>JACEFZ010009947.1:0-600000 GCA_014155875.1 Cepaea nemoralis
CAGGAAACAAATTAAGTAACAATATTTAGAACGTTTATCTTTCCTGTGGCAGCCTGCGGATGTGAGTCATGGACCAATTCACAGTCATTTAAGAATAAAATCAGGGCTTTTAAACCGTTTCCTGTTGTGCGATGGTCAATATACGGGCTCCTACAACAACATCAACAATGCTAGCAACAGACAGCAGCTATAACAACTGGTAATAATTGAAGTATGGCTATTTACACAAGAACGGGTTCTATCGTCGGATTTATTTTGAGACAAAACACCGAGAGCGTTAGATGGACCAAAAATTGGCCCTCCAGGGATGAAGAAGAGGCGTCATGATGGATGGCCTTTTAAACAATTTCTGCAGTGCCATCCGCTTCATTAGAAAAGTGTTTTAGTTTAATAGTACTTCTTCCGTATGCTGTTATCGTTGACGACACAAAACAGCCAGTCACAATATCTAAACGGTTTTCCTATGTATGACAGCAGCAAAGTCAGGATTTGGGGTGGGGGGGAGGGGGCACACAGATACACATATATTGATTGGCGTTCTTAGAAGGCTTATTAAGAAGACACACTAGACAATAGAAAAATAGAAAGCTATGAGCACACCTGGATTCGAACCCATGACCTGTAAATAACAGCCACTATGAAGGAAGAAGGAGTGGTGGTTCAATTATTTCTTGCGTTGTTTCAAACGTCTCAGTGCGTCCCCACTGGTTCATATTTCTACGAGTCTTTCCAACTGCGATTACTTCCAGCTCTATAAGAATTCACGATAGCATGGCATTATTTTTATAGCAATATGTGAAAGAAATAAAATACAAAGATGTCATTTGCAACATGGCACATGATTGATTGATTGATGAAAGAAATAATAATAATGGCATCATCCCGAAGCAGTGTATATGAGGAACACAGCTGCGCGAGATTCGGCAGCGGATCGCGTCGCGTTAGTTACTTACGAGGTATATGAGCCGGTTAGTCAAAAAGAAATGGCAAACTACTGAGCGTAATCTTGCCAAGAACATCAACAACAGCTAAAAAAATTATGGTGTTGTCTGCAACGCCCTGTAAGGGATATGCAACTTAAAAAATAAAAAAAGTGACAGTGCCATCACATTTTTAAGGCGAGAACAAAGAGGAATAGGTGGCCAATCTTTCCCTCATTTTGCAAGCGACGAGTCCGGGATCCGACCGTGCTCATGACATTACCAGCGCTGTAGGCCATCAGCACACGCTACATGTGAAAGGGAACTCCATATAATGAATTATACGGTGCTGATACAGTTCAAACTGCAAAGAAGGTTTTAGCTTAAATAGCAAGGCAGGGATAATTACATGAAATAGCGAGAAGATGGATATAATGACGATATAAGAGAATTTTGTTAATATTTTTAAAAGTCAATAGTGCTGATCTGAGACAAGTACATGCAATCAAATATTTGGGCACAATGACAACATCAGATGGAAGGTGTGACACTAGGTGTAACACAGACATGAAAAATATGTTAGTTGTAGAGTAGAAACCGCACTGTAAAACACGAAGGATATTTTATGCAATAAATCCATATCACTGGTTGACAGGAAATGGTGTGTCGGTATGAATCATGGACAATTAGCCAACTATACAAGAAACGTGATTCAGGCGATAGACAGTTATTTTCACAGAAAAACGTAAACAATATCATAGACAGTCACGAAGAGTATTAACAATGTTCTAAATTAACTCAACTAAGGACACTCGTCAAAGGCACCAGAATAAAACAGTCAATTCTCTGGTGATGTACTGAGAAGGCAAAAATCGGAATATACAAGTTATAATAACCACCAAGGTTTATGAGAAAGGCAAATAAATGAAAGCGGGAGAGATAATAGTTAGTGCTGTAGCATAACACAGTAAGCATAAAGGAAAACTGATCAAAAGCACAATACACGCTAGTGGGCAAGCCACAATAAGAGCGATAGATTCATCAATCTCTTACATATTAAACATGTGACGCTAGTGGGCAAGCCACAATAAGAGCAATAGATTCATCAATCTCTTACATATTAAACATGTGACGTTAGTAGGCAAGCCACAATAAGAGCGATAGATTCATCAATCTCTTACATATTAAACATGAGACGCTAGTGGGCAAGTCACAATAAGAGCAATAGATTCATCAATCTCTTACATATTAAACATGTGACGCTAGTGGGCAAGCCACAATAAGAGCGATAGATTCATCAATCTCTTACATATTAAACATGTGACGCTAGTGGGGAAGTAACAATAAGAGCAATAGATTCATCAATCTCTTACATATTAAACATGTGACGCTAGTAGGCAAGCCACAATAAGAGCAATAGATTCATCAATCTCTTACATATTAAACATGTGACGCTAGTGGGCAAGCCACAATAAGAGCAATAGATTCATCAATCTCTTACACATTAAACATGTGACGCTAGTGGGCAAGCCACAATAAGAGCAATAGATTCATCAATCTCTTACACATTAAACATGTGACGCTAGTGGGCAAGCCACAATAAGAGCAATAGATTCATCAATCTCTTACATATTAAACATGTGACGCTAGTGGGCAAGTCACAATAAGAGCAATAGATTCATCAATCTCTTACATATTAAACATGTGACGCTAGTGGGCAAGTCACAATAAGAGCAACAGATTCATTAATCTCTTACATATTAAACATGTGACGCTAGTGGGCAAGCCACAATAAGAGCGATAGATTCATCAATCTCTTACATATTAAACATGTGACGCTAGTGGGGAAGGAACAATAAGAGCAATAGATTCATCAATCTCTTACATATTAAACATGTGACGCTAGTGGGCAAGCCACAATAAGAGCAATAGATTCATCAATCTCTTACACATTAAACATGTGACGCTAGTGGGCAAGCCACAATAAGAGCAATAGATTCATCAATCTCTTACACATTAAACATGTGACGCTAGTGGGCAAGCCACAATAAGAGCAATAGATTCATCAATTTCTTACACATTAAACATGTGACGCTAGTGGGCAAGCCACAATAAGAGCAATAGATTCAACAATCTCTTACATATTAAACATGTAACGAGGCAAGGAGGTTGTTGCTTTGACTCACAATCCAATTACCTTTGTTTGCCAAATCCTACAACCTGCATCAGCGTGTAGAAGATCCTTTGCCGAACGTTGCACTCATCATTGTCCGTGGAAAGTTTCTCGATCCCTTGCCATTGTTCCTGCTCACGCACTCTCATGCCCAATGTGTATGTAATGCCCTATGCCTCATCTTCTGGGAGCCATGCCTTCAATCATTGCTCCCTCCAAGTCCCTGAGACGTTTAATACAGCCGAAGTATTTCAGTTTCCGAGACATGTTTATGAGCTAGTTTTCTTCGATATTCAGATCTTGTTGAATGACAGTATTTTTGTTTATTCTTGTCGACGATATTCTAAGAACTTTTCGTAACATTTCAGATCATAAGCCCTACATTTTTCTTTCATGACTGAGAAATAGTCCAATAACCTTAGATTTCGTTTATTTGTCTGAAGCATTATGTATGTGTGCTTATTTACCCAAATATAGCTTTTCCATCACTGAAATCATACACTTTAAGAAGAATGTGGAGGGTGGACGAGCCCTGGACCAGTCTTATATACCGAATTCTCTACGAGACGTAAGTCGTTTGAGAGAACAAAGGTATGACTGTACATCTGGTCAGACTGCGAGAACAGCAAGTTAAAAGAGGTGTGGCCAAACAAGAACACTATATGGGAAGCCAAAAAAGATGCATAAACCAACACATAACTGGTGTCGTGAGCCACTACACGCTGCGGGATTTACTGAGGAGGGGATCTGAGCACACATGGACTGAATGGTTCAATGTGCAGTGAGGACAATCTGTCAACTAACTTACTAACATTAAGAAGAATTATCCAATCTCGTTTCTTTTTCTTATTCCGCCTTCACGCGGAATTATTTTATAATTACAGTTGTCAACTCAAATTATTGAATGAAAACTATCTAATCTGGTTCCATCTTCATGGCTTACACCTCATGTCCTAACCTGTCCTGAGCATAAAATCCGGCGGAGGAGAGAGAGAGAGAGAGAGAGAGAGAGAGAGAGAGAGAGAGAGAGAGAGAGAGAGAGGGAGAGGAGGGGGGGGGGGGTTACATCACATGCTGTTATAACAAGGTAGTACTGGCTAGAGCTAACAATGATATGTCTATAATATAAAACTAATGAAAATAACTAATATAACAATCGCCAACGTCAATATAAAGCCCTGTGGTATGACAAAATATTCCCGCAGATTAAACCATTTACATATGTCAATCAATATGAAGGACAAAAATACAGAAATAGCCGTCGCCGGACGTCATGATGGTGAAGATTATGACGCACATATTTGAAAATAAGCAACAATGAACCCTGCCCGTTCAAGGGGAAGTTAACGCATGCCTCTGGTTGACTTGCGTTATATAATATATCTTTGAAGCAGGACTGAACACGTGTATTGCTATAAACCTGGCAGCAGCAGGATTTTGGCCGCCCTTCCTAGTTGGTAATGCTGCCCTGGCCTAAGGGTTAGCGTCTTTCTCCGTAATCCCGTATGCTCTCGTGAGTGACGCGATGTGCGCGAGAATTGGTAGCGGTTCTCGCCGCGTCGGTAACTTACGGGGTATGTGAGCCGGTCATTCAGAAAGCAGTGGCAAACTACTGAGCCTAATCTTGCCTAGCACATCAACAGTAGCTGAAAAATGCTGGTGTTGACTGCAACGCCCTGTGAGGGATATGCAACAACAACAACAACAACAATAAACAAGGACATCGTTGTTGTTTCTATCATAAAACAGATGGTGTTATTATTTAAGCTTCTGGTTTGGTAACTTCCCAGATGATTATATGTGTTTCGTACGTGAGTATACGGGATTACGAACAACGTCCTTAACCCATCGCCAGGGAAACCGGCGTGTATATATATATATATATATATATATATATATATATATATATATATATATATATATATATATATATATATATATATATATATATATTCTTCTTAAAGTTAGTAAGTTAGTCGACAGATTGCCCTCACTGCACATCGAACCATTCAGTCCATATGTGCTCAGATCCCCTCCTCAGCATATCCCGCAGCGTGTAGCGGCTCACGACACCAGTTATGTGTGTATACTATATATATAGTATTTTGTTTATTTATTTTATCCTTTTATATTTATTTAATTTTAGTTTTATGAGCAGCAATGAATATTTACTCTCAAGCGCGAATCCGTTTTCTTCTTTTGTTCGTTATCTCCCATTGAAGCACAGGCCCGCAATCCACTTAAGACAAGCCATCCTATCTTTTGATACTCCATATCCTCTTCATATTATTCACCCGCGTCCAATCGTTTCTCCGCGCCTTCCTCTATTTCGTCTCCCCTGTGGGTTCCAGAGAAAGCACACTCTAGTTATATACTATTATTACATTTTCACAATGTGTCCTATTCAAAGCATGGCTCTTTTTCACCTCCCGATCTCTCCGAGTTCTGCTGTCACACATTCCTGGTCAAGACAACAGAGTTGGTTGGGGTGGCCAGTTCACTTCCTCGGTGTCTTTTCTTCTCAGGAAAATCGTAAACAATTTTTAACATTACATGTTACCAATTTGTTATGAGCCTAGTTGGAAAAAGATATTCCTGTCTCAGGTGGGGACTGAACCTGAACCACTGTCTTGACAGAGCACTAACCACCATGACACAGCGGCTCCCACTTTATGAAGCTCACACAACAGAGTATGTTCGATTGAAGAAGAAACGCGCATTGTTAGTCCAATACTATCTTTCCTAAACATGTTGTTCTGATATTCAAAGGAGGTCGCTGTGGCTGAGAGACTTAACGCGCTTGAGCTTTCTCTTCTGACAGCGACGTAGTGGGTTCATTCCAAACGCCGAACAGTTGGACTTCAATGTTTCTCCACGTTCAGAAGGCAATGGCAAACTTTTTTTTTCGCATATCCTTTTACAGGACATTGCGATCAACACCAGCATTTTTCAGCTGCTGTTGATGTCTTGGCAAGTTTTACTTTCAGTAGTTTGACACTGTTTTCTGAACGACAGGCTCATATACCTTCGTAAGTAACCAACGCGACGCGATCCGCTGCCTAATCTCGCGCAGCTGTGTTTCGTACGTGAGTATACGGGATTATGAACAACGTCCTTAACCCCTTCGCCAGGGGATTCCGGCAAACTAGTGAACGTAAAATTGGAGTAAATCAACTAGGGGTTGATTGCAAGGCTCAGCAAAGAAATGCGATTGTTAAAAAAAAAAATATTTCAAACTGCATTACTTTAATGCAGAAATTTGCCAAGGGTTGCTATGTCACCAAAAGAAACAACACACTGAGTTTATCGTTGCGTTGCGTTTATAAGTGAAATATGGGGTTTAACCAGGGGAAGACAGTGACATTTATAATCAGAAGGTACTCCCATTTATAAGCAACACGGTTTTGTTTATAAGCAATAGACAGCCAGGTTTATCAGCAGTAGACAGCCAGGTTTATAAGTGAAATGTGAGTTTTAACAAAGGGAAGACAATCACGTTTATAATCAGAAGATAATCACATTTATAAGCCGTGTCTTACATGTGTAAGACGTGTCTAAGTAATTGTCCCATTTTTCATGTCAGATTTGTCTGTTTAATTCCCCCATGTTTAATGTCAGAATTATCTCCGTAATGTTCCCATGATTAATGTAAGCTATGTATGTGTAACTGGGATTTTATACACTTAAAGTAGACAACAATTAAAACACACAAAAAGTTGGCTGTTGTGGTTGGCATCGTCATAATATAGGACAGCGAGAGCTACTACAGAACGTACTTGAAGACACAATCCCGGGAGAACCAAAAAATAGGGCATTCAAGAAACACCACCACCACACAAGGATATTAGGGATTACACCTACAATGTAAAGTACACGACCCCTTTTCACACTATGAGGCGTTCTGGTTATATGGAGCTAGCCTCATATTTTTAGGCAATAGGTATTTGATGGGAGATGTGGTTTCGTTTATAAACAGTAGACAGGTTTATAAGCAGTAGACAGTCAGGTTTATAAGCAGTAGACAGTCAGGTTTATAAACAGTAGACAATCAGGTTTATAAGCTGTAGACAGTCAGATTTATAAGCAGTGGACAGTCCGGTTTATAAATAAAATATGGAGTTTTGACAAAGAGGATACAGTCACGTTTATAATCAGAAGATAGTCACATATATAATCAGAAGATAGTCACATTTATAAGCAACACGGTTTCGTTTATAAGCAGTAGACAGTCAGGTTTATAAGCAGTGGACAGTCCGGTCTATAAATAAAATATGGAGTTTTGACAAAGAGGATACAGTCACGTTTATAATCAGAAGATAGTCACATTTATAATCAGAAGATAGTCACATTTATAATCAGAAGATAGTCACATTTATAATCAGAAGATAGTCACATTTATAATCAGAAGATAGTCACATTTATAAGCAACCCGGTTTCGTTTATAAGCAGTAGACAGCCAGGTTTATCAGCAGTAGACAGCCAGGTTTATTAGCAGTGGACAGTCCGGTTTATAAATAAAATATGGAGTTTTGACAAAGAGAATACAGTCACGTTTATAATCAGAAGATAGTCACATTTATAATCAGAAGATAGTCACATTTATAAGCAACCCGGTTTCGTTTATAAGCAGTAGACAGTCAGGTTTATAAGCAGTAGACAGTCAGGTTTATAAGCAGTGGACAGTCCGGTTTATAAATAAAATATGGAGTTTTGACAAAGAGGATACAGTCACGTTTATAATCAGAAGATAGTCACGTTTATAATCAGAAGATAGTCACATTTATAAGCAACCCGGTTTCGTTTATAAGCAGTAGACAGTCAGGTTTATCAGCAGTAGACAGCCAGGTTTATTAGCAGTAGACAGCCAGGTTTATCGGCAGTAGACAGCCAGGTTTATTAGCAGCCGACATCCCCGTTAACAGCCATCCAAGTATGATACGCGCGTGTCAGATTAGCTGGCAGTGGCCAAGGATGAATACTGATGCAGATTTTATGAGTAGGACGACCTGGGCAGGGGGTAAAGGAAGATACAGAGTGGGATTCTACAGACTCAATTCGTAAGGAATCTGTGGTCATTCAGATGCTAAACAAGGTAATAAAAAGAAATCAATGAATTGTAAAGGTAAGGGATTCGAATTGATGTACGCGTTTTCTTCTGTCTAGACTGCCTTCAGTGAAACCAGACGTTATGGCCCCATGTGTGTCCATTTTAACGACTTGAGAATTTTAACGAAAATTTAGACAGAATCATTGTCCTGGCCAATGTTGCTAACCTGTAGCGGAAAATCAATTGGGGAACTCTTTGCAGCCACTGAGACAGTTCAAACATAAACACACATAGTATCGTTTGGCGCTCATAGAAGATGAGCACATTCACTGATTAATAGGGTAAATACGGGCAGGAGACGCTGTGGCGTTGTCGTTAGTTCGCTGAATTAACGAGACAACGGTCCGGGTTCAACCCCCCAGTAGTCGCAGATTTGTTTTTTCTCCGATGAGTACGGCTCTGCTACTAGTCCAGACTCATAGACCGAATCTCAGCTTAGAGACCGCCTGGCGATGGAGGAAAATGATCACCCCCACTCATTATGTCGTGACCTAGAACAAGTGAAGCCTTAACACTTCATGCCCCTAAGGCGATAATTAAACGTCATAAGGGTTTTTCCGTGTCTCAGATTGTCCCGATAGGGTAAAACGTGCCTCTATAATTGTCCATGTTTAATGTAAGATTTGTCTGTAATTTTCCCATGTTTAATGTAAGATTTGCCTGTGCAATTCTCCCATGTTTAATGTAAGATTCCTCTGAGTAATTTTCCCCGTGTTTAATGTAAGATTTCTCTGTTATTTTCCCATCTTTCATGTAAGACGTGCCTAAGTAATTATCCCATTTTTCATGTCAGATTTGTCTGTTTAATTTCCCCATGTTTAATGTCAGAATTATCTCCGTAATGTTCCCATGATTAATGTAAGCTATGTCTGTGTAACTGGGATTTTATACACTTAAAGTAGACAACAATTAAAACACACAAAAAGTTGGCTGTTGTGGTTGGCATCGTCATAATATAGGACAGCGAGAGCTACTACAGAACGTACTTGAAGACACAATCCCGGGAGAACCAAAAAATAGGGCATTCAAGAAACAATACCACCACACAAGGATATTAGCGATTACACCTACAATGTAAAGTACACGACCCCTTTTCACACTATGAGGCGTTCTGGTTATATGGAGCTAGCCTCATATTTTTAGGCAATCGGTATTTGATGGGTGATGTGGTCAATGTGACACCCGTAACCTTCCCTGCCCAGGCTATTTCCCGACACACATTTTTTAGACTGTGTCTTACTTGAGAGTCTAAGTCAAGAAAACAAGGCTTTATTCAAAGGGGATGAATAGGGGGTGGGTGGGTGGTGGTGGTGGTGGTGGTGGTGGTGGTGGCGGCGGCGGCGGCGGCGGCGGTGGCGATGGCGGCGGTGGTGGTGGTGGTGGCGGCGGTGGTGGCGGCGGTGGTGTCCGCGGCGGCGGTGGTGGTGGTGGTGATGATGATGATGATGATGATGATGATGATGATGATGATGATGATGATGATGATGATGATGATGATGATGATGATGATGATAACTGTGGTATATTTTTTCGCAAGCCGTCAACGTCTCTGTGAATATTCCCCGCAATACCATTCAAGATTACCACCGCAAAAGTGCTGGTTTGTTCCCCACTTCTAAAATCCTAATTTTACAATAACAGACTCATTTTCGACGTGATAGCCAAAAACTTGGAAGGGAAAAGCTAACATAAAAATAGCAAAGACCGGTTCACGACCTCATTGTGCGTACCACACACTCGTCGTCACTAGAAGAAGGCCGACTGTGACTGCTGGAAATGGTAGCCTCGAAAATCTCTACGAACGCAAGATAGAAAATCAAGTCGAGAGAGAAAAGAAGGACCAACAAACCAGCAGCCAGTGTATTTGGAAACCCAACCAAATCTAGGACCTGACATCTTGGTGTTGACATGTGGTGTTGGAGCCATTCAAAAAGAATGAAGGTAAACACAATAATATTTTATATTACGCTAGTCAGTGATCCCTTTTCAAGAAGAAGTCGGTGAGTCAATGTGTTGTAAACCACGTGATTAGTCCTTAAGAAATTAATTTAGTAGAAACTAAATATTATATTCAGTTATCATAGTCATGGATAAACTGTACATTAGGATAAACCACAGTGAGTTTTCTGTTTCTCCCAGTTAAACAATTTAATTTAGTGTGCAAGCACTAGACCTAGGTTTTACATTTTATTTCTTAAGTAGTTAAACTCAATCAGCAATGGTTTAGAAGTTGGTAAGTAACTTAAGATTTAGAAGGCTACGAATACTTAGTGCAGTGGTAAGAAAACTATATTAAATGTGCAAACACTGATATGACAAATTAGTGTAATGTGTAATAGTCAAGTAAATTTTTTTTACATGGGCACATGAGAAATCAAGTAGTTGTTTTTTTACCCCATGAGCACATTGGAGCCATATAGATTTCTACAGAGATCATGATGAACATGTGGAATTAATATTTGTGAGCCACATAATAATACTTAATCAACCGCCATGCAAGAATGGTTAGGATTCATAATGAATGAATGTGGATTGGGTATATCACATAAATCTATGTAATTGATGAGAGTATGCCTGTGATGATTCATGTGTGATTTCATTATTGTTAAACAGATGTGAATGTATCATTTGTGAACCACATCAGTATGACTAATTATCATCCGGGAAAATATTATAATTTCTGATGAATGATGGTGGAATGATTGAGATTTTATTGTAATGTCATTGTTGTTGAATCTGTGAAGTTATCCTTTGTAAAGCACATACATATGCTTAATTGTCATCCATACCGATATGATTGTGTCTGGTGAATGATTGTGGAATGATTGAGATTTCATTGTGATGTCAATGGTGTTAAACATTTAAAGTTATCATTGGGAAATCACATATGTATAATTACTTATCTTACATGCAAGTATGAGAATTATTTCTTATGAATGAGTGTGAATAAGTGAAAAGAAGTGACATGCTAAGAAGAAGTATACGCTAGCAATCAATATCATGATAGAAGGCAACTTTGATGTGTAATGTCCTGTCTATCAGAAGAGAACACGTTCGGCATAACCCATACACTAATTAATAATTTAGTGCACTCCTGACGCTTGACACCACTTTGTATTATATATCACTCATGTTACCATCATCTGGTTTTGTGTCTTAAGCAAGACCCCACTTTGTATTTCATATCACTCATGTTACAACATATGGTCTAGTGTCCTGATGATTGTAATGATAATGAGGATGATGATTGTAATAACAATGATGATGATGATGATGATGATGATGATGATGATGATGATGATGATGATGATTGTAATGAAGATGATGATTGTAATTATGATGATGATGATGATTGTAATGATGATGATGATGATGATGATGATGATGATGATGATGATGATGATGATGATGATGATGATGATGATGATGATGATGATGATGATGATGAATGAGGTAAAGTCATCTTACATCCATGAGAAGAGGAGGGAAGATAACTTCTCCCTTGAAGCATTTAATTAAGAAGAATGCACCTGAATACTATACAAGAATTGATACCATGATGTACTTATATTGTTTATAAGCAAATACTCATTGCAATGGGGAATGATTTAAAACCCCTTAATGTATGAGGCCCTTTTCCTTTAATGGAAGAAGATGTAGAGAAAATAACTAGGTACAGAAGAGGATGGTGAACATAGTTGTCAAATTCCAAATCAATCAAGGTATTACTCAACCTGGAGACCATGATGACAGGCATAGGTGAAGATGAAACTGCACATCTGCTAGTCTAAACCTTGAACACCTTATAATGGAAGATTGGATGGAGAGCAACCAATTCTGTTGGTGATAACTAATTGAGAACACCAAGACCATCTTTCTCCTATGTTTATTTTTCTCTAGGAACAAGATTCCTTTTATTGATTTCACTTGTTGTGTTCTTAGGAGTTTACATCATTTCATTTCTAATGTCATATTGAGGATGTGATTAGATCATGTTGATTGCTGAAATTTCAGGTAGTGGCTAGACCCATCTAGATGCACCTGACTTTTGTGATAGAAGCAACTTTGCTAAATGAAGCTCTGTAAGAGAGTGGGGCAGAAACCTACCCACCTGCAAAAGTTCCATTTCCCTTAGAGGGGAGGTAAAATTTCTTTAGCATAATTTGCCTGACAAATGGAAAACCCCAGAGCCAACTAAACTATTCTACCAACCTAGAAATAACAACACACTGAAGCATATATATCACTGTGACTGCTTGGAGCAGGAATCCATAACCCACAAGTCAATACAAGGGAGTGCAGACCAATTTTTCTGTTTCAGATTTACTACCACCGAGGATCTGCAGGAAAATTACACGAGAAATTGGACAATAGCCTGTAGTATTGGTCATATATGGGTAGGGGAGTTTCACTGATGGAGATATATAATTAAGTGTACAGATCTTGATGTAAATGAACTACTGTTGTTTTTTTCCATGAAAATGTATTGAATTGAATATTGTTTTCCCCGGGAAGGTTAACCCGGTCAACAAATGCCCGCAGAAGTCGGATGTGTCGGCCTAACGGCGCAAGAACGCAGCTGTGCTGTAAACAGGCGCAACGCAAACATGTCCGGCAAAAAAAACTCCGGATGAACGCAGAAGAAGAAGAAAAATATTGTTTTAAAATCTTTACGGTTCATTACTAACTGTATAGTTAATGAATGATGAAAAAAAAAAGGTCATTTCCTCTCGTAAGTG
The DNA here is from genome assembly GCA_014155875.1 of Cepaea nemoralis. Taxonomy (NCBI): domain Eukaryota; kingdom Metazoa; phylum Mollusca; class Gastropoda; order Stylommatophora; family Helicidae; genus Cepaea; species Cepaea nemoralis. Next base: position 12,940 of record JACEFZ010009947.1, read on the forward strand.
AAATTTTTTTCTTGTCATAGTCAATTAGTTTAATTAAAACAACTCAATTAGGTTAACTGAGAGAGGAGAGGCAAGGGACCACCAAAAGGATATTTTGGGTATTAGGGAAAAATTTTTAATTGTTTTCCTTGAGGTATTCCTTGGTTTTCTGAGATTCCATTTATGGACTCAAGCAACTGAGCCTTTATGGGTTAACATAATTAAACGGGCAGGATCACATTGGGAATGAGGAACTTGTGTGTCCTCTACCTCTTTGGGGTTGACGCAACAAATACATCCGACAATGATAATGATGATTTTGATGCACTATTAAAGTATAGGGTGTATTTGTAATGACTGTTCAGTGTTTGAAAATGTTGCCGGTCCAAGTTTTGTATTCACCTTCAGTAAAGTTCATGCAACATAATAGGTAAATGCAAAACTTGGACCGGCAATATTTTCAAACACTGCGCAGTCATTAAAATTACACCCTGGATAATGAAATATGACAGAGTATAGCACTACGCATTGCTATGAAGAATAATCTGAAGAAAATATTTGCTTGGAAGAAATACTATCAACACAGTTGATCCAGCGGGGCAGCAGGGACCGAGATCTGTGGAGGGACTTAAAATACTATGCCAGCTGGCAGGAAATATGATGAAGAGACTGAATCTACAGTAAGCACAAGTCCTAAAGTTCTCCCATACTTGTGCCTTACATCGTTCTGTCCCCCGCAGTTGTTCAGTTAATTTAATAAATGACTGAATCTGACGCAGTTACAATAATGTCGAGGACACCAGGCATTCAATATAACAGAAGTCGCTTCAGATGCTTGCTTGCTTGTGTTCGTTGGCTTGAGCTCCAACGCGAAGTCATGGATGTCGGATGAAGGCATCCTGTTGTCCAACATCAGTGTGATGTCATACAGGACCTGAGTTTTGCGTGAGTATCCGTTGTCCCATGTCTGGCCTATTGGTGTGCAGACTGGTGGTTCCTCGCCGTACAGGCAGACACTCTCCGACTTCGGAGGAATCGGCGATCCTACTGACTTTAGCCAGGACCCCGAAGGGACCTGTTGCCCAGGACGCTCGACGAGGACGCGTCAATAGGTCTTGGCCAGTATATAACCCGGCCCTGGTGCCTTGGAAACACCTCTGCGTCCCGTCGCTTCAGATAACGGCGATGTAAAATTGAGACACGGATGCAGGTAAGTTCAAACAAGCAGGGTTATATGTCTGGTACGACATATGATGACCTTGACTGTCATATGATGTGAAACATAGTATACAGTGACTGATTACATTACATTGTATACCATGAATATGTTATATAATTCGGTACTTACTTTAATGTAAAAGTTGCATCTAGATCAGTGGTTCCCATTTTCAAGCAGAGGGCCATATCTACTATTCTCGGTAGTTAAGCGGGCCACAACGTTATAAAATTATAAAAGTCGTCCAATATCATTCTTACCTTTCTTAACTTTGGTCAACAAAATTCTAAAACTTTAATGGCACTCAGTGTCAGTACTACACTGCGGTCACTTTTTGGTTTACAATCAAAATTTCATTTACCAATAAATTTTTAATCAGTTTCGAAGATCGCTATTAATGTAATTAATTTACAATTGTAACTGTTATTCATAACCATTCACTTAAGTTCAGACGCCAGTTAATCAATGTCTGGACACAAATCTGTCGTGCCCAAAGTCAAAAGCGCAGCTAGGCTAATGTCGGGAGTCTGGAACGTTGCTTGTTTTTTTATAACGGTCAATGCGGAAAATGACTGCTCGCATCTGTAAGTCGAACCAAAACGACAAATGTGTCTCTGGGCGAATGATCGCAAGTATTCAAATTGTTCGACAGGCAATAGTCGCCAGAATGAAATCATATGATCAGGTGAAGGTGAAGCAGGCAGCTTCAGCAATTTACATATCAGTGCAGAATTGCATTTCAAATCAATTACTTCGTGCTGAAGGTTTTGCTGTAACTGACAGAGCTTGGCATCAGGACATACGAACGGGTTTATGCAGAGGGCAACATTATCCTCCTCTATTGTGAACCCTTGAAATCTCGACTGAAAGATATCCAGAAGACTTTCAACTTTTACTTTATACTGTAACAAGTCACATATCTTTTCCATCATAAGCGTCTTCAGACTTGGAAACACCTCTAAAGTCCTTTCAGTCGGCTGTCCGATAAACAGTCGAAGTGTCATTTTAAATGAAGAAATGTCATCACACAAATTTGTGAATAGTTTGAATTTCCCCTATATCCTCGCATTTTAAAGAGTTTAAATGAGACGTGATGTCCACCAAAAGTGCCAGGTCATTAAGGTAGTCATCGCTCAGCAGACATTCCCGTTCTGTAGGCAATTCATTTATTTAAAACAGAAACAGATAGACACTATTTTTCAGTGCCCAGAAACGTGACAGAACTTTCCCTTTAGATAGCCATCTGACATCACAGTGTAACAGTAGCTCATCGTTTTCCTAGTTCAGGTCTGATAGAAACTGTCTGAACTCATGCCTGTTCAGCGCCTTACTTCGAATTTTGTTCACACATCTCAGAACTTCATCCATGACATGTTTCAGATTTAATGTCTTTCCACACAGAGCTTCTTGGTGAATGATATAATGATATTTTAATATAGTGCGGTCAAGAAACTGTTCCAATAATGCTAGACATCCAGACTTTTTACCCGTCAAAGCCGGAGCACCGTCGGTGCATACACTGTCCACTTTGGTCCATTCTATGTTGTTTTTCTCTACACACAACTTCAGAGTTTCAAACAGATCAGTTCTTTTGGTAGTTGCATGCATCGATTCAAGTCCTAGAAGTTCTTCAATGACTTCAAAATTATCGTTTATTGCTCGAACAAAAACTGCGACCTGAGCTGTGTTAGAAATGTCAGTGGATTCATCCAGTGCCAATGAAACAAATTTACAATTTTTGATATGTGCTGCCACTTGACGATGAACATCGCTGGCCAATTCTTCATCTCGCCTGGACATAGTATTATTAGACAAAGAAATCTGATCAAATTTTGTTTCACACTTTTTGTCGCCAAGCATTCTAGCAGCAAATTTAAGGGAAGGTTTGATTATTTCTTCTGCATCAGTGAACGGCTTCTTTTGCGAGACAACAGAAGAGCCACTTCGTACGACGCAACAGCATGCACTCTTGCTCTGTTCGTTAGCCTTGGTGAAAAATGACTGCTGCCTGGTCAGATAAATGAACTGATTGGATACTGAGCATGTATGTCTTACAGTGTGGACGTGAAGTGTCGTTCCAGATTAAATGTTTTTGGTAAGTTTAAGCAAACGTTATTTACCACTAGGCATAAACATAAATTTCTCCGTCCAATCTTCATTGAATTTACGACAAGCAACTCATCATCTCATCTCTTCATGTTCCTCTTGTACCTTGTGGTGTCGAGGTGAAGTATAAACAGCGAGAGAGTGCCCGCTTATGGGCTTTATGTATCGATATTCCCATGGACTCTGTAATTCCCTGCGTCCATCGTTTACGTGGTCGGCCTCTTCCTCTGCTTCCATCAGGTCCGTACATCATTGCTTGTTCTTGTTATGGTATACTGTTAGTTGGTAATCTACTAGCATGGCCAAACGACAAGCAACGTCTTCACATTTTCACCTTTTACCACTGTTTGATTTCAGATTTCCCACACTCATGTTTATAGGCTTTAACGTTAAATTTGTATTTGAAAAAAATCTATTTTCAACACAATACTACCGACTATGCTAAACAGTTGTAACAGACGACAACATGGAGCTTTGAGCATTCTTATTGGTCGACAAGGCTGGGATATGGGAACTTCATAACGCGTCGTTGCGAACTGAACAGGCGCATTCTATAATATCTGAGCATAACAACCACGAGCAGAGTAAATTTTCGCACACTGACTGGACGCTCCGAGTGCATTTTTGAAATTATTAAAATATATTCTGTTAAATGACGAGGGCCGGTCTCTCTGGACGAGGGGTTACAACACTTTCTCCGTAATTCCGTTTATCACGCAGAGTCTCGTAGCGGGCGAGAACTGGGAGCGGTTCTACCCCCGCTGGTGACTTGCGGGATAACTGAGCCGGCCGCTCAGAAAGCAATGGCAAACTACTGAGCGTAATCTTGCCAAGAAATCAACAGACAGCTGAAAGATGCTGCTGTTGACAGCGATGTCCTGTAAAGGATATGCGAAGTAAACTAAAAAAAAAAAAATGACGAGGCCTCGCGTGCCACTTTCTGACAGCTGGCGGGCCACAAGTGGCCCGCGGGCCGTGGTTTGGGAACCTCTGATCTAGATGGACACGAGTCGACTGTGTCGTCCTTAGCTATACATATTGTAACCTTGTCAATGTAAAATTAAAGAATTTGTCTCACAAAAAGGAGGTACATATTTTAAACTGCCTCAATGAAAACCTCAACAAAGACATCAACACAATCTAATAGCAAATCTGTAGCATCCTGTAGGAATCAATAACATGTCCACTAGGGGGTAATGACAATTTCATCGACCATTGGAGTTTTCAAAAGGGACTGTGGTTTCCATCGATCCTCGCCATCTCAACCCTGTAGACATCGTCTACAGTATTTGAAGAGCTATCAAGGCGACGATGAAGATTGTCGGCCTCAAGGGACGCTCGTGGAAAACAATGTGATAAGCTGTCCACCATTCTGTCGCGCGAGCCACAAATCTGATGAAGACACCTCCAGACGCCAGCGCTTGGAAGGGCAGTATGAACAGCAGCGGTATTACTTGAATAAATGGTCTTTGACAAAGATATTACAGCGATAACAATGCCCGTCATTATAATCACAGCAATGACACAAGGGGAACTAGGCGATTATCTAGGAATCCGATACATCAATGTGAGTGCAGATATTGAAGGAAAGACTAGAGGCAGCAAGAGATCGATTGGATTCAACGTGAAATATTTCAAGATCTGCGTTTCAGTGGTGATATATTAAGCGCAAAGGATGGGGAGAAGAAGAAGAAGAAGAAGAAGAAGAAGAAGAAGAAGAAGAAGAAGAAGAAGAAGAAGAAGAAGAAGAAGAAGAAGAAGAAGAAGAAGAAAAAGGAGGAGGAGGAGGAGCAGCAGCAGCAGCAGCAGCAACAGCAGCAGCAGCAGAAGAAGAAGAAGAAGAAGAAGAAGAAGAAGAAGAAGAAGAAGAAGAAGAAGAAGAAGAAGAAGAAGAAGAAGAACAACAACAACAACAACAACAACAACAACAACAACAACAACAACAACAACAACAACAACAACAACAACAACAACAACAACAACAACAACAACAAACATCAATACAAGTAATAAAAATAATAACTTTAAAAAAAGGAGCTACCTGGTACTCACACGACAGGACGTGTGATAATACTGAGATTGCGGAAACATACAATAAATCAATACACAACATAAATTGCCTGCCCCTCATGAATGAGGAGGCCACATGTTGATTGACCAGTTGCCAACAGCAGGAGCAGCAGCAGCCATGGATGCTATGGACACCGTCTCAAGTATTCATCGTTACCGAGATGTCATTGCTAATAGGGTGCAGAAAGGGGATTATAGTATTTTTATCGCGCATAAATCATGGTTTTTAGGTATTTCCAATAAGGTATGACGTGGTAACAGGCTTTGTAGACCGGGATAGACGATGTTAAATCTTGTAAACGAGAAGACTGAATTCATCGCATCGTGTTCTGTCCAGTGGCCGAACAAAAACATAAATGTTACTTGTTTCCAGTAGCCGAACATTTAAATAACATTTACTTCAAAGTTATTGAACAAATAAACGTTGCTTCCGTCAGGTGACAGAACAAACAAAAAATGTTACTTCTGTCCGATGACCAAACAAATAAATAACATTATTTCCAGGTGATTGAACAAATAAACTTTATTTCTACCAGGTGACCGAACAAATAAAAAACATTACTTCCAGGTGATTGAATAAATAACGTTACTTCTGTCTGGTCACTGAACAAATAGATAACATTACTTCCAGATGATTGAACAAATAGCGTTACTTCTGTCCGGTGACCGAATAAATAAATAGACATTACTTCCATGTATTCAAAGAAATAATTTGTTTCACAATTCCCCAACAAAATGAGCTACAGACGATTTGGATACAGACTGCCTTGCGTTGATTTCAATTGCATGAGCTTCGATCGTTGAGAAAACAACGGCAACTACTGAACGTAAAAATTGCCCAGTAATTCAAAAGCAGCAAACAATATGGGTTGGTTGCGACGTCTTGTAACGGACCTGTAATTAATCTGGTAGCTAAACAGATAATTTTAATTACTTCCGTTTTAATATAATAAAATACTGCACCAAAAACAGGATACTAAAATTATAATCGTAATTGAGCTATGAAAATAAACAGAAACCATATTTGAAGCAACAACATAAGGCCAATTTTTAACAAACCAAGTATTCTATCAACATGCCTACATATCTACTAGTATAAATATCAGCATGGATGTGTTGAGTATCTCTGTGTGTGTACACAGTGTGTATATAAATATATATTAATGTTTAGTCGTAGCTATTTTTAAAAAAAAAAAACTCGTTGCGACAGAGCTATTTCTGATAACTCGTGGCGAGCTAGAATAGCCGCAATACAGTGCACCGAGCTATGGTATTTATTTTACTTTCCATACATAAAAAATTATTTACCAGTGTTTAGAACCGAGAATCCTGATAAAGGCTGATATGTTATCCGCCCCACCACTTGCGCCTGAGGCCGCTGTATCGCAATGGTTAGCACTCTTATCTGCCGACCCGGTTGTCAAGTGTTTGAATTCGCATGAAGGCGGGATTTTAAACTTGGACTTGGCTCCAGGTCGAAGCATCCTAAAATGAGCGCCAGGAATTGTCTTGAGAAGTGAAGTAATCCTGACCACATAACTCCTCGAATGTCAATTGATCTTACATAAATATGAGGCTAACACCATTTGTCCTATAAGCTTCAAAGTCTTAAATAGGGTCTTTTTACCTATTTTTGTTAACCACTCACCTCTCTATTCATCTGGCTTGCTGAAACTAAGAAGGATATGGCCACAGAAGGAGCATAAGAAAGCAAAGGGTGTAACTGATCACGAGATAGTTACCAATTTGTGTAGCACGTTGTGGTAGTTTTCTTTTCACGCGGCTGTGTCCTTTTATTTGTTTTTGTTTGCAGATAAAAGCTTTCTAGCCGCAATCTCCACTCTGTCAATTGTGATTGTGTTCTTGTAAGGCCGAGCTTTTCCATTTTCCGTTTTCGCTGATTGATTCGCGACCTTCTATGGCGTGTTATGAGAACAGTAAATACGGCAAAGTCCTGGATGAAGAGTTAAGAGGGAAAACAGGAAGCTGTGTGAAGACAGGATCACGTACGAACTGATACAAAACCAACAGATGAAAGGGAATGCCACGAAAAGATGATTACTTGCAAGGAGAGGGAAAACTCGCTAACAGAAATACTGTTCAATTATATTGATAGTGACCAGGGTGTGTTTCATGGATTGCTGTCGGTAGACGTGGCATGAAGACACGGAAGCTCTCTCTCTCTCTCTCTCTCTCTCTCTCTCTCTCTCTCTCTCTCTCTCTCTCTCTCTCTCTCTCTCTCTCTCTCTCTCTCTCTCTCTCTCTCTCTCTCTCTCAGCTGTGGAATAATATTCTACAACGAATCAAAGGCATCGCCTTCCTCTATACTGCACATACGATCGCAAGTTATTCGAATACTATCTCAGTACAGATTATATACCCGAACTAGTATAATAAACAACCTTCTTAATGTGGTACGATGCACCTGCCGTAGCTAATTATTTGTAGATAAAATTAGTTTTAATGAGTCATGTACTATTGATTATTGCACATTATACATGTGTTAATAATGCTTATATTATTTATGTAGTTGTTGTTGTCTAAGATTAGCCTCATTAGTGATATATGAATGAAATATTCTATGATAGATAAGAAAGACAGAATGTCAGACGGCCCCTATTTTGCAATACCGTTTCACACACGAAGGATTTACTTTGAAGTTTTACTAACACATGATTATCCCTAATACACACATATGAATACCCCAGATACCGTGATTATTAATTTACAACAATATTGTTTCACACACAAAGGATTTCCTTGACATACATATGATTACCCTTAATACAAACATATGAATACCCCTGAAACCGTGATTATTAATTTACAACAATATTGAAACCGTGATTGTTAATTTACAACAATATTGTTTCACCCTTAATGATTACCCTTAATACTAACATATGAATACCCCTGAAACCGTGAATATTAATTTATAACAATATTGAAACCGTGATTATTAATTTACAACAATATTGTTTCACACACACACAGGATTTCCTTGGGAGTTCTACAAACATATGATTACCCTAATACAAACATGATTACCCTTAATACTGTGACTTTGAACTGTATATTAATATGTATATATAAATACATACTAGTGGTATTTTGTTAAATGGTCCATTGCTTGGTTGTGAATGATCTGGGAAAATGAGTGTCGACGCTAAAACGGGTGCATTGACGTTCAGGTCACGACGCTAAGACGAGTGCACTTGGCGTTCAGGTCACCTACGAGGGCTTGGGTTTATCAGAGAAGTTGATGTAGAAACTAAAATACCATCCCCATGTGGACATATGGTTCGGAGATTTCCCGCACCTCTCCAAGCTCAGAGACCAGCGGAATGTGCAAGAAGTGTTCTGAAACATTACATCTGTGGAGAGGTATGTAACTAGAATGTAACTAGATCATAATTTGGGAGAGCGCATGTGGATTAGCTAGGATTAGGCCTAGGTTGGAAATCTCTCCTTGGCGGGTAGCCTGGATTGTGCGAGGTTGGCAATTTGTCATTGGTGGGTAAGCCTGGATTAGGCCAAGATTGGCAATCTTTCCTTGACGGGTAGCCTCGATTAGGCCTATGCTGGCAATCTTTCCTTGGTGGGCAGCCTGGATAAGGCCAAGATTGGCAATCTTTTCTTGATGGGTAGCCTGGATGAGGCCAAGATTAGCAATATTTCCTTGGCGGATAGCCTGGATGTTTAGTCAGATATGACCCAGCTACCGTATTACAGTGGACTGTACTATCTGCTTTCAGTTAGCGCCGAATGTTGGGCGTCGCTCACAAAACCTGACACCCCACATTGTGCCGACGGCTTCGGGCGGAGGAGTGTTATTGGGAGGATACAAGCATTACCTTAGTGAAAGGAAATGCAATCGAAAGACTAAATGTCATGGCAGGGCAGACCAGGCCCTAATACTTGGCCAGCAACAGGTCTGGGATGGAAGCTCCGACAGACGGACAGTTAGAGCATTGCTTTGCTGATCCGGCAGCTTCTGAAGCTTGTCTTGTTCCAGACTTATTGGTGTTACCTTTCCTCTGCATTAAACTAGGCAGGCCGAGAGATGGATCATGCTGCATGGGCAACACATGGTCTCTAAATTCAGCCCAGGCTTTGTGTCATGGAGAGGTATAGCTTCATTTTACAAACTATCGTCTGTCAAGAAGGCAAGGTGCCAGTCAGTCAGTCAGTCAGCCTGGATTAGGCCAAGGTTGGCAATCTTTCTTTGACGGGTAGCCTGGAATAGGCCAAGGTTGGCAATCTTTCCATGACGGGTAGCCTGGATTAAGCCAAGGTTGTCAATATTTCCTTGGCGGGTAGCCTGGATTAGGCCTAGGTTGGCAATCTTTCCATGACGGGTAGCCTGGATTAAGCCAAGGTTGTCAATATTTCCTTGGCGGGTAGCCTGGATTAGGCCTATGTTGGCAATCTTTCCTTGGAGCGTCTTATGTATTTCATTGTCGGAAGACTCCAACCCAATGCCAGGCGCGAAACGTTAAAATACATGGAAACCTTGTTAAAATACACGTCGTTATGGATCGCGATTCGCCAGTGACTAGTGCTCTATTCCTGGATCAAATATTTACCCAGCAGACGTTTTAGTGATCACCTGGTTTTGTGGTCAGTTCAACCTCATACAATGACGGCCAAAGAATATACTTTGTAAGTTAGCTGGCCTGACCCTGACTATATCAACCACAGAGTCGTTTGGTCAGATACTGTGTGACATCTCTATATTCTAAGATGCAAGAGTAACAATGAACACACTGGAAAACAAAATAATGGATAGTTGCAAAATAATAGGAGAATAAAACACACTGACAGTAATGCAGAAACCACTAGAAACGATCAAGAGTTATATTATCATAATCATATGCCTTGCCAACTAGCGGACACGTTCACGTCTCTCCACAGATCTCGGCCCTAGATGTTCTAGAACTCTGCTCATGGTATCCCTTTATGTCACCGTCTCAGTCCATCCAGCATTATTTCTCTGTGTCTGCCTCTGACTGTTTTCCCATCTTTCCAGTTGTCACAATGTTCTCCAAAGCCCATCTCCTCGTCTTATTATAATGATGAAGTTAGTAAACACTGACAGAATTCATTAGCAAACAAAATTATACAATGATAAATAACACAACAACCACATTCAGCGGGTGGTATTTATTATTGTTATTGACGATTCTCAAAATCCGACATAGTAATAAACTGTGAGCGAAAAGAAAGGGTAAGTAATAAACTGTGAGCTAAAAGGAAGGGTTATAAGCAAAGTAAATACTTATAGAAGAGTAGTTGTGCAGTGGACAGGACCTCAGTGTCGCATGCCATGAGATTCAAGACCTGGTGTTAACTAATGAGTACGAAACGTGAACATAAAGAACAATCAATCAGCTTCAAGAAAAGACAACACTTTTCAATGCTAGAGAAAAGCCAGCAAACAAAGAAACTGCTTTTCTAGCTTGATCGACAAAATAGGTGATCAAACCATATCAACACATGAAGCACCAGGCGTAAAGTCAATAACACAGACTCACATTAGTTTAGTCACCTTGTGCGAGCGTGGACAGCTAGAACAAACAACCCCAACATATTTTACCAGACTGCCCGCCAAAACCGTCGTTAACTATGCACTAGACATAGGTCCATAGAGACACGCATGATAAAGCTATTTGGGAGTCTCCACGGGCTCTCAATTATAGCAACATACAGCCGTAAAACTGGGCTTCTTGTGTACACATTACAAACATAACTGCGAACGAAAAGCAAAACCACAACAAAACAGTGTAGAGCGGCCAATGTTTGCAATCTCACAACAAGGCTCACAAGTCGTTTCTGCTACTATAACAACTAATGGGTGATACAATACTAACTGGGATGTCTGCGGTTGAAACTGGTCATAATTTCCTGGATCAACACCGCCTGAGACGTTCTAGACACACGATGACCGTTAGCCCATTAGCAAACAAGTGACGACACACACAATGTCCGACAGCCCATTAGCCAGTACCAAAGCTCGACAAATCAAATATCAAGACACAACACCTTGCTGAACACCACACCAGAGGTAAACATAGAAGGCAAGAGTGCCAGAGAATAACAACGGTTTCGATGGGAAGATAACACCAAATGATGGATGTAGAGATGGCATCAAATGACGCACAAGAAAGATGAAATATTGTGGCAAGAGATAAAACAAAATATAACTCTTTGGTATACAAGTGGCTACTGATCTAATCAAAGTCAACAAAGACAGACTTAGCTAAACATGACTTACAACTATTATAGCAAAACTGGCTAAAAATCCTTTATTCAATGCTCAATATGACGTTCTTATGAAAATTAAATGAAACGTCCTTAGCACAGATCAAAACGTTCTTATTAGTCAAAACTGACAACCATTTCACTGTCACATTAGTTGCCGTATACTGAGACGTCATTAGCCAACATTGACAGCTAAGTCGTTAGCCAAAATTGAGAGCGACGTCGATAGTCAACAGTAACCGCTACCTTGTTAGCCAATACTGACCGCTACGGTTAGCCAACAATAACGTTTACGTCGTTAGCCAACACTGACCGCTACGTCATTAGCCAACACTGACCGCTACGTCATTAGCTAACACTGCCCGCATTTTTTGCTGTTGTGATCTATTGGCAAGTTTACGTTCAGCAGTTTGCCATTTCTTTCTGAATGACCAACACACATAGCATTTCATTTTTAAAAAAAACGCAACGCGGTCTGCTACCTAATCGCGCGCAGCTGTGTTTCGAACGCGGGTATGTGGGATCATGAATTGCGTCCGTAACGTCTAGGAAGCCGGCTAGGAAAGGAGAAGACACATAAATATTCAGAAACGTGTAATACAGAGACGGAAATAAGACTTCACAGCCCAACATCAGTACCTACTATGGGACTACCTGTACGTCATACAGGGATACAGGCTGACACACACAGAAGGCACGCGTAAAGAAATCAACGCAACTACAAAGAGACACACACAGAAGGCACACATAAAGAAATAAACGCAACTACACAGATGGAAGATGTACAACACAGATTAAGAGCAGAATAGGGCAAGCAAAAGCCACATTTCAGAAAATGAAGAGTATTTTATGCAATAAGTCACTATCACTGAATGCAAAAAAGAGAGTAGAGGGCTGCGTGGTCTCGAGGTATGGTGTCCGCCTCGAGTGCTGGAGATCCCGTGTTCAATCCCCGGTAATGACCGGGATTTTTTCTCGTGGACTTCTAGTAATAAAATTTCCCCTGGTCTCTGGGTAGTGAGATCGGACGGCCGTAGCCTATGTATTGTTGCGCACGTACAAAATCCCTTGGCAGTTGGAAATCGAAAAAGAGTAGCTTAACGGCGCTGCCCGGGCAAAATTTCGAGTTAAAAATCTACCCAAAATATTTCAGGAACCTCGCCGGTGCTACGGAGTTCGTGCACTGAGCTGAGTTTCTCCAGACTCAAGTTTGAGTTAGGAGGAGAACGGAGCACTTATGTATTGCACCAGTGTGCCGTGATATTGATCCATCGACTAAACTAAACTAAACGTAAGAAAGAGAGTGCTGACACTACCAGAGTAACTAACAACGATTGCTTGAAACAGGCTAATGGAACTAGAACATTATACACAACAATAAGAAAGAGACAAATAGCTTTCTTCGGTCATGTGATGAGAAGAGAGGCATTGGAGAACATCGTGACAACTGGAAAGATCGAGGGGAAGAGAGGCAGAGGCAGACCCAGAGAAATGATGCTGGATGGATTGAGGGGCGGCATGGAGGAATATCATCAGCAGAGTTGATCCAAAACACCAAAGACCGAGATCTGTAGAGAGCCATGAACGCCTACGCCAGCTGGCAGGGCACTTGATGATGATGACAAACAGACACACGAACAGACACATAGAACCAGTTATTGAACACTGCAAAGACGACACCCAGACAGTCTATTAACAACACATAGATGTGCTATGTTCATGTGTAAAAACAGAAACACGACTCAAAGAACCCATAAGAAATACACACATAGCTCTCCATAAGCGAACACTGCAGTTTGTAGAAGACATAAGAATCTGGCTGGACAGACTCATCAAATACACCAGGTTCTATCTTACGTGGTTCGGATAAGCTTAAGCGTTGTTCAAAGTTTGATCACCGTTTGGGCAAACAGAAAACCTCACTTACAGCACCGGGCTGTGTCAAGGCACGGGAGCAATCGGGTGAACTTTCTATGTGTCTATTTCTGCAGTACAGGACTGATCAATGCAGGGGACCGTTCAAATGGAAACTAATATAATCACTGGTCGCCAGTAAAGATTGGCGAGGACATACAGATTTAGAGACAGTGTGTGTTTAGTTATCCACTGCTTTGTCTGGCCTGCAGCTCTGAGGATAACCAACAACGTACATATATTTCCTCTATTCATCATCACAGTTAAAATACAGGCAACATTAATGAAAAATATTGGCCTCAAGTTTTAAAATAGTAACAGTGAAAGTAACACACGCAGTCGGACGAGTGTTTCTACAATAAGCTGCATCGATAGCTTTTTTTTTCTTTTTTTTTGCATATCCTTTACAGGACATCGCTGTCAACACCAGCATCTTTCAGCTATATGTTGATTTCTTGACAAGATTACGCTCAGTAGTTTGCCATTGCTTTCTGAGCGGCCGCCTCACATACCCCGTAAGTTACCGATGCGATTCGAACCACTGCTAATTCTCACCGTCATCACGTTACTCCCGAGAGTATAAGAGATTACGGAGAAAAGTCATAACCTCTAAGCCACGAAGCCGCCCATCGATAGCTAAAAGTCCGTTAATTCTGATACGTCCATCATCATAATGTCGGAGACTCCTGGGGATCGTCGCTGGAGCTACGGAGATCGTGCTTTGTGCGAAGCTTTCGGCAGGGCACCCTGCGGAAAGAGACCGAGCTATATGAGATAAAACCCGCTGCAATGAAGTCGATCTTCTCGACTTCTAATACTTGTTTAATGTTAGCAGGCCCTTTGCAGACGTCGCTCTCAACATATCTAGCCAGAAAGGTTCTCTATCCTTTGTAAGATCCCCTGCCTCGGGCATTTCCATGCCGGATGTGTCTTGAGTGTGTTGTGTTCACCGTCGTGTCGGTTGTCCACTGCCTCTTCTTCCAGAAACCATGCCTTCTATCACTGTTAGTTCTAAACCAACGTGCTGTGTACTACGCCAAGGTGATTCAATTTCCGAGACACGACGCCGTTTGTAAGAAAGTTTTCTTCCACGTTAAGACCCTGTAGACTGTCAGTATTATCCTCCTGTTATATCCAACGTATTCTAAGAATGTTTATGCAACATTTAAGTTTAAAAGCCACGATTTTCTTCTTTAGTAAATGAGTGAAAAGGGGGTTCACGATTCGCATCCTTAAATTGACAAGGATAGATGCATGTTCTCAATTCCTATTCTTTTTTTTTTTCATTTTTTTTAAACATATGTCATTAGACGCCATTGATAAATGTAAAATGTTCAACCGTATGTTGGGTTTCGAATCCTGTACCTTCTGAGCGGACACGCCCTATCCCATAAATGTTAATATCTTCCAACATTTTTATCATTTCATCATGTGTTCCTTTATCAGTTGCCTTGATATAATCTATAAAGCATAAATAAATGTCTTTCTGTGTATCTTGTGATCTCTTTGTTTGTGTTCGTAATATGTGTAATGCATTATTTGTACCTTTTCATCCAACACCGTGGTAAGTGGACAACTCCGCAGCTGAGCAAAGCAGGACGGTCACTTGTCCTGATAGTCAGAAATGGCTGTTAAAGGCAGAGGAAAACTGCCCCATGTGTATGTAGACGGCAAGGGAAAACCACCACATTATCTTCCAAAGATTTTCATGTATTTTAGATCAATCATAGGTTAGTCAGTGCAAATATGCTGTTTTTGCGAGTTTGTCAAGGCAACAGAGGCAGCAGCAGCAGCAGCAGCAGTAGTAGTAGTAGTAGTAGTAGTAGTAGTAGTAGTAGTAGTAGTAGTAGTAGTAGTAGTAGTAGTAGTAGTAGTAGTAGTAGTAGTAGTAGTAGTAGCAAATGCAGTAGTAGTAGCAGCAGCAGTAGTAGTAGTAGTAGTAGTAGTAGTAGTAGTAGTAGTAGTAGTAGTAGTAGTAGTAGTAGTAGTAGTAGTAGTAGTAGTAGTGGTAATGGTGGTAGTGGCAGCAGATACAGTAGTAGTAGTAGTAGTAGTAGTAGTAGTAGTAGTAGTAGTAGTAGTAGTAGTAGTAGTAGTAGTAGTAGTAGTAGTAAGTAGTAGTAAGTAATAGTAGTAAGTAGTAAGTAGTAGTAGTAGTAAGTATTAAGTAGTAGTAGTAGTAGTAGTAGTAGTAGTAATGGTGGTAGTGGCAGCAGATACAGTAGTAGTAGTAGTAGTAGTAGTAGTAGTAGTAGTAGTAGTAGTAGTAGTAGTAGTAGTAGTAGTAGTAGTAGTAGTAGTAGTAGTTGTTGTTGTTGTTGTTGTTGTTCTTGTTGTAATAACAACAATATAGTTGCATACTGACCATTACGCAGTAAACAATGCCATCAATGTTTGTGTCTGTGGGAGCACCAATTTAAATAAACAATGCATACACACATTTAGCTAAGAGACACCAACATAATTAGCTGCTTTTGCGACAAGAACTGCGCTCAATGCAGTGACAGAAATGGAGGGAAAGGTTTTAAGAACAAGACGTTAAGCAGGAATTTCAATATGTTTACACTGAACAAGGGGTAGAACATCGCTGGTGATAGATTAGTTGCGCAAGTCTGCTTATGTAAAGCAGGCTAATAGAGCTGGGTGAAGAATATTTCACGACAGAAACAGACAAGAGCCTACTAAATGTGGTGGCTATAGAATGGGAGCAGACACGTTTACAGGCACAACGAAAAGTAGAATTCCCGCTCAAATACTTGACAGAAACTTAAAGACTAAAAGCACCGTCTCATTCTGGTGCATCGGGTCTGTTTCTCACATTAACAAAATAAAATAAAAACTACAGTCGTAACTCTCCCTTTATACAGTTTTTCGACATAACAATTGGTAGCAAATTTTTGTGGGAGAAAACTTGCTCCAGGCCTTCCTTGTAAGGAATTGAACAGTACTTTATAAAAGCATTTTTATCTGGTACTGGGGCGATTTTTGGCGAAGGAGGAGTGGACAGTACAGAAATGGGACACATACATTTACTCTAAAAGTTTCTTCTGCTGCTGCTGCTGCCATTTATCTCCCAATTTAGTACAGGCCAAATCACGCCAAGCCCAACAATCCTTTGGTATCTCCTGCTGCTCCATGCAAGCCCTTCCCATACAATTGTTTCCTGTCTCTCTCTTTTTTTAAATGTGTTTTAGGCCTTCCTCTAACACTTTTGTCCTGTGCGGTCCAGAGACCCTTTTACATGGGTCCATCGTGGATCCGGTTTCTGTTACTTATAAATGGGTAAGTAACATAAAGTAATCTATGTTATAACCCCCAGCTCGTATTCCTGGTCTATCTTTAATCTCTCTCATTATTATTTCGATATAGACATAAAAGAGCTCCGGTGACAAAAGACATTATTATCTTAATCCTAGCTTTGTCTGTTCGTAATGGTCCACTTTAGTTCCGATCTTAATATATATCTCCTATATCGGGGGTTTAGTTGTACTTATAGATTGCTTTACCTTTTCCCTTATCTCTCTGGAGGCATCTATCAGTAACAGGGTGTCTTATAAACTTTCTACTGACAAGAGCATATTTCGGTCTTCCATTAAATATTTCCTTCTATAACCTACCTCCTTCAGCTATAGACAAACAGCGGTTGAAGTTTGGGCTTAATTCCTCAAAGATGTAGGATCTACATTATTAGTTGTTTTACTGTATTCAATGTAACGAGTAACAATTAGGCTTCTGCTTCGTTCCTCTTTGGAGGGGAGTACGTCACAAACATGCATGCACCGCAAAGGTCAGTATGTCCGACTTCGGTATACGTTTATGTAAGGTTTGTTTCCTCTAGACCATGGGCGGGGAATATCCGGCCAGCGGGCAGTATAAGGCCCGCAATATCATTTGCTTTGGCTCTGTCAAAGTAACCGCAAGCGGGACTTAGAAGCCAATAAACCTTCTATAAACGCCACATACACAATGATAAATTTCCCACTATGAGGAGACGCACTGAAATATGCATATGTGTTCAGAACAATTTACTGCTGCAAAATGCTCTTTTTCAAAACTTACCATCGCAAAGTGTTGACTGCGTTTCAAACTGACCGACGCAAAATTGGAAAAGCAGTTGCCAGTAGCAACATTATCAATACCAACCAACATCACACGTCTCACCATAGAGAAGCAGTTCCAGCCATCAGGTGAGTTACAGAAATGGGTACTAAATAAAGCAGGCTCAGTTTTAAGCTAATAATTGTGTATGGCCAGCGAATGATGATCTAAATCAGGGGTGGCCAACAGGAGGTCCGCGGGCCGCATGCCGCCCGCCGGAGTCATGTTGCGGCCCGCGGAGTGGGAAAAGACGATGTGGTCGAAGTTGTAGCACACTTGCTTGTTTACTTTAATTAACCAAAAAAAAAAAAAAAACATAAGGTGCCAGGACCCAACTATTGAACTGTTGCCCTGATCAGTCATGCAAGTAAAATTCTACTTAAAATCATAATTAGAAGACTTCATAAGAAAATGGAAGAAGAAATTAACGTGGTTCAAGCTGGATTTAGGCAAGGAAGAGGAACAAGAGATCACATTCTCAATATGCGTTTAATAATAGAGAAGTGCAGAGAATTTAATGTAAACCTATTCTCATGTTTTGTGGATTATTCAAAGACATTTGACTGTGTACAACATCAGAAACTTTGGGAAATCATGAGGAATATGGGCTTTCCACCACATGTAATACAACTCATAAGAATGCTCTATCTAGACCAGGGGTGGCCAACACGAAGCCCGCCGGGAGTCATGTTGCGGCCCGCGGAGTGGGAAAAGACGATGTGGTCGAAAGTTGTAGCACACTTGCTTGTTTACTTTAATTAACCAACAACAAAAAAACATAAGGTGCGTGTCCCGGCAGGAAATATTATTTCTGATATTTGGCCCGCCTACTGAAAAGGTTGGCCACCATGATCTAAATATTCAAAAGACCAATGGCAGAAACACACTCCTGCCCTAGACAGACGCTAGCCAAGGTAACGTCCCTTTGTGTAGGTTTTTCTGTCTTAACTATTTTGACAGCGCGGTGACTTTATAGTCTACATTTTGCGATGTGCATCTGCCGTGGGATTGCTAACTGCAAAAACTGCACACGGGAACTCCTTTTTTTTGTGTTGGCCCTTATCTGAGAAGGCTATGCATCCGATCACACTAAGCGAGACATCAGAGAGACGCATAATATAAGATACCAGTGCTTCTGGAAAACATTCCCAGCCCTATGATGATGTCAAACCCGGCCCTTCCTAGGCCTGAGGCGGAAATGGTATACCTCTGGGCCACGCCTCCATTGACACCATGGCTAATTACGTGCCTTCTCGGCCACGCCTCCATTGATACCATGGCTAATCACGTGCCTTCTCGGCCACGCCTCTATTGACACCATGCTAATTACGTGTCTTCTCGCCCATGCCTCCATTGACACCATGGCTAATTACGTGCTTTCTGGCTCCTCTGTCGGCCCGGTCATCATGGCTTCCGTCCGCCGCAGGGCGGCTCCCAATTTGTAATACTGACCTAGGCTCCCAGGTCGACCCAGCCTAAAATAGATCGCTGGACATGTCTTGGGAAGTAAAGGCCGCCAGTGATACTGACCACATCGAGGGCTGATGGGGCTATATAAAAATGTGAATGTGCCATCTAGTGAAGCTGGCCAGTGTTCTCCGGCATTTCCTGATGCAGATTATAAGCTTCCTCTATTACGATGTAGACAGTGCCCATGTTCAGTACCGCACAATTGTTCCTACTGTATTACTTCCAGTTCGTGGAGATTTTGCTGTACTTGCCCGAATTTCCCCCCTCTGTGTGTGAGCTATTCATTTCATCACCATGTCAATATTTGCAGCTGTGTCGGCTACAGCCAGCTTTCTTACTATGTGAGCTTTTCACTTCAAATTTGTCTATATGCAATGTATAGGTGTTACGCAGTTCGTAATCCCAAATACCTCGTTCGAGACACAGCTGTGAGCGATTTGGCAGCAGACTTACGCTGGTTTTTTTACGACATAGTATAGACGCCGGTCATTCAGAAAGCAATGGCAAATTACTTAACATAAACTTGTCCAGGAATCAGGAACAGCCAAACAATGATGGGGATGGCTGCTACGTTCTGTAAAGGATACGCAACTAACTTTTAAAAGTATCGGCTGTATGTATATTGGCACCTTGCCGTCTTGACAGACGATAGTTTGAGCTTCAAAAAGGCATAATAACCTTTACCCATGGAGGTAGCGAATGTGACTGATAAGGCCAATTCGCGCTGTAAATGTTCGTTCACAGTGGGTGCATGTGAACACGTGGTCATTTCCACCATCATGCACCATCTTACGTCTCACATGCTCGGTGTGTGACTTATCTGCAATAATTTTCTCCTTTGTCTATATTCCATTCAAAATGGCATAATAACCTTTACCCATGGAGGTAGCGAATGTGACTGATAAGGCCAATTCGCGCTGTAAATGTTCGTACACAGTGGGTGCATGTGAACACGTGGTCATTTCCACCATCATGCACCATCTTACGTCTCACACGCTCGGTGTGTGACTTATCTGCAATAATTTTCTCCTTTGTCTATATTCCATTTCTGATCTTTGCCCTCCATGCAACATTTTCAGCGGCGACTTGCTCCCAATGTGCATTATCAATGCCTGTATCAATCATGTCCCGCTTACACACATCTTTGTATCGTAGTAGAGGCCGACCCTGAGATCTCTTACCCATCTGTAATTCACCAAAAAAGATGTCCTTTGGTATTCTACCATCATCCATCCTCCTAATATGTCCTATCCATCTAAGTCTACGAAGACTGAGCATGGAATAAACCGTCACACAACCTGATCTTTCCAATACTTCAGTATTTGTGATTTTGTCTTGCCACTTAATACCAAGAATTCTTCGCAGACACCGCATATGAAAGCTGTTTAAACGTTTCTCTTGGTGTGAGTAAGTTGTCCAGGTTTCACTGCCATAAAGAAGAGTACTAAGGACACAGGCTTGATAGACAAGGACTTTTGTTTTGGCAGTAAGCTTCCTGTTCTCCCAGACTCTTTTTCTTAACCTGTTCATTGTTGTTGCTGCCTTACCAATCCGGATGTTGATTTCCTGATCTAGGGATAATTTGCTATTTACCACTGATCCTAGATATGTAAAATGGTCTACCATCTCTAGTTCGGCGTCGTCAATAAAGATTGATGGTACCCCATGTGCACCTTGTGACATAATCTGTGTCTTCTTTTTGCTAATTGTTAAACCAAATTCAGAACAAGCATTGGAGAATGCAGATAGTAGACATTGTAATTCTTCCTCAGAGTGGGTCGTAACTGCAGCATCATCTGCAAAAAGCAACTCTCTGATCAGTACCCTCCTAATTTTGGTCTTGGCCTTCAATCTCTGAGCATTGTAGAGGCCGCCATCTGAGCGTGAGTGAATGTATATACCACCATCCTGATCACGAAAGGCATATTTCAGTAGAAGTGAAAAGTATATTCCAAAGAGGGTGGGAGCTAGTACACAACCTTGCTTAACTCCACTCTTGATTTCAAACTCTTCAGAAGTTGCACCATCAAACTTGATTATACCCTTCATGCCTGTGTGGAACGATTCCACAATGGACAGAAGAGTTGGTGGGCAGCCAATCTTCTTTAGTGCCTTGAACAGACCCTCACGACTGACCAAATCAAATGCCTTTGTGAGGTCGATGAAGGCAATAAACAGTGGTTGATTCTGTTCACGGCATTTTTCTTGCATTTGTCGCAATGAGAATATCATATCAATGGTAGACCGGTTCTGTCGAAAGCCACACTGTGATTCGGGGTAGACTTGATCTCCTAGGACTTGAAGTCTGCGCAGAACAATTCTGGCAAATACTTTTCCAACAATACACAGAAGTGAGATACCCCTATAGTTGTTGCAGTCGCTCCGATCGCCCTTGTTCTTGTACAGTGTTATGATGCTTGAATCTTTGAAATCCTGTGGGACTTGTCCTTCTCGCCAGCATAGCTCTATTAGCTGGTGGATCTGTAGAGTGAGTGTGTCTTGCCCACTCCTGATAACCTCTATTGGAATCCCATCCTTACCTGGAGCCTTGCCAGATGCAAGTTCATTTATAGCACACTTAACTTCTGTTATGGTGGGAAGTGTGTCCAGGTGGTCAAGAGTTGGTAGAGCCTCTATGGCGTTGAGGGCATCATCCGCTAGTTTGGTCTCACTTGAGTAAAGCTCCAAATAGTGCTCTACCCATCTGTCCATCTGCTGTTTCTTATCAGTTATGATTTCTCCAGTCAAGGTTTTCAATGGTGCACTTCTTTTGATCATTGGACCACAGGCTTTCTTTATTCCTTCATACATGCTTCTGATGTTTCCCTTATCACTTGCGATTTGAATGGACTCACATAACTTGATCCAATAATCATTTGCACACTGCCTGGCAGCCTTTTGCACATCCTTCCTAGCTTGCTTAGCTCACTCAGAGTGTTACGCGTTGGTCTTTCCTTGTTTCTTAAGAGAGCTATCTTCTTCTTATCAATCAAGGGCTGCAGAGTCTGGCTGTTTGCCGCAAACCAGTCCTGCCTCTTATGATCCACAGTGCCGTAAACCCCTACGGCAGTTTTATAAAGAGTTTCCTTAAGTTGACCCCACTTTTCACTTACTGTACAATTTTCTGGTGTATCAGTGAAAGCGTCTTCAAGTTGCTGTTGAAACTGAAAGCACTTTTCAGGATCGTGAGTGTTAATAATATTAATCCTGGGGCTAGATTTGTGTTTAGCTGTGTAGATTCTCTTTGGTCTCAGTCTAACCCTTGCAACAACCAAAGAATGATCCGTATCACAGTCAGCACTGTGGTAACTTCGAGTCAATGATATATGGTTCAGATGTTGTCTCCGTGTGATGATGAAGTCCAGCTGGTGCCAATGGCCGGATCTTGGATGTTTCCATGTGACCTTATGCAGCTCTTTTGTTTTAAAAAAGGAGTTTGTAATACATAGGTCATTTCTGGTGCAATGCTCCAGCAGCCTTTGCCCATTTTCATTCATGCGACCGATGTTGTATTTTCCAAGGCACACTGGCCATGAACTCGAGTCCTTGCCCACACGAGCATTGAAATCACCGAGCATATAAATGTAGTCAGATTTTGGAACTGCCTTGATCACGGAGTCTAACTCCTCATAGAACGAATCCTTCACATCATCAGAGGAATCGAGTGTCGGTGCATATGCAGTAATAATGGTGGCAAAACCACAAGAGGTTGCCAAGCGCAGGGATAATAGTCTTTCATTTCCTCCTGCTGGAATTTCAATCATTCCCAGTAGCGAATTCTTCACTGCAAAGCCCACACCGTGTTGCCTTTTTTCTGCCTGCCCTCTACCCTTCCAAAAAAAGGTGTAATTGTTTTCCCTGAGTGACCCTTCCTCAGCGAGGCGAGTCTCCTGCAGGCCAGCAATATCAATGTTAAGACGATTGAGTTCGGCATCAATCACAGCCGTTTTTCTCACATCGTCAATATTGGTCAAGTCAGTGGAAAATCCTGGACACATGGTTCTCACGTTCCAGGTTGCAAGCCTTAGCTTGAGGTTTCTATTTTTATTTTTATTAGTACCTGGTGCATTGGTTTTACAGCCTGCGATTCAGATTTTGTCCTAGCCCCAAGCACCCATTGAAGCAGGCAGGCTGTGGCGGATCAGCACCCAATTGGCCGGGGGCTGCCCAGCTTGAGGCGGGCGGTAGCTGATCAGTGACACCTGTAGGTGTCTCCCACCGTCAGAGGCAACGCGTGGCGCCCCATGTCTACGCCAATTGACAGGGACTTATAACCGTAACAGTTGCCTCTCGCTTTAATTCCGAGACCGGTTAAGACCAGGGATGGTGTTATTGCCTCTCCATAGCACAAAGCCTGGACTCAAATATAGAGATCATGTGTTGCCCATGCAGCATGATCCCTCTCTCGGCCTGCCTAGTTCACTCCAGAGGAAAGGTAACACCTCTACATCTGGAGCAAGACAAGCTGCAGAAGCTGCCGGATCAGCAAAGCAATGCTCTAACTGTCCGCCTGTCGGAGCTTCGATCCTAGACCAGCCGCCAACCAAAGCTTAGGGCCTGGTCTGCCCTGCCATGACATTTTGTCTTTAGGTTGCATTTCCTCGCACCAGGGTAAGGCTTGTACCCTCCCAATTGCGCTCTTCTGCCCGAAGCCGTTGGCACAATGTGGGATGTCGGGTTTGGTAAGCGCCGCCCAACGTTCGGCGCTAATAGAAAGCAGGTAGTACCGTCTACTGTTATCGGCTGTAGCTGGCTTTCTAATTATGTGAGCGATTGACTTGTACTCTATGACCATATGCAACTATATCTCGCTGTTGAAGCATTTTGTGCAAGCTATTCAATTCAACTCTATGTCCATATATGCAACTATAGATGACTGTAGAAGCCTTCCTAATTGTGCGAGCTTCAACTATGTCCATATATGCAACAGTGTCGGCTGTAGAAGCCTTCCTAATTGTGCGAGCTTCAACTATGTCCATATATGCAACAGTGTCGGCTGTAGAAGCCTTCCTAATTGTGCGCTACTCACTTCAATGTCCATATGCAACTATAGATGGCTGTAGTAACCTTCCTAATTGTGCGAGCTACTCACATCAACTCTGTCCATATATGCAACTTTGTCGGCTGTAGACGCCTTCCTAATTGTGCGAGCTACTCATTTCAACTCTATGTCCATTTGCAACTATAGATGGCTGTATGCGAGCTACTCACCTCACCTCTGTTCATATATGCAACTATAGATGGATGTAGACGCCTTTATAATTGTGCGAGCTATTCACTTCAACTCTGTCCATATATGCAAATGTGTCGGCTGTAGACGCCTTCCTAATTGTGCGAGCTACTCATTTCAACTCTATGTCCATTTGCAACTATAGATGGCTGTATGCGAGCTACTCGCCTCACCTCTGTTCATATATGCAACTATAGATGGATGTAGACGCCTTTATAATTGTGCGAGCTATTCACTTCAACTCTGTCCATATATGCAAATGTGTCGGCTGTAGGCGCCTTCCTAATTGTGCGAGTTACTTACTTCAACTCTGTCCATATATACAACTATAGATGGATGTAGACGCCTTTATAATTGTGCGAGCTATTCACTTCAACTCTGTCCATATATGCAAATGTGTCGGCTGTAGACGCCTTCCTAATTGTGCGAGCTACTCATTTCAACTCTATGTCCATTTGCAACTATAGATGGCTGTATGCGAGCTACTCACCTCACCTCTGTTCATATATGCAACTATAGATGGATGTAGACGCCTTTATAATTGTGCGAGCTATTCACTTCAACTCTGTCCATATATGCAAATGTGTCGGCTGTAGACGCCTTCCTAATTGTGCGCTACTCACTTCAATGTCCATATGCAACTATAGATGGCTGTAGTAACCTTCCTAATTGTGCGAGCTACTCACATCAACTCTGTCCATATATGCAACTTTGTCGGCTGTAGACGCCTTCCTAATTGTGCGAGCTACTCATTTCAACTCTATGTCCATTTGCAACTATAGATGGCTGTATGCGAGCTACTCACCTCACCTCTGTTCATATATGCAACTATAGATGGATGTAGACGCCTTTATAATTGTGCGAGCTATTCACTTCAACTCTGTCCATATATGCAAATGTGTCGGCTGTAGACGCCTTCCTAATTGTGCGAGCTACTCAATTCAGCTCTATATCCACTATAGATGGCTGTAGAAGCCTTCCTAAATGTGCGAGCAATTACTCGATGTTCACATATGCAGCTGTGTCGCTGTAGAGGGCTTCCCAATTGTTATCGCATCTGTGTATTCAATAACAATCGATCACTGTCTCGATCATCGTCTGGACACGCTCCGGAAATGTAATCTTTCATGCAAATTGTTAAACCAACCTGGCCACAAAGTTTGGCACGAATATGCAATATTATATTAGCACACGGTATTCGCTGTGGAATTTACCATCGCGTGTGTTTTCTAATCTTCTATGCGCACACCATATTCTCAGCCCACCCGTTGATCCAGCTGCATTCTGATTACTTGCTGGTCTCTAGAACACCTGCCAGAAACTAACTAAAACACACTGTCATATAAAGTGATTGGCGAAAAAAGCTGAAAAGTGAATGTTTGTTACTATTAATTTTACCATAGCTACGACTCCACTAAAAAAAAACTGTTTGCATATCCTTTACAGGACATTGCTGTCAACATCAGCATCTCTCAGCTGATTGTTGATTTCTTGGCAAGATTACGCTCAGTAGTTTGCAACTGCTTTCTGAGCGGCCGGCTCACATACCCCGTAAGTTACCGACGCGATTCGAACCACTGCTGATTCTCACCGTCGTCACGTTACTTACGAGAGTATACGAAATTACGGAGAAAAGTCGCTAACCTCTAGGCCAGGAAGCCGGCTACGACTCCACTGCAGCTTCTAAAATAAATGGCATCAAAGTTTGGTAAATGCTAACAAAGGGAAAGATGTCCAAATCTCTTGCAATCTTCGTCAAGCAGATATATTTAATGTCAGATCAATGCTACATGTTTAAAAATATAACGCTGACTTCAGAGACTTTAGAAAACCACACATCAATAACCGCAGCGGGATAAGATATAACAGCTTTCAACTGTCAATAACAACAACAACAAGTAAAGACTCCACTGCAACTGTGAGTCTGCTCATCTATGACATATCGCTCACTTACGTTCACAGTCTGTCTGCACGTGTGTCTGTCTGTCTATCTGCATGTGTGAGAGTGTTCGCAAGTGTGTGTGTCTGCGTCCATCTGCAAGTGATTGTGTGTGTGTGTGTGTGTGCGTGTGTGCGTGCGTGTGTGCTTGCGTCTCTCTCTCTCTCTCTCTCTCTCTCTCTCTCTCTCTCTCTCTCTCTCTCTCCCCCCCCCCCCGAGTGTGTGAGTTGATGTCTCTCTGTCTGAATGTCCTTTTGTCTGTCAGCGAGTGTCTGCCTGTCTGCAAGTGTCTCTCTGCAAATGTCTGTCTATCTGAAAGTGTCTGTCTGTAAGTGTCTGCCTGCGTGCTCGCGTGTGTCTTCCTTCATTTCCCTCCTCGCGTTTTCACTACTCCATTTGTAAAGCCATCAAAGCCGCTGTATTTTTGTTTTCTTTAACACCACGTCACACAGCCAGGTCCGGCTTTGATCCGTCATTTTTTTATGTGAAACGTTCAAACATCTTTTGAAATTCAATATTTGCTTCTTCTCTTTCTTTAAAAAAGGGAAATATGACTTTTTTCGCCGTTGTCCATATTCTCCTCTCGTCCTTTCGAAACTCTGCCCCTCTGAATCGATAGGGACAGCTAAGTTGCATTTCACATGGACTCAAGTTTAGAGCCATAAATCGGTTGTTAAAATGCTTCTGCCGTTCGTTAATTCTTTTAAGTAAACACAAGATGTCCTAATATGATCTATTAAATACTTAAGAAATTATAGGTTCCGCTTACAGCCTAAAATTGAAATTTCGCACGTCATTTGCAAGACGTTGCGATCGACCCCAGGTTGATATTTTAAGGCAATTTTACGTTCAGTAGCTTGCCATAGCTTCCTGAAAGATAATTCAATGTTGAAGTCCAACTGACCGGTGCAGGGAGTGAACCCACTATACCACCATTAACGGACAAGGAGTTTCAGAACGAACGCTCTATAACCTGTTGGCCACGCCAACCTCTCGCTAACAGTCTACAGAAAACAAACAGAAAGACGTAAATATCAGAGGAGATTTTAGGGTGAAGATTTCCAATCCCGTGTATCTATAACTGTAACTTGTTGGTAGTTGTGTGGTGTGTCTTCTGCTGCCTCTCCTTACCTTATATGTGCCAATCAACACCTAGACGTTTATTTTACGTGACTGAAGTGGATGTTTAATACTACTACCACTACTACTTCTACTAATAGTATTAGTAATACCACTACAAACACTGCTGCTGCTGCCACTACTGCTACTATTACTACTATCACGACTGCTGCAACTACTACTATTAATAATCATACTGCTGATGCTACTACTACTCTCACTACTTTTATTACTACTACCTCTACAACTACTATTATTGCTGCTGCTGCTGCTGCTACTACTACTACTACTACTACTACTACTACTACTACCACCATCACCACCACCATTACTACTAATACCACAACAAATACTGCTGCTACCACTACTACTGCTGCTGCTACTACTACTACCACTACTTTTTTTTTTATTTTGCGCCCGCTCGCTTTGAACTCAAGCGTAGTCCATGCACACTATTTATAGTAGTGATGGGCTGAATCTTGCGTGTGGATTAGCTTTCCCCATTAACAGTGTCCCTCGCCAACAGGCGAACTCCTCCGACTTCAGAGGTACTTGTAATTTACGTCCCCAAGTCAAGGACGACGTGTCAACATTTTAGTCCAGCTGTCCGAAGTAGGGGTTGAACAGCTTACCTCGGCATCTGCACAACGGATGTTTAAGAACACGCCTTCTTACCCATTCGACCATGCACTACTATGTCTACTAATACCACTACAAATACTGCTGCTGCTACCACTACAACTGCTGCTGCTACTGCTGCTGCTGCTGCTGCTGCTGCTGCTGCTGCTGCTACTACTACTACTACTATTACTACTACTACTACTACTGCTGCTGCTACTACTACTACTGCTGCTGCTGCTGCTGCAAGTACTACTATTAATTTTCCGACTGCTGCTGCTGCTGCCAATACTATTATACTACTACTACTACTACTACTACTACTACTACTACTACTACTACTACTACTACTACTACTACTACTACTATTACTAGGGTTGCCAGATACGTGGGCACCAAAAGGAGGACATAATAAGACAAAAAGGGGGACAAAGAAGGACATAATAAGACACGAAGGAGGACATATTGAATGTTTCATTTAAATCGTTTCAGATTAAACCCACAATCAGTACAATTTTATTACAATAGCTGCCAATAAGTGTATCTCATGTTTTTGGTGTGTTCTATAAATATACTGTGATATAGTTTCTGAGGTTTCATTTGGTGTGTTGTCTAACTCGAGAATCTTAGTTTGGATTCCACCTGCTTTCCAGTCAAAGTACTGAACAACGATCGGAAATATTTTCTGCGAACCGTGATTAGTTTTGTTTAGTTTAGTCGACGGATCAACATCACGGCGCACGGGTGTAACCCATAAGTGCTCCGTTCTTCTCCTAACTCAAGCCTGAGTCCGGAGAAACTCAGCTCAGCGCACAAACTCCGTAGAACCGGCCAGGATCCTGAAATACTATGGGTAGATTTTTAACTAGAAATTTTGCCCGGGCAGCGCCGTTAGGCTACTCTTTTTCGATTTCCAACTGCCAAGGGATGTTTTACGTGCGCAACAATACACACTGACCTCCGATCTCACTACCCAGAGATCAGTGGAAATTTTATTACTAGAGGTCCACGTGAAAAAATCCCGGTCCTCACCGGGGGTTGAACCCGGGACCTCCAGCACTCGAGGCGGACACCATACCTCGAGACCACTCAGCGCCCCGCCCCGCCCCCCCCCCCTCCTGATTGCTAGCAACTGAACCGTGATAGAATACTGAAACCAAATAAATTGACACAACTACTATGAAACCACCATAGTAGTTGACAGTTGCGTCAATTTGTTAGTGTTGCCGAATAGAGCAACAGTTAGATTCAAATTATACATATAATTGGTGTTTCACATTTGGTATAAATAGGAAAATGAAATAAATATTATTAAGCAATGGGTTTTTATAAAGAATGTAAACACACGGTTGAGTGTAGATATATTGTAAGTTGTAACAACAATACATTAAAAAATGATAACATAAAATATTTAAAAAGCCGGACATTTTAAAGGTTTTTAGCTTTGCCTGCCGGATGGAGGACACGGGGCTAAAAAGGAGGACATGTCCTCTCTTTGCCGGACGTCTGGCAACCCTAACTATTACTATTATTGCTGCTGCTGCTGCTGCTGCTGCTACTACTACTACTACTACTATTACTGTTGCTACTACTACTGTTGCTACTACTACTGTTGCTACTACTACTGTTGCTACTACTACTACTACTGTTACTACTACTACTACTACTACTACTACTACTACTACTACTACTACTGCTGTTGCTGCTGCTGCTACTCCTACTGATGCTGCTACTGCTGCTACTATTACTATCACTACTACTATACTGCTGCAGTTGCTACTACAATTAATATTGCTGTAGTGTACTTGTCACGTATCGAGATTGAGTTAAGTCAAGAATGCAACCACTTTTCTCGGGGCATTCCCATAAGCGCTCAGTCCTCATCTCCAACAGCCAGCGAAGAGTTCCAATACTAATGGTGCCCGTTGCTTTACTTCTGAGTGACGACTGTCGACCAGATCCTCTGACCACCCTTTGCTGTTGCATTCTCTCTAGACCATAATAGTATGTCTGTTCTTCTGTATTAATCACATTCTCCCAGAAGGTCTTCACCACATCTTCCTTATCATGCATCAAATCACCTCTTAATGATGCGGCACCAACTAATCTGTCTGCCTGTTTCCAACCATACTAGAGTGTCATGGAGAAAAGATCTAGCCAATACTCACAACCCGCGACCTCTGAATCTATGAATACCATTCTGCACGAAGCATGCCAGTCCTCACCTTTGCCAGCATACTTTGTGAATCAGTTGCAATCATCACATGTATATACAGTTTGTTCTCCAACCAGCGGAAAGCTGCAATGACTGCCTGCAGGTCCATTCTCAGACTCGAGGCCGTGGTCTCATAAGCCAAACTCTCCTTGACCAGACATTGGCCAGTTTCTTTCGCTATGAATCCCCAGGCCCTAAATCTAGTGGCCTGGCCTATGTAGAAATGTCTCCCCATAACAGTCTTTCGCATTTCTCTCTGTCATAAGCCATTTGTCCTGCCACTGTTGCTGCCATATGCAAATTATCTGTCACATCACTAAGTCCATCTACGCCAGTGGTTCTCAACAGGTTGGGAATTTCCCCCCCCCCCCATTTTAGGATTTCGGGGGGGGGGGGGGACTAAGATATTTAAAGATCGTGTTAATACAAGAACCGATTGCTTGATATTGTTTTTCCCTCCTTACTTTACGATTCTGTACTTCTCGCCTACGATTCTGTACTTCTCGCCCTTCTATTCGTTTTATAACGTAAGCAGACCCGAAAATCTCGTTTTATGTAGACGTCTAGACATATGTGCTATTAAATTTAGCTCCCATTTTTACGTATACTGTGTAGGGGCGGGGAGGGGGAATTATAAGGAGGAAATACAAAAGGGAGGGGGTGGCATTCTGAACATATGGTGAAGTGGTGCATGGGCCAAAAATGGTTGAGAACCACTGATCTACGCTGTGATCTACTTCTTTCCCCGTTCTCCGGTATGTGTCGTCCATAATTATCTTTTCTAGACATCTTACCGGTATACCGTCATAATATATGTGTGTCTATGTGTGTGTGAGAGAGAGACGGGGAGAGGGCGGATATATGTATGCGCACGCGCGTAGTTTTTGTGTTACGTGTATATAATCTAATGAATGAATGCTCTAACAAAAATACAATTTCTTATAATTTTCCTGACAAGCTACACAAAGACATGGGAAATATAACAAGGATAAGATTCCCCGCTACTTCGTCGTCTGCCGAATTTGCTTCTTTCGGTGAGAGAATCGATGCTAAGGCTGTGTTTGAATACGGGCAGAAGGAGACTGTGAGATAATCTGGTTTTGCGTGTTCAAGGACCCCAAGGTGTTTGGCGTACGAAATCTGATTCATTCATCCGGCGATTGCGTCCCATTCTGATTTAATATACGGAAACTCTTGATTTCTGGCACAGATAGTAAACGCTATGGTTGAGACACAAAGTTGAATGAGTTATATTCATTGGTGGAACACGGTGAGGTTGAACGATTCAGGGGACGGAGAAATGAGCGCTATATTTAGCGGCTACAGAAGCACGATCTATATTTAGTCAACACAAAAGCGCTAGGAATTAGTTTGCGGCAGCGAACACTTGTTGCTGATGAAATTCTGGACGCGAAGGAAGAAGGGAAAGAAGCTGATTGTTTGGGAGTCAACAGCGATGTTTACAACGATCAAACTGCGCTTACTGCGACTCTTGGTGTATTGCTGGAAAGGAATGAACACAGATTGCAACTGGGATGCTCCACGAAACGATACACGGAAAAACTAGAGAACGTTTCGATCAAAGTCTTTATCGAGAAAAACAGAATACTTAGCTAGAAAACTGAAATTGAAATATCACAATGAAAAATGATAATTCGCTGTCGACGGTGTAAGTGTAATCAACATCGATTTATGATATTGTCGTTACAAAAAGTCTTAAATGTCGAGAGGTTCGACTTCATTGCACCGAGTCTTATCCCATATGGCTCGATGTCTTTCCACAAGGCAGGCTGCCGAAAGCGTCGCACAAAGCACGAACTCCGTAACTCCGGCGATGACCCCCAGGAGTCTCCGAGGAAATGTACTCGTGAACCAAGAGACGTAGCCCAGAATCGAACCCACAACCTTCGGAGCGCGAAGCACACGGCCCTGTGGCGCAACGGTAGCGCGTTTGACTCCAGATCAGAAGGTTGCGTGCTCAAATCACGTCGATGTTATCTTATGATACTGCAAATTTAAGTTAGTCACATGCTCTTTATGGCCGGCTGCCTGGCCGAGGGGTTAACAGCTTTCTCCGTTAACCCCGAATACTCTCGTGGTCGACGTGAGCGCACGAGAATTAGAAGTGGTTCGAGTCACGCCAGTGACTTATGAGAGTATGGAGCCGGTCGCTCAGAAAGTCGTGGCGTGCTGATGAGCGTAATCTAGCCTAGGAATCAACATACAGCTGAAAGATGCTGGTGTTGACCGCAATAATCTGAAACAGGATGGAAACGCGGGGGTGGGGGGGGGGGGGGGGGGAACAAAGCATGCTATTTATGGGACGTTACAATCAACTCCAGCACTTATTGGCTGTTGTGTGATTTACTAGTCCATTTAGTTCAGTAGTTCGCGACTACCGAATTCTGAACAGCCGACGCCTCATACCACTGAAAACAACGAACAGAAGGCCTACTACCAAATCGCCGCAGCTGTTTTTGAACCCTCGACTCGGCATATCCGCGAATCGTGAACATCGTGTCGTTATCCCCTAGGCCACGCTGCCTGTGTACACATGTGTGGGGTATCATGAGTTGTCACAGAATCCCCAATAGAGGCCAGTATGAACGAATACAAGCAAGTCGTGTAAAGATATATAGGTCGAATATAAGTTGCTTGAGCTTTCACATATCGTCAGATCCAACGCACAAATACAGTACCCCCAAGAGAGGTTTGCTCTTTTAGCTTTACCTGTTTTTACTTTGTATGTCGACCGCAATATAGGGTACCCACCAACCGCGGCTAGCTAGTTAGGTAATGATGAAGCAGACAATGTTTAGAGCACATTTTCTAGCCCCTTCTTCATGCTAAGGAGGTGAGCAGTGTTTTCCCATAGAGTGCTGCTCAGTCACTCAAGGGGCTGCCGAATCTCATTACTGCTCCGACCAGTAGAAGACGACCATATGGCCTGAGCCGCCTGTGTGCTGGTCTGCAACTATGGCTGCCAGCTTACCCACGCCTGCTGCTTCGCCGCTCGCCCATCGCCACAGGCTTGAAGGTGATATATGAAGCTGGATGAAGAATGACTTGCACAATGAATTGGATTAAAGTGAAGAAGAGTTGCGCAATTCGTCGACCTCACTCTCTCGCCTAAGTCCATCTGAGTCCAGTGGCAAGGCAAGTCAAGACGACTGGAGGCGAATACAGGTGCAGTGGATGACCAGGGCGCTCTACGTGCCTTGCCGTGCTCATTACGTTCCACGACGCTTTGCATGTAAACGTCGTTTTGCCCGTTGAATCAACAATGATTTCATTCGCGCAGTCTGTCGAGTCCTGTCTTCACATGCTGGGTAGGCATACCCTAGTTCACGGATTGGTTTGACACCAAATCGGCTACCCACGCCTGGTTTAGCCAGCCAGTCACAGCTGTTGCCCGGGAGGTGGCCGCTGTCGCATGCTGACAGCTACTAGTAGCCGCAGGCGTGAGCTGGATGTCAGGCTTGGACCAGTGGGGAACTGTCCCTGAAAAAGGCGTCACAGTCATCCTTACCAAAGGTACTACCAATGCCTGACACCCCGTACCTCCCAAAAAGTCACGTACCTCCCCGTAAAATTGTCTAGTAAATCACAAACAGCCAAGAAGGGCGATGGCAAAGGACAAGCACTGTTTATAAACAAAAACATCTGACCATCGAGATAGCAAGAATTGGTAATATACAGTCATTGGGAACGTTTGTAACAAAGATACTCATTGTTTTCCGTTGCAAATACGTGTTTGAAGGTGATGGTGTTGGCGGGTGTGATAGGGATTTTTTCTTCTTTTTTCTTACTCATTCGTTGACAAAGGCTTGACTCAAAACGTTCGTTTGTGTCTTTGTGTTTGTTTTTATGTTGTGGTGCTTCCTAGTTAAATCTGGTGTTTATTTGAACCCCAGTATCAGAACGGCAGCATTCAACCACCTTTTTTTTTTTTGGTCCAAGTGATATAAGATGGTACAGTAGTGATAATGTTTATATCGTATAGGACTGAAAAATACAGCACGGTTTCTCTCACGTTGTGTATCTTATGTTATCATGATCGACATTACCCACATATTAGATATTCCCATGCATGCTCAATCCTCCGATGCAGCAGCCATCTCAAAATATTGAGACTTATTGGTAAAAATAAACCGATTGCTTTAGCGACACCGTTCATTGCTTGCATCATTCAGTAGTCTTTTAGCTCACTACACATCAACCTACATTCGCATGTGTTCAGTGGTTCACAAATCGCTAACGAATAAACATGGACACTGTTTTGCCTTTCCGCCAACTGTGAAATTCGTGGTACAATTCGTTTTCTTCAAGAAAAGGGTAGAAATGCGGCCGAGATTCATCGTCAGTTATGTTATGTGTACGGTGATAACGTTATGAGTGACGGTTCTGTGAGGGATTGGTGCAGGAAATTCAAAGATGGGCGTAACTATGTGCATGATGAGGGTGGACAAGAACGACATTCATGTGTGACAGATGAATTAATTCAAAAAGTCGACCAAGTCGTGGTGAAAAAGCACCAAAATCAAATTCAAGTAACATTTTCGCAAGGAAAAATGATGGTCACGGTGTTCTGAGGCTGCAAGAACATTTCGTTGACGTCATACGTTTATTGTGAAGCACCAAGAAGTTTCATCAGTTGATCAAAAACAAAAGGCACGAAATGCTTACGAGCAGCGTCATTATCCTGCACAACAACACGTGATTCCACACTGCTGCTCGCACAAAGGCTTTAGTTGAGCAGTTTCAGTGGGACATGTTCAACCACTCCCCTTACAGCCCGGACTTGGCACCAAGCAATTATCATCTCTTCAGCAAGATGAAGGTATGGCTGGCTACCCAGCGCTTTGACATCGCCGAGGAGCTCATGGATGGAGTCAACAACTGGCTAAGTACCCTGACTGCGCTGTTCCATGACGACGGGTTACAAACAAGTGCCCAAATTTAGGTGGTGAATATGTGAAAAAGTAATGCAGATATGTATTTTAACTTTTGTATGTATTTAGATGTTATTGTCAATGTGTTTAAATTTTACCAGCCAATTGGAGGATTTTGGAATAGCCCTCGTATGAATCAATCAAGTGCCGTCACCATAATGAAGGTTGGCTGCAATGGATCTCGAACACTGTCTGTCTCTCGCCCTGACTGTACATTCTGTCAGATTGCTGTTCATCCATATCTTGATGTTATCTTACCACTTGTATTGTTGTCTACCTCTTGCTCACTTGCCTTCAACCTTACCCTTCGGTATGGTATTTATACGAGTGTTGTGTCCATTAACATGGCCGAAATATTTAACTTGCCTCATTTTTATTTCTTTCATCAACTCTCTTTTCATTCCCAGTTTTTCTAGAACCTCTGTATTTGATTGTTTTTGTTTCCATGAAATACAACATGTTCTTCTGTATATCCACAACTCCAGAGCCTCTATTCAACCTTCTCAAAGTATCACTAATCACTGTTCCCATAAGAAGTTAGTTGGAATGTCTCTTTTCTCGCTTTGACCGACTGCTTTAACCAGAGCATTAGGACAGCATCAGTACCGCAGGATTGGGTACACAGTTATCTCATCCCTTTCCCAAAACCGTTCAAGGATCATTCAAAGCTTAGCGGCTTTAGGATCATCACCCTTCAAAATACATTTGGGAAGGTTTTAGAGAAGATAGTCGCTGTCAAGCTGCAAGAGTTTTTGGAAAGGGGGAAGCTTCTTCCAAGAGGACTGGGGAGCTACAGGCCAGGAAAAGATACCTGGTCAAATGCAGCCACTTTTGCCTTTGACGTTTATGAGGGGTTCCAGAGTAGACAAGAAACGATGGCGGCGGCGCTTGATCTCGAGGATGAGTACAATAGAGTTCGATATGATATTTTGATGACCGCACTGATGGAGAAGGGGGTCAATCCCTGGTTGGTGAACTGGATAGCAGCCGTCCTACATTCTCGTCGGATTGCTCTCCGTCTGGGTGCATGGACCTCAGAGCCACATATTTTAACCCAGGGACTGCCACAGGGATCAGAAATCTCACCGGTGCTCTTTAACGTGTATACAAGCAAAATTGCAGAAACCTAGAAGCACCAGGGGTTGTAAGGATACTAACATTTGCAGATGATATTCTTGCATATAAGCAGGGGAGAGATGGGGAGAAAATAGCCCAGGAGCTACAGGCGACAGTAGACAAAGTGATTGACTGGTGCACTGAAATGGGAGCTGTCATCCACCCAGAAAAGGCAGCTGTTTTTTAGTGCTCTCTGGACAACAGGATTGTGAGAGCTGATGTTCCAAGCCTCACGATAGATGGTAGAAATGTCAACAGAGAGAACAAACTTAAGTATCTGGGAATCACATTTTACAGAAGCCTGCCCTTCATGGATCATGTGGAGACGGTTGTGACAAGATCTCAAAAGGGACTCAATACACTTAAAACTATGGCTGCAATGGACACAGAGCAGAGAATGCTTTTCAGACTATACCAGCACTTGATCCTCTCAGTGATTGATTATTAACTAGGACTGCTCACTGTCTCAAAGAGTCAGCTGGTGAGAATGGAGCGCATACAGAACAAGACTATGCGGGTCATTCTGGGATGCACCAGAGACACCCCAGTGGTGTGTATGCGGTACATCCTTAGTTTGCCGACTGTTGCTGATAGGCTCAAGGTGATGCAGGCGAAGGCATACCTCAGAGTAGCTGCTGACACAGATCACCCGTTGCATGAGGCGCTGGACGCAGTTAAGGGCCAGCGACTGATAAGAGGGAAATCACGAATGGCTCAGGCGGAGGATCCGATCAGACAGGTGTGCCCCTTGGAGAACATTAGGCGAGGAGAGAAGTGGGTCAGAGTTCCAGCGGAGCAGTCAGACTTGTGCAGAGTTATAATCACATTGAGCCGGGAGTGCAGGGAGTGGCTAGCAGGGGCCACGGAAGTAGAAATCCAGCAACTAATTCAGGATAATACTCGACCGGGTGATGTGATTATCTACACAGATGGTTCGGTGTTGAGAGATAGTAGAAATGCCTGGGGTTTCTTGGCAAAGGCTAATGGTCGACGTTTGGTGCAGGAGAGCCTGGCACATGATACCATAACATCTAGCTTAAGCATGGAGGTGGAGGCAGTCAGTGCAGCTTTCAGATGGATGGAGAATACGATACACACACACATCCTTTTTGTAACTGACTCAGAAAGCATGCTGAGTAGGGTGAGGACAGGCAAGCTTCGTGCCGAGTGGCTTGTTTCACTTCGGAAGTCACGGGTGGCAAGCATCGTCTGGATATTTTCTCCGGGGCATGCTGGTGTGCTGGGGAATGAACAGACAGACAGATTGGCTGGCTCTGCAAAACTTGGTGGAGTATTGATGCATGATAAGGCAGACGTGGTTGCGGCCTTGTAGGAGCACGGGGGCTCCCATGTGTATTGTTGCGCACGTAAAAAATCCCTTGGCAGTTGGAAATCGAAAAAGAGTAGCCTAACAGCGCTGCCCGGGCAAAATTTCAAGTTAAAAATCTACCCAAAGTATTTCAGGATCCTCGCCGATGCAACGGAGTTCGTGCAATGAGCTGAGTTTCTCCAGACTCAGGTTTGAGTTAGGAGGAAAACGGAGCACTTATGGGTTAAACCGTGTGCCGTGATGTTGATCCAACGACTAAAACTAAAACTAAAAAGGAGCACGTGTACACCTCAGAGGAGCAAATGGATCACCATGGTCTGGCAAGAATGCGATAGCGTGGAGTGATGAGGGGATCTGGCCGATGCTCGGCACTTAAAGGAAAGGCGAGGCGCACATATAATCAGATTGCTACTGGTACTATTGGGGTTGGAACTCTTCGCTGGCTTCTGAGGATGGGGATGGAGCGCTTATGGGAATGCCCCGAATGCTAAGCAAGCGAAAGAATTATTTTTAGTCAGCCCGGAGAACAACAATCTCACACATATGATTACCTCGGAGAACAACAATCTCACACATATGATTATCTCGCTACATGTCAATGGCGGCTAGTGGGCGAAAGCTTACTATTTTAACTTTAAAAAGAAAGATTGAGCTGTTGGAAGAGGTTGAACATAGTGGGAAGAAGAAAGTGAATATAGCTAGAGAATTTGGTATTCCAACATCGACACATTTCGGTATTTTTAAGCATATAGACCGTTACAGAAAATTGTTTTTCGATGCTGCCCTTTTAAAAGGGTTAACTGCGATTAGATCAGCAAATGTACCAGTAAATGGGCCTTTATTTATTGCAAAAGCAGAATAATTTGCACGTCTTAGAGGTCAGACAGACTGGAATTGTAGTGTGGCTGGTTGGATCGTTTCAAAAAACGACAGACCTTTTCTTTAATTAATTTGGAAATTTTCATATGACTTTAATGTACCGTTTTCTAAAATAATTAAACATGTCTGATATTGTGTTGCTATTTATTTGTTCACTAACTGTATTTCCTAAGTGGTACAATCATTTTACTCAATGCTACTGCATGGTATTAGTATAAATTAGTGCAGTCTGGATAAGTAGAATTTCTGATAAGTAGAATAAATTCCTTCG
Organism: Cepaea nemoralis; assembly: GCA_014155875.1. Lineage (NCBI taxonomy): Eukaryota > Metazoa > Mollusca > Gastropoda > Stylommatophora > Helicidae > Cepaea > Cepaea nemoralis. The sequence goes on from JACEFZ010009947.1 coordinate 51,723, forward strand.
GCCCCTGTGACTTCTACTTATCCAGACTCCACTGTATACATTAAAACAGTAAAGAAGGAACTGTCGGTTGTACATGAACAAGAGTAGTACACAGCCACACCACACTGATGAAGAATCTACAAGGACAGAGAGGAGTAGTGATATTCATCCAGGTATGTACACATGTGCACACTCCACACACGTGGACATTTTTTAGGCAAGCCATAGTACCTAAATGAGATGATGAAGATCAGTACATTCTGTTGTGAACTAGGTTTCTGTAGTTTCTATCACGTGTGTAAACCAGCAAGGGTGTCCTTGAGAATACAACCCCAGTGCTTGGGCCAGCACGTAGGGTAGATTCAAAGCAATATAAGAATAAACATATTGTGCTGCATCTTGTCAGGTGCATACTCCAGAGATATATATCATATGAAGTGAATAAATGAATCAAAATTTGGTTGAAATACTTAAAACACATAGTCACAGCTTTTGTTTCAATGTGAGGCATTTGTTTTCCCCACTGTAATTGCTAGTAAAAACAAAGTCTTTCTGTCTGCACACAATTGTTTGAAACCACCTAATTGGCAAAGCATTGAGCAAACTTTTTTTATTCGTCAATTACAATATATGAAATACCTTGTCTTTAACTTTATGGCAGAAATTTAGCAGGTTCAGGGAGATGGCAGACCTTGGAATTTTATGGCCTGCTGACTATACAGGGAATCCTGAAGACTCATTAACTCTCTTTTCCACCCAGACTGGAATATGCTCAGTTATTCAATTTGCTAATTGTCATACATAAGTTGCTTGGTGCTCTTACTGGAATTGATACATAGTTTGATTTGGTGTATGGAGACAATTATTCTTTTAGGTTTCATATTTGATCATTAGTTCAGCAGCAAAGAATGTTTGCTTGACTGCTTTTTTAAGTTGATTGTGTATTCATCTAATGGCAGTGGAAACGTAGTTTCTGGGTAAAATGCAAAGAATACTATGGACTGACAGAAAAACCAATAAGCACATCCTACAAGAAGAAGCAGATGAAAACCGCAGACTGATCAGAGAAAATAAACGTAGACAGTCAAAACTTTTTGGACACATTATGAGAAGAAATACACTAAAAAACTTGATGACAACTGGCAAGAATGAGGGGAAAAGAACAAGGGGAAGACAGAGAAGTAAATATCTGGATGACTTGGCATCGTGGCATGGTGAAGACAAAAATACGGAGCTGATCCACGACTCTGGTGACCATGTACGATGGCAAAACATGGCTGCCCACACTTATCGGCTTAGCACATCGATGGTGCTACCTTGGTGTTGTCCTACTATATTATAGGGTTGCTTTTCTTCTGTCTGTTTCATTCTGAGTGCTCTTTTTCTCAATACCAGGAATATTTTCTATCATCTCAGATAGGCGTTGCTATCTCCAAGCAGCTTCGGCTAGTGTGAAGAATTAAATATTCTTAACTAGATCTTACAATCTAATTGGCACCCAGCCAGCTTACTTAAGCATCATTGCAGACAAACTATCCTCTACAGAAATATTGGTTCCTAAACTTCAAGTGTGTCTTCACCTAACCTTTCAAGAAGACAATACAATATGTATACATTATCAACTTAAAACAGCAGTAAATCAAACATTTTTTGCCGCTGAACCTATCATCAGATATAAAACCACCCCAGTAAATATTCCTTCCATCATGTGCCATGCCGATAAGCGTGGGCGGTCATGTTCTGCCATCTAACTCAACCACCAGAGTCGTGGATCAGCACTGTGTTCCTGTATCGACCATGCCACATGGTAAAGCCATCCAGGTATTTACTTCTCGGTCTTCCCCTTGATCTCTTCCCTTCGATCTTGCCAGTGGTGACCAAGTTCTCAAAGTCATTTCTTCTCTTAACATGCCCAAAAAATTTTGACTATATATCTAATGTCTCTAATCAGTTTACGATCTTCATTTGTTTCTTGGTTTTTCTGTCTGTCCATGGTATTCTTTGAATTTTCTGCAGAAACCACATTTCCGCAGCCATCATATGTTTTCCAGCTTGTCTGCTCATTGTCTACGCTTCACATCCATACAAAAGTACAGGTTCTATGTAGCATTTCAATACTATTTTTCTCGTTTCAATTGATATTTTTTTATTGGTCAGTATGTTTTTCATCTTGCAAAAGGCTACCTTCGCAATGGCAATTCTTGTTCTAATCTCTTCATGGCATCTCCCATCAGATGTTATGACTGTTCCGAGATAACTGTACCGATTCACTTGTTTAAGAATATGCCCATTTACCCATATATCACATTGTGGAATTTCTTTCTTCCTAGTGATGACCATAATCTGTGTCTTCTTACTATTCAATTCTAACCCTAGTTGGTCACTGTGTGCCACAACCACATCTATTAAATGTTGCAGGTCCTGTTCATTGTCTGCAATCAAGACTGTATCATCTGCCATAAATACCCAGCATCATCCATTGCCCAACATCTATTAAAGTATGGACATTTTGCCAACAAGAAAAAAGTATTTCACATAGTGCATCTGACTGACAATAAACGAACACTTACATTTTTTGAAACTTCTACCATTAGGTGTTTTAAACCAATATTATGCAAACTGAAAGACTCAGTAGTGAATTTGTGATAATTCTGTTAGGATAACACATGCTCCACATTCAAACAGTTTTGGTTACTGTGTGCATTGTGTATGACTACCTGATAAGGGATTAATTTATTCACTTCAAATAATATCTAACTGCAGTACACAGCTGACGAATGTAGAAAAATATGGCAGGCATAACACTGTGCAAAATATTGTATGTAGCTTCTGTGTCTGAAGTTATTCACTGAAGTTTAGAGCTTGCTTCTGTAAAACCAAAACTTGGCAGTTGAAGAGAGATGAGTAAACTGCTGAAATCTATGGCTGAGAAACCAGCATGCCAGCAATGACATGCTCTTGCTTGCAGATTGTGATAGACAGTAGTCTCTATCATTTGCTTTATGTAAAACTGGTAGATATAACAATAATATATACTTATACTAGGAAGGAGAATGGAAAGATATCTGATCCACCCACAACTTTTGTTTTTTTGTTTTTGCTCTCGCTCGTTAGTTAGTTAGTCGACAGATCATCCTCGTTGCACATCGGACCATTCAGTCCATAAGTGCTCGGATCCCCTCCTCAGCAAATCCCGCAGCGTGTAGCGGCTAACGACGCCAGTTCTGTGTTGGTTTATCAATCTTCTTTGGCTTCCTGCGTAGTGTTCTTGTTTGGCCACCCCTCTTTTAATTTGCTGCTCTCGCAGTCTGGCCATTGTTGTAGATTCACAGTCATCACTTGGTTCTTGCAAAAGTCTCACTTCTCGTAGAGCATTCAGAATGTCAGCCTGGTCCATGGCGCGTCCGCCCTCCACAGTAGCCTCACCTGCGAGCTTGTCAGCCCGCTCATTTCCTTGTACTCCAGCATGACCTGGCACGAAGATGAAACTAATCTTTGCCAGCCGAGACCGCTCCAGAGGCAGCAACCATTCTCTTCGGATCGACCCCTCCTCTATCCTCTTGATCATGTTCATTGAGTCGCTAAGGAAACAAGCCCTAGTGAATGTCTGTGTCTCGAGCCATGTTATTGCTTTACTTACTGCCATGACTTCCATGGTCAGGCTACTTGTGGTTTCAGTGAAAGCACCAGAGTCCTCCTTCACAATTCTCCCTCCGGCCCGAGCTGTAAAGGCCCATGAGCTTCTCACATGTCGGACGACCGACCCATCTGTGTAGATGACCGCGTCACTGTCTAGCGAATTCTCGAAAATCAACGCTTGTACTTCAGCCTCCACAGCAGCCTCCACAGCAGCCGGATTTTCTTGTCTGCATTTTCTATCTAGTTGGATGCAAACTGAAAAGGATGTGTCTGTTGGCACTTGCACCCACTCCTCGCCAGGTTCTAAGTCCTCAAGTGAACACACCTGTTGAAGAATGTCTTCGGCTTGACCCATCCACGACCGTCCTCTTTTTAACCTGCTGCCCTTCACCTTCCTAATTTCACTATGCAGTGGATGCTGTGTGTTTGCGTTAATTCTGAGGTAGGCGCGTGCCCTGCAAACTTGCATTCTCTCTTCAATGGTTGGAAAATCAAGAAGGTAGCGCATCGCCCTGCATGCTGTATCTCTTGTACATCCAAGAATAATGCGCATAGCTTCATTCTGTATCCTTTCCATCCTTTCTATCTGCTTATGGCTGAGAGTCAGGATTGCCATTGCTCTCGCTCGTTTTGAACTCAAGTGTAGTCCATACACACAACTTCTAGTAATGCTGGATTGAATTTTGCGTGTGGATTAGCTTCCCCTATTAACAGTGTCCCTCGCCATCAGACGAATCCACTCCGACTTCAGATGTATTTGTAATTTACATCCCCAAGTTAAGGACAATAGGTCAACATTTTCGTCCAACTGTCCAGTGTAGGAGTTGAACCTTTTACCTCAGCATCACCACTCTGGATGTATAGGAACACGCGTTCTTATCCACACTCCACTTAAAGAAGCAGAAGAAGGAGGCTTATTGTTTATAATAATTAAGTGCTTTTAAATATAAACTTAATAAGAATGTGCGGTAAATCAAACATTGAAAGAAAAGTAGAACTTGGAAAGTAAAGATAGACAAGGACGTTACGGCACAAAGAAATGTTCAGTGCAGATAAGTGAAATAAACGATGAGCCATAAAATAAAGAAACTGGGCTCGAATATTGATCTTAACCCTTTACAGGGTGGAACGGCCATTTACGTCTGATACCATAAACGGGCGAAACGTCCCAAACCGCCCGATACTATTATGCATTGTAAAAACGCGATCTCTCAGCTTTCCTATACTTCCGACGGCTACTTTCGCTTTCACCGATAGCTTGACAACATGGCCGCCATTTGTAAGAACCTACTATGAATTTGAACGGACTTTTACGGACTTTTTTTTAAAGTTTTCGGGGTTTTTACGCTTAGTTTTTCAAAATGGATTTCGGCGATTCTTCAAGTGATAGCCGAGATTTCGCTAGGTTCAATTTAAATGACATTAAAGGGCACAAAGTTGACTATTAATCGCAGCTAGATATCAGTGAAAAGCGTTACTTTGCATTAGCAGTCGTGAGTCGGACTTTAAACAAAGTGATTATGATTCTGAAAATGTGTTTGTAAATTGCCGTATAGATGACGGAAATTCACAAACAATATGCTGTATTTCGTAAATATTTGTGTTCATATATGGATTACCGACAACAATCACGTGAGTAACATATTCTGCATGCTTTTCCCTTCATTGTGTTATTTATTTAACTAAAATCGGTTGACTAACACCTTATTTGCGATGTTTTTACTAACGCAACCCGAAATTTTACCGAACCTGAAAAAATCTTGCCCGTTCAGGGCTAAAAAACGGACACGCGTCTGCCCTGTAAAGAGTTAAGATGCTCTTTACTGAACAAAAACACAAATGACTGACTTACCTTTATCAAGTCGAGGTGGTGGGCGATATTTGAATCCTGACTGACTCCAAAAGACTGGGATAGATCCTCGAACTTGCACAAATGAGACCAAATGAGGAGTGAACTCAATAATCTGAAAATAAAACCAATCAGTTTCCAATAGAGTAAAAAGTGAACATGTATGAATAGTGTGTCTATTTAGTCCAGCTGAATTTATATTTGCCATGACCAAATTTAACAGTACCATAGGTCATGGTACAGTTTATAGTGAAAGTCTAGTTTATACACTAGGCTGTGAAAAGTGACTTAGTTGTGAGCGCTTTTCACATGGCATGAAAAGCGCCGGGAGTTGCTCCATGAAAATATGAAGCGTCTCCTTGAAGGACACTCTGTGTTTGACCGTGGTCGAGGGTGGACCTGGTCACATTGTGAAGCCGGTAATGGCCATTAACCCTTTAACGGGCATAGCGCCTGATAGCGTTCGATGCGTTAAACGGGCGTAGCGCCCAATCGCGTCTTTGACGACTAGTCGTTTTAAAAATGCGATCTCTCGGTTTTCCGACACTTCCGATGGCTACTTTCACTTTCACCGATAGCTTGACAACGTGGCCTGCCATTTGTAAACGCGCTACAATGACTTTGAACAGACTTTAACGGACTTTTTTTGATAGTTTTCGGGATTTTTACGCTGTTTTTCAAAATGGATTTCGGCGATTCTTCAAGTGATAGCCGAGATTTCGCTCTGTTCAATTTAAATGACATTAAAGGGCACGAAGTTGATTATTAATCGGAGCTAGATATCAGTGCAAAGCGTTACTTTGCATTAGCAGTCGTGAGTCGGACTTTAAAGAAAGTGATTATGATTCTGAAAATGTGTTTGTAAATTGTCGTATAGATGACGGAAAATCGCAAACAACATGCCGTATTTCGTAAATATTTGTGTTCATATATGGATTACCGGCAACAATCACGTGAGTAACATATTCTGCATGCTTTTCCCTTCATTGTGTTGTTTATTTAACTAAAATCGGTTGACTAACACCTTATTTGTGATGTTTTTACTAACGCGACCCGAAATTTTACAGAACCTGAAAAAATCTTGCCCATTCAGGGCTACAAAACGGACAAGCGTCTGCCCTGTAAAGGGTTAATTGCATGACTGTAATAATGTTAGAATAGTAGTTGTTGATATTGTGTATGTGTGATGTGGTATTGTTGGACAATTGCATTTGTGTTGATGAATTGTATTGTATTTCATAGGACAATAGAGTGTATAAAACAGAGCCTGTGTTGAGTTGTCAAATTCAAATTTGTGTTGAGTTGTGTTCTAACAGTTGAACGAATGAATGAACTTTATTTTCAAAGGGTTAAGAATTTGGCACGCAAGCCCGTCTAACATTCTGCCCTTCTATCACTCTCTTTCATACATTATTTCATTCACACATCATTCAAGGCTATCAGAGAACAGCAACAATATAAAAGATATGCATTATAAAGGCATGGGCAAAATGCGAACATCAAAACTATACAACTTAGTAATATTAGCTAATGGTGTGACACTTGTTATTAACCAAGTGGAATATACTGGCCTACCAATGTCAGTAGTTAGAGATGGTACAGAATGAAAGAACAACATTTAATCAGCCATAACAGTGATATGTCGACAGCTGTAAGTCGCGTCACTCAATGACATGGATGAGCCAGAAGAAGACAACGAGCTTGAGAAAGAGAAATAAAAAGATAAACCACGGTGTGAACAGCCTATTAAGTAAAGCCTCCTGTATCGCACCAGGGCAATACTGACCATTTGTCTTTCAACCGTCCGGCCTTCTTTCTCAGACTTCAAATTTCAGATACATATTGCAATGTTTGAGAACTATGAAATCTTCTTCGTTTCTCTTTCAAGAGAAATGCACCACATCTAGTTATATACCTTAAAGGTCAGTGTGTCCAGACTTTGGCATGCATTTGTGTAAGGAATGTTTCCTCTAGACAGATTCCACCCAAGGTACAAGGCTCTGTCTCCTCGTGGGTTGGTTTTCTTCCCCTCTAACAGGTTTGCCAGGGCAGCAGTCATAAGGCCTACTCTTTACAACTTCCAGCTATTGAGGAATTTTTATCAGGACCTCCTGTTTGTTTTTCACATTCATTCATTCATTCAGTAGCATGTCCTTTGCAGAACCTCACTCCCATAATAACCTTCTCGGAAAACTTCTCGGTTATAAGCAAGATGTCCCGCATCCAATACACCCATCTGGAGATCATCTACCACATCCTGCACCCATCTTCTCTTTAGTCTTCCTTTTCCTCTCCTCCTGGGTATATACCTTTCCATTATTGCCAAGAAACTCTAACAACCATAATGTTGTGTATGTTTAGATAATATGTTTCTGTTCTTCTGCAACGTACTTTAGGTTAAATATTTCACACTATAAGTGTCCATCCCAGTATATTGTTTTACTTGCAATAAAAAACTACAGCTTTCAAAATTTATTTTTCTGAATCATTCAATCTTGAATATGTAGTTGTGTTTTATTATTTTTCATAATGAATGCTTCATTCTATGAGTAGAGAGGCACACAAATAAGTCAATAGTTTTTCTTAACAATGAGAAGTGATGATAGATGATGTATGGTATGAGGCAAAATAAGAAAGAAAATAGGAATGGCCAAGGTAACATTCAACAATATGAAAGTTTCTCCCGCCTAAATGCATCAGTTATGAATTAAAACTTAGAGAGATCACGTGTTACATTTCCTCTACATTTCTATATGGCGCAGAAATATGTACAATGAATAAAAATGTTTGAGTAAAATTGAAGCATGTAAAATTTGGTTATGTAGACAAATAGGCACAATATCATGGAATGAGAAGAAAACATAGATGTATTATAAAAGTTGAGACTGAAGAAAACATTAAATGAGATCGAGGTACTTCAGCCCTGTAAAGAGACACCCCTCCTTGTAAATGATGTGCTGAAGGGAAAAGTGGAGTGCAAGTGCGCAGAAGGAAAGCATAATATGTGAGTGGACAACATCAAAATATGGACTGGATGAAGCCTGTATGAATGCACAGTGAAAACACAAAAGGTGTTAAAGACTCATTACAACCAACCTTCAATGTGGGATGGCACTTAATGATAATGATGATGATTCATTAAACTTCACTGTATTAAATCAATATGGGTCTAACTCATTCCTACTAAGTCTCTCATAATATGTGCTACATATGTGATTGAATAGTATGTTCTTCAAATTTCATAACAATGTTAAATGCATCCATTTATTATCTAGATAGCACAATCAGTTCTGAAACTCTTGCTTTCATCATTTATTGGAAGAAATTGTTTAAACTTTTAATTCTAAAGATTCTTCATTTTAAACAATGTTGAGTGCTTCCAATTATATAGTTGCTTGCTAAATCTCTACTCTACACAATTTACTACACATTATATTTTGATTGCGTGTCCAAAATATTATATTCCACCGAATATGCATAACTACACAAAAAATTTATTGTCATTGATGTCCCTAACTTATGAACATTTAAAATCTACCCATTATGCATGTAAACTAATTGGTCTATTATCAGAATACACACTGAAAGATCATGAAAATGTATTCAAAATGTATGCATCTTTTTCTTTTTAATGTGCCATAAATCAAACAAAATAAGCAAAAGTAGGGTTATAAATATAAAACTTGTCATTTTTTCCCCATAGCCTTTACTTTTCTTGCTATGCATCAGAAATGTGCTAATTAATTTTCAAACTAATTTTTAGGCCCTTTCAACCAGCCAATGATATTCCCTACTAAAGCAGTCAATTAAAACCATAAGAAAATACTAAAATTTATTTATTTCATGCCACCATTGCATCAGGTGATACTAAATATTATTAGATGATGTGCTGATCACATACGGCAGAAACACAATTATATTCATAAAAAGAATCAACAAAGACATTACCTGCTCAGTTTCAACATAGTTTGCACAAGCTCCATGAGAGTTAATTCCTCTTGTTCTCGATCTAGTTCCTGCAAGGGTTCAACAGTAAATGAATATTAGCATCACCCATTTTTCACATTTTCACATAGCGTCTGGCAAAATTTATTTCTTAGTTACTAGATTTTCTTTATTAGTAAAAAAGTTTCTAGACTAGTGATGTGTATCGATACTTCTTCTTCTTCTTCTTCTTTTTCTTCTTCTTCTTCTGCATTCATCTGGAAAGTTGTTTTTTTGTTGTTGTTTTTTCGGACGTGATTGCGTTATGCCTGTTTACAGCAGAGCTGCGATACTTACACCTTTGGACACATCCGATTCTGTGGGCATTTGGTGACCGGGTTAACCTTCCCGGGTATATTGATACTATATCAACACTGTTCAGCACAGATGATTATTTCAGCACTATGTCAACTTGCTGCAAGTTAAGATGACTATTTCTTACTTCAAAGTAAGCATGCATTAACATATTTATTTGTGTTTCTGTATGAAAGTGTGTGTGTTAGGGAAGTGGGAGAGTTACTTAAGATCACAGGGTGCTGATTCATCAGTTCTAACCCCTAGCAGGTCAAATGACAGTTATCTATTCGCAGTAAAATGTTACAAAATCTGGTATGTAGCAAGCGGCCTTCATTTCTCAGCCTCTGACAATATCATCAGTTTGGCATCAGTGATTGAATGCAATACTATAATTATAGTTTTGTTTGTTGATTACGATTTTATCTTTCAAGCTTACTATAGTGATGATGCAAGCATGTTAGCATGGATGATAGATAGCTACACTGGTAATGTCATGAGCAGGGACAGACAAGGGTTCAGCCCCTATGTTCGTCATCTCGCTAAGTGAGGGAAAGAATAGCCATCTATTTCACCATGCATTCACATCTCCAAAATTGCATATTCCTGCTTCAGGACATGTTTTTATGTTTGTGTTACTGTTGTGAAATGTAAACAAAGATCAGTACTTTCAAAAGTGATCTCTAATAAAGCATATTTAATCACAGTGAATGTCTCTCAAAACAAACACAAGGCATTTTGTATTACACTTTCAACAAGAAGAACATCAGATGACCACTGACCTGCCCTGTGCCTGCTTCTGCGTGAGATGATGCTGAACTTATAGCCCAGAGGCTCCAGCTTCTGACTAGAATAGTCGACTGATGATGACATATCAGACTGGCTAGACATCTTGTCTTCATCAAAATCCATCAGGCACGGCGCCATCTGGACATAGCCCTGGATAACAGGCATCATCCAATGCTCACTTAGAGGATCCTAGGGAAGGAATGAACCAAATTTACAGCCATCTATTCGACTAAATGGTCTGTGTCTTAAGGCAATGTAAACCACATAATTCTCCAAAGTACTGAGCTTAAGTAAATGCTGTGTATGCTGTGATCAGTTTCTGAACGTGCTATAGAATTAAACAAGGATATACATCTTTGCTTTATTGACTACACAAAGGCTTTTGATAGAGTTAGACATGTCAACATGGTGGATATGCTTGCAGATCTACAAATTGACGGGAAAGACATCAGACTTATAAAAAACATATATTGGAAACAACAAGCTGCCATAAGGATTGATAATGAAGTGGGACAATATCAACCTATTAAGAGAGGTGTTAGGCAGGGATGTGTAATGTCTCCAGATCTTTTTTTCCCTATATAGTGAAAATATTTTCAGAAATGTAGAAGATAAAAATGGAATCAGTATTGGAGGACGAAACATCAATAACAATAGATATGCAGATGATACAGTATTGATTGCAGACAATGAGCAGGATCTGCAACAATTAGTAGATGCGGTTGTTGTATACAGTGAGCAACTGGGGTTAGAATTAAATTGTAACAAGACACAGATTATGGTCGTCACTAGGAAGAATGAAATACCACAAGGTAATATACAAGTAAATAGGAATATTCTTCAACAAGTGAATCGGTACAATTATCTCGGAACAGTCATAACATCTGATGGGAGATACCTTGAAGAGATTAAAACAAGAATCGCCATGGTGAAAATAGCCTTTAGCAAGATGGAAAACATTCTGACCAATAAAAAGATATCAACTGAAACAAGAAAAAGAGTGTTGAGGGGATACATAGAGCCTGTTCTTTTGTATGGATGTGAAACTTGGACATTGTGCAGTCAAGCTGAAAAACATCTGATGGCTGCAGAAAAGTGGTTTCTGGGGAAAATGCAAAGAATACCATGGACAGACAGAAAAACCAATGACCAAGTACTACAGAAGACAAATGAAAATCGTAAATTGATTAAAGAAATTAGATGTAGACAGTCAAAATTATTTGGACATGTTATGAGAAGAAATGAATTAGAGAACTTAGTGACAACTGGCAAAATCGAAGGGAATAGACCAAGAGGAAGACCGAGAGGAGAATACCTGGATGGCTTGGCCACATGGCTATGGACAAGACAGGAACACTGAGCTGATCCACGATTCTGGTGATCGAGTGAAATGGCGAGTCATGACCGCAAATGCTTTCCAGCATGGCACATGATTGATTGACTGAGCTAAGGGTTTGTAATCTGCCGCTGGCCAAATGTACAGCCATCTATTCGACTAAATGGTCTGTGACTTAAGGGACAGTAAAACGCATAATTCTCCAATGTACTGAGCTAAAGACTTGAAATCAGCCGCTGGCCAAATGAACCAAATGAACAGCCATCTATTAGACTAAATGGCCTGTGGCTTAACCCTTTAACAGGCATAGCGCCTGATAGCGTTCGATGCGTTAAACAGGCGTAGCGCCCAATCGCGTCTTTGATGACTAGTCGTTTTAAAAATGCGATCTCTCGGTTTTCCGACACTTCCGATCGCTACTTTCACTTTCGCCGATAGCTTGACAACGTGGCCGCCATTTGTAAACGCGCTACAATGACTTTGAACAGACTTTAACAGACTTTTTTTGATAGTTTTCGGGATTTTTACGCTGTTTTTCAAAATGGATTTCGACGATTCTTCAAGTGATAGCCGAGATTTCGCTCTGTTCAATTTAAATGACATTAAAGGGCACGAAGTTGATTATTAATCGGAGCTAGATATCAGTGCAAAGCGTTACTTTGCATTAGCAGTCGTGAGTCGGACTTTAAAGAAAGTGATTATGATTCTGAAAATGTGTTTGTAAATTACCGTATAGATGACGGAAAATCACAAACAACATGCCGTATTTCGTAAATATTTGTGTTCATATATGGATTACCGGCAACAATCACGTGAGTAACATATTCTGCATGCTTTTCCCTTCATTGTGTTGTTTATTTTACTAAAATCGGTTGACTAACACCTTATTTGTGATGTTTTTACTAACGCGACCCGAAATTTTACAGAACCTGAAAAAATCTTGCCCGTTCAGGGCTACAAAATGGACAAGCGTCTGCCCTGTAAAGGGTTAACAAACAGTCAAACACATTATTCTCCAACATATTGAGCTTAGGTTTGAAATCAGCCGCTGGCAATTTGGAAACAGACAGCTTTGCATTGATTTCGATGGTATGAGATGTCAGCTTTTCAGAAAGCAATGGCAAACTGCTAAACTGAAATTGCCTAGTAAATCAGTCAATAAATGGTGGGAATGACTACAACATTCTGTAATGGACAGGTAACTAGCTTTTTATTAGACTAAATAATCCAAGGTAAATGTGTTACATGGTCCACAAGGGAAGCAAAGAATAATAACACTGCAACCTGCCATGCATGTCATAAGAAACAACTAAGGAAGGATGGTGTGAGACTGGCTATCTCATCCTATAGAAGACTTTAGCTGAAAAATCAACCAATCATGAAGAAGTCTACAAAGGGCTAGACAGGAGTCGGTCGAGAGTCTATGCTTCATCAGGAGATGAAAGGCAGAAGAAGTACATAAAGAACTTTACAAAACAAAGTATGTTTAAGATTAACACTCAAATTATAAAATTATAATACTATCCTCATTTCTAAATGCTGTAGACATGAGCAGTGGTAACAATTATAAAGAATTTCATTGGGAATACATGTTAAAACGATGAACTGAATTTATCAAAAAATGACAAGTGTTTGTTTTTTTTCCACTGCTAATAGCAATAGCTCTTAAGAACCCTTTTCCTCATCTGGATTGAGAAAAATATATTGCAAAGGATATTCTTCACCATGTGTTTACAGTACAAAGATCTGCTACTGATACCTAAATATACTCACATCAGCCTCCATAAGTTCAAGCAACATATGCTTGTTCCAAAAGAAGCGATCATCACTCCTTTTCCACAAAGGCAAAGTTTTGTCATAGGTTGCACTGTTCTGACGCTGCAAACTATTTGTAAGGTCAAAATTATCGCTGTAGTAGAAGAAGTCAGAGTCATTGTACATCTTCAGCAGCTCCTGAAAAATTCATTTGGAAATGGTGACATCATTAAGAAACAAATAATGTATGGATAATGGTGTTGAATTAATTCAGCAATGCTTTGCATTACTTCTCAATGGGTACTAACACTTCTGGGCCGATATAAATCAAGCTAACTATAGTATTGGTTTGTTTCTGGAACTCTGACAAAATGTCTTTCCTTGAAGTTGCAAGTTAGCTGCATGTCCATTACAGGACATCACAGTCAACCCCAGTATCCTTTGGGTGATTGTGATTTACTACTAGTTTATGTTCAGTAGTTTGCCACTGCTTTCTGAGCAACCAATGCTCATACCACTGTTACAAATCACAATAAGGTGGTCTGCTTCCAAATTGCCTGCAGTTGATTTTGAATGCAGTATGCAGGATTACTGATTAGAGACATTAGACACAGACAGTCAAAATTGTTTGGGCATGTTATGAGAAGAAATGGATTGGAGAACTTGATGACAACTGGTAAGATCGAAGGGAACATTCCAAGAGGAAGACCTAGAAGCAAATACCTGGATGGCTTGGCCACATGGCATGGTCGAGACAGGAACACGGAGTTGATCCACGACTCTGGTGATCGAGTGAGATGGCAAAACATGACCGCCCACACTTACCAGCATGGCACATAATGGAGGATGGATGGATGCAGGATTATATAATGATGTTCCCTACTCCTTTGCACAGACACCTTGATGTACTAATTATAAATGTGTTCTGTGAAACATTGCAGTGTAACCAAACTAACATGTATCGTACAGGAATATTAACACAAGAGGCTCTGATTACATAACAATTAATTCATCTTACTTTGATCATTTATTTTCTAATTATATAGTGCACCCTTACACGATTAACACAATCTGAGAGTTAAAAAGAACTTACAAAAATATAAACTACTTTAGAACGTAAAACATTTAAATACTGAAAGATATGAGGCTGTTTCAATAAATAAGGCAAAGAGAAAAAGACAAGACATATGAATCCATTTATTCATACAGAAGTCTAAAGATAATTAGTAGCTAACATTGTTACATATTATATGTCCCCATAATCTCAATACTTGTCTAGGCATTTGTTCCACTGGTTCACTAGAGCATTCTACCCACAAGAAATCAGTGACAGAGTCACACAGCCAGGATGCTGCATTTTGCTGGACTTGATTATTTCATACTGTTTTCCAATGGCAACATTGAGACACACTTTACGGCAGCAGGATATGCATGCACCAACTTCAAAGCAAAGCAGAGACAACAGCGACTATGAAGACTTTAATCCAGTAGAACTTAAAACTGTCAAAAACTGCTCTTTTTCACAAACACAAATCAGTCCTCCTAGCCAATATTATGCTTCAAACAAGACAGCATCATCTATGAAATTAAAGACAACATTAGAATACTGTCCAGAAGAACAGCTCTAGTCCTTCAGTGGATAGCAGCCCACTATGGTATCCCTGGAAATCAAAATGGCTAGAGGGTACTCTATGCAGCCCCATCTGCTCCAGAGCTTTAAAGAGGAAAATACAATCCTAAAACAATCTATGAAGATGAATTGGAGAGAAGAAAATGCTAATTACAGACCAGAGCATAAGGGCATCAATAAACTAGGCAGAAATACACAAACCAGAATTTTCAGACTCAGAACAGAAAACTGTAAACTCAGAACAAACTTCACTGAATGGACCTCACTGACTCATGCCACTTGCAAATGTGAAGCACCAAAGCAAACTGGAAAGTATGCCCTACAAGGCTGCCCAGATTTTGCCAGACAGTGAGAGAAATCTGAGCAAAAGGAGCAACTCTTCCAAACAAGCTATGAGAGACCAGTGAAGACCTCAAGTGCACCACACTGTTTGTGACAGATGCTGGAATAGATGCATTTTAAATGTTCATCGCTGAAGATGAATATTGTTTTTAAGTTAGGTCCTTCTTCAAAGGTCCGAAGAGACGAAAGTCACTGGATGCCAGATTAGCGCTGTAAGGTTGGTGATCAAGAAACTCCAATTTGAAGCACTGTAGCATTTTGCATACATGCTTGCCAATGTGGGATCTGGCACTATTGTGTAGCAAGTGACTGTGTCAAAGCAATTCTGGTCATTTTCAACAGATGGCATCACACAACTTAGCAATGTGTCACAACATTGTGCAGCATCAACTATTTCTCCTTTGTAGACAACATCCATAAGAAGCACACCGTTATGATCCCAGAACTCAATAACCAATGATTTTTTTTTCTAACATCATTGCTCTGAATTTCTTAGGAGAAGGAGATGAAGTGTATTTCCATGTCATGGACTCTTGCCTTAACCCTGGCTGTATTAAATGTACCAAAGGTTCATCACCTGTAACAATGCACAGTAACAACTTGTTTCCCTTTTCTTGGTAATGCATAAGATGATAAGAGAAAGTTTCATTCAAGTGGCTTTGTGATTTTCATCAATATAAAATGACACAAAGTAGTCACACACAGATCGGAATTGTGAGGTAAGTATGAACATTTTTTCCAATTCTCATTTTCTCTTCATTGCTTTCATTTTTTCATCATTTTGTTCTTCTCGTCCTGTCGTCACCTATTGATGTAGTCACAGGAGATCTCCTTGACTATATGTTGTGTTTGTGAATGTGTTTGTTTGCTGATGAAGGCTAATCGCTGCAATGTGTCGTAAATCTGTTATGTAAAGCTGCACTACTTTGTGTCATTTTATATTGTTTACATTTTCACAGCTTTACGGCAGTTCCACCCAATGTTAATCATGATTTTCATCAAGCATCTTTGGCACTCAGCTACACCACTCTGTGCCCCATTTGGTCATTAACAATTTGGTGCACTGAAATCAATCAGATGTTAAGGTCTTGTGCAACAGCACTAAGTTCAATAGAGTGCAATGTGTCTATCACCACAAACCATACTTTCAATGAAAATAGCATTGCTATCTATTGTGAATGTTTTGGGGCCACCTGGTCGCTGGTTATCTCTGTCCTGCTGTTTCCAAAGTTCTTGTAGTAAATCCAAATCTATGTACGTGATATGACCTTAGGTTCATAGACCTCAACAAGTTGGAGATAAATTCCACTTGGTTGCATGTCCATAACTCACGGAGATTGAATCACATTACACATCTCAATGTCTGAGCATGTTCCTATGAGACCTCCATTCTGAAATGCTTGTGGGAAGGAAATGTAACAGTGCTCAACATTGACTAACCTGTCAGAACGTAACAATCAAACAATTATTAATAACAATTATGTTATACATATGACAGGCCTCATTAGTGTATTCATTGAAACACCATCCAAACTTAAAAGATTTCAAACTGGGCAATCATCTGGGGTCCATTCTACTAACCCATTGTTTATGCACAGTCAATCAAGGTCTGTAATTTGCCAAATGAAGCTGCCAACTTATAGTTTTCTAGTGTAATTTGCCAACTGAAGTTGCCACCCTATAGCTTTCCTGTGTAATTTGCCAGGCATGTACTTGGTCATGCTACTGTGTAGGCAAAGAGACCCATTTCTGTTTTTAAGACTAGGATTCCTGTTTTTGTCCTGCAAAGGCGCAATAACTGCTGCTCAATTAAAGCTTAACATAATTTTTATTTGTATTTACCTCAAGAATCCTCTTTTCAAATTTTTCCTTGTCCTTTATTTCTTTCTGCAGAGGAAATCCAAACAAATTAACATTATTTTGATGAAACAAAACATTTAAATCAAGTGAGCTCAAAATATAACATTTAAAAGCCTCTTCCTCTTCTTTTTTCTTTTGTTTTCCCTGCAATGGAAGGACTTTCTTAACAGTCTTTCTGTGGGATGCGTATAAGTATGTATTTGTTGTTTATGCTGTTCACTAAACCATCAATCTTCCTCTTTTTATTATATTTAAATGCGTGAAATGCTGTTTGGCTTACATGGGTACCAGGACATATTCTGGAAAGCAAAGACCAGTCAGCATGATACTGATAACATCAGACATCAAGTGCATGCCGGTGTACGAGGAAATGAGCAGGCTGACAGGCTTGCAGGTAAAGCTGCTGTGGAGGGCGGACGAGTCATGGACCAGGCTGATATACTGAATGCTCTATGGGAAGTAAGTCGTTTGTGAACTAAGTGATGACTGTGAATCTACAACCATGGTCAGACTGCGAGAAGAGCAAGTTAAAAAAGATGTGGCCAAACAATAACACTATGCAGGAAGCTAAAGAAGATTAATAAACCAACACAGAACTGGAGTCGTTAGCCACTACACACTGTGGGATTTACTGAGGAGAGGATCTGAGCACTTATGGGCTGAATGGTTCGATGTACAATGAGGATGATCTGTCGGCTAACTAACAAATAGCGTAGCATAGCGTAGCGTAGTATAGTGTAGTGTAGTGTAGTGTAGTGTAGTGTAGTATAGTGTAGTGTAGTGTAGTGTAGTATAGTGTAGTATAGTGTAGTGTAGTGTAGTGTAGTATAGTGTAGTGTAGTGTAGTGTAGTGTAGTGTAGTGTAGTGTAGTGTAGTATAGTGTAGTGTAGTATAGTGTAGTGTAGTATAGTGTAGTGTAGTGTAGTGTAGTGTAGTGTAGTATAGTATAGTGTAGTGTAGTGTAGTGTAGTGTAGTGTAGTATAGTGTAGTATAGTGTAGTGTAGTGTAGTATAGTGTAGTGTAGTGTAGTGTAGTGTAGTGTAGTATAGTGTAGTGTAGTGTAGTATAGTGTAGTATAGTATAGTGTAGTGTAGTGTAGTGTAGTGTAATATAGTGTAGTGTAGTGTAGTGTAGTGTACTATAGAGTAGTGTAGCGTAGTATAGTGTAGTGTAGTGTAGTGTAGTATAGTGTAGTATAGTGTAGTGTAGTGTAGTGTAGTGTAGTGTAGTGTAGTGTAGTGTAGTGTAGTGTAGTGTAGTGTAGTAGTCTTGTTTCATGAGCTGAATCGTCTGACTGGCAGTCTTTTTTATAAAATCTTCATTGTATTGATGAAACAAGTATCTTATTTTAACGGCAATAATTTTATTTCCTTAGCACATTTTATCTCTTGAAAATCACATGCTCACAATGTGTCCACGTCATCATTTCTTAACTTGTTTCTTGTCACAATAAGTGTTCTTCCCAAGCACTTCATCTCTGTCATTACAATTCTGCTTTTTCTTACACTGTCCTTGTCCAATTCTGGCATTAGCAGTATGATGAGTTGAGTTGAGTTGAGTTAAGAACCGACATCACTGCACTCAGGACATTCCCATACGTGCTCTGTTCCCTCATTCAACAACCAGCGAAGAGTCATACTACTAATCGTTCCCATCGCTATCTGATTTAAAGTTCTCCTGGTCTTCCCTCTCAGATTTGAAATTCTTCCATAACCCCTGCCGATTCCCCGCAATCTCATTCTTTCCACATATGGGTTTTCAGTCTGTTCCTCCGCCTTCTCCACTTGGTCCCACAAGCGCACGATCACCTCCCCCTTGTCCATAGGCAAAATTCCACCAAGAGGTGCATTCCCTGCTAGCCTATCAGCCTGTTCATTCTCCCGTACACCCGCATGGCCAGGGCTAAATATCCATACAATTCTCACGATCTGTGACCTCTGAAGCGATGAGAGCCATTCCACATGAAACATTCCTTTCTCCACCTTACTAAGCACATTCTTTGAATCCATAATGAATACAACGTGTGTTGCAGTAGTCTCCTCTAGCCACTGGAATGCCGCTGTTACTGCCTCCACCTCCATTCTCATGCTGGAGGTCGTAGTCTCATATGCCAGACTCTCCTTTTTCAAGACTCGCCCATTAGCCTTTGCAATAAAGCCCCAGCCACTACGTCTGTTTCTCACCACTGACCCATCGGTGTAGATGACTATGTCACCTTGATGTGTGTTGCTCTGGATCAGCTGTTGCACTTCAAACTCAGTGTGGCCCGCTGCCCATTCTCTGCACTCACGACCCAGTGTTATTACATTGTGCCAGTCCGTCATGTCTTCCGGAACTTCAACCCACTCTCTTTCACGATTGATGGTCTCTAGATCACACACCTGACTTATAGAAAGTTCTGCCTGTGCCATCCAGGACCTGCCTCGTCTTAGTCTATGACCCTTAATCATATCCATTGCTGCATGCAGCGGGTGATCCCTGTCTGCGGCAACTCTCAGGTACCATTTGGCCTGAAGGACCCTATGCCTATCCGTCATTGTTGGTAGCGCCAGGATATGCCTCATGCATATAATTGGTGTGTCCTTTGTGCACCCCAGGATTAACCGCATGGCAGCATTCTGTATGCGCTCCAACCTTTCAAGCTGGCTCTTTGATACTGTCAGCAGCCCCAAACCATACTCAATGACAGAAATTATTAACTGCTGAAAGAGCCTGTACAGCATCCTCTGATCTACCCCGGTTGCTGCCATAGCCCTCAATGCATTAAGTCCTCTACCAGCCTTCACCACCAAAGCCTCCACATGTTGGTTAAATGACAAACACCTGTCAAAGGTGATACCCAAGTACTTCAATTTATTCTCTCGACTAAGAGGACATCCATTCAACATAATACCTGGGACATCTGTCTTGACGATCCAGTTATCCAGGGCGTACCACACAACCGATGCCTTGTCTGGGTTTATAATGGCCCCTGCGTCCCTGCACCACTCCGCCACCTTGTTTACCGCCACCTGTAAGTCTTTCACCAAACTGGCCCTGTCTCTGCCCTGTCTGTACACCAGCACATCATCTGCAAATGTCAAGATTCTACCCACACCTGGTATCTCAATAGCTGCGATTTTGCTGCGATTTTTGCATTAAAGAGCACTGGGGACAAGGCAGATCCCTGCGGCAACCCAGGTGTAATAGTACAAGGGTCAGAAGTCCAGGAACCCATGCGCAGTGCAACCTTACGCTCATAAAGGACTGCCGCAACCCATCTAACAAGGCAAGGGCAGACCTCCATGTCCAGCAGTGTGTGTATTATCCGATCATTCCTAACCCTGTTATACACATCCTCCAGGTCAAGAGCTACCGCCACTGTCTGCTGTTTATCCTGGAAGCCCTCGTAGACATCAAATGCAAAAGTTGCAGCATTGGCCCAGGTGTCCTTTCCAGGGCCGATAGCTCCTGAGTCTTTGGGGAAGCAGATTCTGACTTTCCAAATGTTGTTGGAGCCTGCGTGCTACTATTTTTTCGAGGACTTTGCCATATGTGTTTTGCAGGGTTATGATTCGGCATCCATTAAGTCTGGAGTGATCCTTACCTGGCTTTGGGATGGGGACCAGGTAGATATGCAGCCAATTGTGGGGTATTTCCGCCGTATTGATGCTTAGGTTGAAACGAACATCTCCTCCAAGTCCCCATCATTTATGTTCCTCATATAGGAGTACCTCACCCCATCCGGACCTGGCGCTGTGTCTTTAGCCTGCTTCAGTACCCGTCTAATGTCCTCCACTTTAATCGCACAGTCCTCCTTCCTAGTGACCCGTGACAAGGCTTCTCTGACGTTAGCAGTATGATGATAGTAGCAACATTGTACTGAATAATGCTCTTTTTATCTCTCCTGACATGTGATTTACACAAGATACTACAGACTCCAATGGTATGAGGGTGCATGAGGCAGGCAAGATGGCAAGAGACCGAGAGACTTTTTTTGTCTCCTGGCATGTGATTTATACAAGATACTACAGACTCCTAGGGTATGAGGGTGCATGAGGGAGGCAAGATGGCAAGACAGAGAGAGACTTTTTTTTCTCTCCTGACATGTGGTTTATACAAGATACTACCGACTCCTAGGGCATGAGGGTGAATGAGGCTGGCGAAATGGCAAGAGACAGAGAGACTTTTGGTGGACAGTTACATTCAGACATGCTAGATGATGATGATAACATGTGTTAGTTCTGTAAAGCCTTGTCTTTAACTGACTTCTGCCCTGCAGTTAGGATAAAAGCAAAGACAGTAAGCTTCAGAGAAACTAACAATGGTACTTAAAACTGAACATTAAATGTGTAAAGGTTAAAGATCCACTTGCATACCATTGTGGTACTGACAGGTGCAGACATCACTAGATCACTCATGAAAACATTAAGGAAAAGACAAAAGAAATATATGTGGCATGGCATCATGTAATAAAGAAATCAACCTTATGTGGAAAAATACTGGGCAAAAGAGATAGAGGAAGACAGAGAAGTGTGATCAGCTTAAACAGTTGGACAAGAAATAATAATAAAATCAACAAAGACTTCATTAAAATATCAAATGTCAAAGAAGGTTGGACAGTTATGATCACCAGTGTCTGCTCCAGACCAGACAACTGCAGCGGCAGCAGAAGAAGAAGAGGAATAGGAAGAAGATGATGACAAAGAAGAAGACAAGGAGGATGAAGAAGATAAAGAGGAGGAGGATGAAAAAGAAGAAGAGGAGGAGGAGTAGAAGAAGAAGATAGCTCACTGTATTTAGTTTACATGCAGCCTCTAACTGCCATCAACATAGGCCACCCTATGCTATACTATTTTATGCAGAGATAAGAAAGAAAATAAAGAAACATAGGAAACATACAAGAGCTCACCTTTTTTGATTTGACATTTTCTGCAGCAGACTTGATAGAATTCCAAGTACCTCGCAGTGACATCTGAGAGTTGTCATTTGACTGATTTGTTTTCTCAGATTTTTTCATGCCAAAATGGTGTTTCTTGCACAACTGAAAGTGGACACAATAAAATTAAAAGCTATATTTAAATCTTTTTTAACAAAGTCATTTGTCACTGTGGTCAGATAACGAGAATAAAATACAATATGAATTTCAGAATATACAAGATCTCTGAATGTTCATGCAATCAACTGTCACACAAAAGATACTTCTCATCTTTTTTTTCATTGGATCAACATCACGGCACACGGTTTAACTCATAAGTGCTCCGTTTTCCTCCTAACTCAAACCTGAGTTAGGAAAAACTCAGCTCAATGCACGAACTCCGTTGCATCGGCGAGAATCCTGAAATGCTTTGGGTAGATTTTTAACTCGAAATTTTGCCCGGGCAGCGCCGTTAGGCTACTCTTTTTCGATTTCCAACTGCCAAGGGATTTTTTACGTGCGCAACAATACACACAGGCGTCCGATCTCACTACCCAGAGACCAGGGGAAATTACTGGAAGTCCAGGTGGATTTTTTAAATAAATCCTGGTCCTCACCGGGGCCAGAACCCGGGACCTCCAGCACTCGAGGCGAACACCATACCTCAAGACCACTCAGCCCCCTGACTTCTCATCTTTGTTCATCTTCAGGCATCAACCTGAATATATTCAAAGAGAGCACAGTCAATTTGAGCCTGTTGTCACCTCACCAGTTTGTCCCTAAATGTAGTGGGTGTACGTCAGTATAACTGTCTCTGTACTGAGCAAATCAATATTGTTCAGTTGTCTCTATGTAAATTTCTGTATTGTATGAGATGTCTTTGTGCATACATCAACCTACATGTATGCTGGTAGTTGTTTTATTGTGGATAAGATTATACAATTCTTTTTTTTCCCCCTTTGTTATGATATTGAGAGGGGGGATGTGTGTGTGTGTGTGTGTGTGTGCACATGCACGCATCTGAGAGAGAGAGAGAGAGAGAGAGAGAGAGAGAGAGAGAGAGAGAGAGAGAGAGAGAGAGAGAGAGAGAGAGAGAGAGAGAGACAGACAGACAGAGAGAGAGAGAGAGAGAGAGAGAGAGAGAGAGAGAGAGAGAGAGAGAGAGAGACAGAGAGAGAGAGAGACATGCTCACAATAAAAGGAAAGGAAACAGAGTAAAGATGGCTAGGTCAGACTGAAGACACTGACAAACTAGTATATAAACTCACAAATATCAAGCCTGAGCATGAATGAACATCAGTTTCTCCAACCTTTAGAATCATCTATTCTGCCTTTAAACAACTCAACAAAAGATGCAGAGAGTGGAATACCACAGCAGTGGATGCAGAGGACAAGGCCCTGAATGACCTCACTGATGACAGAGGATGCAGTCATATACACAGAGGGTTGGCTGTTGGGCACAGAAGGTGCACATGGGCCTTCTCTGAATGCTCACATGACAGCACTGTTTAGTAAGCCAGCAATGCTTTTGCTACAAACACAAGCACATGACAATGATAGTTTCAATGGATTGAGTGCCAAAACTACACCCACGCTTGTATACTAAGTGATTCACTGAGCATGATAGAGAAGGTCACGGCAGGTTTGTACATAGGCTTTGGACTGAATCCCTGCAAAGTTCTACAATTCGTAAAGTCATGTTTACCTTCATACCAGCACATGAGATATTTAAATATAACACATGAGATATTGACAATGAAAGGGTGGAAAGATGGCAGATATTGCTGCTATATCAGAGGGTCAACCCCTAGATAGAGGCGGCATCATGAACACCCATAGAGAGGGTGGCCAAAATGAGACATGTCAAATGAATCAATAATCAGAATGCAGGTATTCAGACTGAAGATTCCCGGGAAGGTTAACTTGGTCAACAAATGCCCACAGAAGTCAGATGTGTCGGCCTAAGGTGCAAGAACGCAGCTCTGCTATAAACAGGCACAACGCATTCATATTTATAAAAAACTCTCCTGATGAACACAGAAGAAGAAGAAGAAGAAGAAGAAGAAGAAGAAGAAGAAGAAGAAGAAGAAGAAGAAGAAGAAGAAGAAGAAGAAGAAGAAGAAGAAGAAGAAGAAGATGAAGAAGACTGAAGATCTGTGTGGCCAGCGAGGAGCAGCACACCAACTGTTGTGGAAAGCTTGTCAATAAAAAATATGGGGCTAGTAACATACACCCAATATGCACCTTATGGCTTGAAAAGAGGTTTTAGTGTGTTAGTGCAGTGTCGTGTTTTTGGAGTAGTCTTGTTTCATGAGATAAACCATCTGACTCGCTGTCTTTCGATAAAATCCACTGCTCATAGATTCGTCACTCTCTGCCTCATATTCCAGCATGATCTAGACAGTAGATGCTTGTTAGAAAGACATTTCTATGCTTGGTACTGGCTCATGCCACATTTGTCTATTGTGAACTTTACACAGCACTGATAGAGAATCAGACATAAAGAATGTTCTAGTGAATTGACTACTCGATAGCTGCTTTAAAACCACAGCGACTGCAGACACTTCCATCTTCATATGTTGTAGCCCTCTCTGCAATATTAACAATTTTAAACAAGGGCATTTGAAATTAAGACTTACAACACCTCAAAAGATGCATAGCGATATGTTATTAAGTTGCAGTTACAAACCACACCTCCCACCCTCTCCAGTTACACTAATACACAGTGTTTATCAGTTTAGAATCTACAGCTTCACATCAGCTTACCTCAAGATCCAGATCGCTGGCAACATCTGTAGAATTCAGAGGCAGAACAGCAATTTTGCTGATTTTGTAAATTTGCTGACCTGCTATTTCACAAGCCAATGACCTCTGTTTGATCAGCAATAATCGCCATTCAGAATCTGCCAAAAGTATCAAATTTCAAAATGTTCAGTCCAATTTTATAGTTTGATAACCCTGTACATGGAAATGATGATGATGCAATATGAGATCAACAAGTAACAAATGTCAACATGTGCAGTACAATGTTATAGTTTGATAACCCTTTACATGGAATTTAGCTGGGGGATAAACGGGTACTCCACCTTGCCCAATGGTGTCCCTTAGGCCCGCAGAGGGAAGGAGATACCTTAATTCTTCTTTGATAGATAATACCCCTCCCCAACCACTCATTCTGACAACAAGAACATGTAAATCTGCCCACCTCAAGGCACCAAATTAGGTCAGATATATATTTTACTAACTTAGAAATTGTGTAAATAAATATTGACATACTGAAATACCTTTACAAGATCTTTTCAGTTAATATAAGGGGTGTTCATTTGAAATCCGTTCGTGCCGCACCAGGCATAATTGTGTATGTTGAACATGGTCATGACATAGTCATGTGATAAATACTGACCAATGAATAAAAGAGAAAGTGCTTATCATCCCATGATGCATAGGTTCTGTTTCTGACCGTTGAGAAAATGGCCAGGTTAATCCAAAATCCGCCCAAAGAAGCTCAAAGAGCGGTGATTCAGTTTCTTTCATTTGAAGGATGTCGACCAGTGGACATTCATCGAAGAATGCAGGCAGCGTATGGTAACAAATGTGTGTCGAAGACAACAGTAACAGACAGGGCATGAATTATTCGGAAAGGACGTCAGTTCACGACAGATCTTCGACAGCTGGGTCAAGCACATATTGTTGCAACAGAAAAAAACCATCGCCAACATTGATGCAACAGTACAGATGAACCGTTGTTGAAGCATCGGTTCACTAGTGAAAGAATTTGATGTGTCAATTGGGACAATTCAAAAGGTCGTTTGTAAGAAACTGCAATATCGGAAGGTGTGTTCACAGTGGGTGCCACGGATGTTGACTGACCACCAAAAAGAGGAATGCATGAGATGGTGTTTGAACCACTTGCTGCGTTACAGAGTGGAGAGTGATGCATTTCTCTTCTGCATAGTGGCAGGCGATGAATCGTGGTGTCACCACTTTGAAGCGAGTAGCAAAAGAGGGAGCATGCAATGGAAGCATGCTGGATCACCAAAAGCCAAAAAATTCAAGTTACAGGTTTCTGCTGGTAAGGTTATGCTGAGCGCATTTTTTTATTATGAAGGGCTATTGTTGGCCAACTTTAAAGAACCTGGTGTCAACATCAACTCTACCCACTACTTGCAAACACTAGACAAGCTGCAAAAAGCCATCAAGAATAAACAACCCGTCATGCTTTCTCGTGGTGTGATTTTGTTGCACTATAATGCTCGTCCGCATGTCGCAAAGATTGTGCAGGAACATTAGCAAGGAAGGAGTGGAAAATTCTGCAACAACCAGCCTACAGTCCTGATTTGTCACCATGTGATTTTCATTTGTTCGGACCTCTAAAAATAGCTCTCAATGGGCAATGATTTCACACAGATGCAGATGTAATGAACGCGGTAAACACTTGGTTCAGTGAGCAACCACAATCCTTTTTTGCGGACGGCATTCGCCGCCTACCTAAGCAATGGGATGCTTGCCTGAATGCCTACGGTGACTTCTTCTGACCAACCCATGGTGCATAATTCATTCAAAATGATTGCTTTATTTAATTCTACCACACCTGTTGTTAATGTTTCTTTCATGCTTTTGTAATAAAGCCATTGGAACAGGTTTCAAATGAACGCCCCTAATATTTAATGTTCACCATAGTGTTGCCATTATGCTATTTACATTTTCTATGTTGCTAATTATTGATTCTTAATTGCTACCTGTATATAAAAAAATTATTTATGGAAACACCATTCAAAATTAAGGATCCTGCTCTCTTCCACTAATTTTTATTTCCGGTGAACATTATTAATTGGAACCCTTTCCATCCCCAGCTGTATCTATGGCTTAAAGGGTTGCGGTCTGTTTACTTTCAACAACTGTTTACTTTCAACAACTGTTTACTTTCAACAACTGTTTACTTTCCACAAACAAACAACAAACAAGTTCTATAGCAGGAACCTGATGTTCATATGTAAAATTTGAAGGACCATTATATCTTTGTAGGCCTCAGTGCTCAGAGTATTAGTTAGCCATCTTTCACTCCCATAGCAAGTGATGAGAGCTGGCATCGAACCCTTGTCAGACCATACTTACACCATATCCATGTACTGTGCTAACCATTATACCAGGGCAACCACTGCATGTTCGTTTTCACTGGTATTCATTTTATCAACAAAATTCAATTTTGTCAAATCTGATGGATGCAATCATTTCTCAATGTCTTTTGTATCTTGTGAACTAAAATTAATGTTACAAGACAAATGTGATAGCTAACTTGCCTCATTTGGAGTAGATAGGACAAACTTATATAATACCCTCATCTAGAAGCCAAAACAATGTCAATTACCATATTGCATCAACAATTAGTTCTATTAGTAAAATTAAATGGAAGACCTTTTAAAATAAATGTCTTTCAAATATATGCTCCAACAAGTGAATTTTGAGAACAAATGTCTTAGAAGACTTCTAAACATCCACTGGACAGACTTCAGAACCAATTCGCAAATAAGACAAGAGACTAAGCAAGATACAGTATCCAATTTCATAAGAAGACGCCGTTGGAACTACATCGGCCATGTACTCAGAATGGACAAGTCAAGACTCCCCTACCAAGCCCTCATATGGTCACCAGTAGGGAAAAGAAAACGGGGAAGACCAAGAGAGACCCTGCGTAGAACCATCATTAGAGAAGGCTCATTCAATGGCCAAGTAAATATCCAAGATCTACAACAGGTAGCAGCGAACCGCCAAGCATGGAGAGACAGGACTTCTGCCCTATGCGCCGCCTTAGGCTCAAGAGGAAAGACTGACTAACTAACTAACTAAGAAGTGAATGCAGTGAAGAAAGTATAGAGGAATTTCATAATGACATGGAGTCTGCTTTGAAGAACTGTAAAAGATCAGAAATAAATATCATAATGGACGATTTCAACGTAAAAGTATGAAATCAAGGTGATGATACAGTGTAGGCAACTATGGATTGGGAGAGCGAAACAAAGAGGATACAGACTTGTAGAATGGGCAAAATAACAAGATATGGTTGTAGGAAACACCTGGATTAAACAGCATACTAGAAGATTATGGACATGGAGGAGTCCAGACAGCAGGATTAAAAACCAGACAGATTACATCCTGATTAGCAGAAGGTTTCGAAATGCGTAAACAGTCGTAAAAACAACTCCCAAAGCAGACTGTTACAGTGAT
Source organism: Cepaea nemoralis (assembly GCA_014155875.1). Lineage (NCBI taxonomy): Eukaryota > Metazoa > Mollusca > Gastropoda > Stylommatophora > Helicidae > Cepaea > Cepaea nemoralis. The sequence goes on from JACEFZ010009947.1 coordinate 80,304, forward strand.
CACAGATTAATTACAGACAAAGATTAATTAAAGACAAGTATACAACAGGAAACACTAAATATAATTTGTGCAAGTTGAAAACTGACAAAGAAATACAGGATAATTTTAACATAGAAGTAAAGAACACATTTGATATATTGTCTGATCTAGAAATCCTATTTCAAGATGTGGATGATCAATGGGAAATGTTGAAGAATTCAATCAGTTTGGCTGCAGAAAAAACTATTCCAAAATTAAAGAAAATGGGTCGTAAGACATTGATAACTGAAGAAATTTTACAACTAATGAAAACAAGAAGACAGAACAAAAATAATGTCAAATATGAAGAAAATCACAGAAAAGTCAGAACGTTATGTAAGGAGGCAAAAGAAGCATGGCTCGAGAAAAACTGCATAGAAATTGAAAAACAACATAACAGTAAAATGATCAAACTAATGCACAAAAGAATTCAGGAGCTTACTAATCAAAGAACACATACATCAGCAGGCTGCCTAAAGACAAAAGATGGAAAAATCATAATAGAAAAAGATCAGATTTTACATGCATGGTCAGATTTAAAACCTCTATGATGATAACAGAGAAGGACAGTATGATATTCAAAATAATAATGAAGGACCATCAATTTTGATGATGGAAGTTCAGAATGCTCTTAACCATATGAAAACTGGCAAGACCCCAGGTTCAGGCAGCATCACAACAGAAATGATTAATGCTTTAGAAGAATATGGATTAGATAAAGTTACCAGACTGCTGAATACAATATATGATACTGGAGATATACCTCATGAATTATGTAATTCTGTACTTATTGCAATCCCAAAGAAATCAAGAGCCTTGGAATGTGATCAACATCAAACAATCAGTATATTGAGTCACATCATGAAGATTTTGCTAAGAATTGTCATGCAAAGAGTTAGGAAGAAAATACAACCTGAAATAGGAGAAGAACAATGTGGGTTGTAGAAGGCTAGGGTACAATAAATGCTGTGTGTAAACTAAGAACAGTAATTGAACGTTCTATAGAAGTAAACAAAGATCTATATCTTTGCTTTATTGACTACACAAAGGCTTTCGATAAAGTGAGACATGTCAACATGATAAGGACGCTTGAAGATATACAAATTGATGGAAAAGACCTTAGACTTGTAAAATACATATATTGGAAACAACAAGCTGCCATAATAATTGATAATGAAGTAGGTCAATATCAGCCTATTAAGAGAGATGTGAGACAGGATGTGTAATGTCTCCAGATCTTTTTTCCCTGTACAGTGAAAATATTTTCAGAAATATAGAAGATATGGAAAGAATCAACATTGGGGGAACGACACATCAATAACATTAGATATGCAGATGATACAGTCTTGATTGCAGACAATGAACAGGACCTGCAACATTTAGTAGTTATGGTTGATGCACATAGTGAACAACTAGGGTTAGAATTGAAGTGTAAGAAGACAGAGATTATGGTCGTCATTGGGAAGAAGGAAATACCGCAATGTAATATACGAGTAAATGGGCATATTTTTAAACAAGTGAGTCAGTACAACTATCTCGGAACAGTCATAACATCTGATGGAAGATGCACTGAAGAGATTAGAACAAAAATTGCCATTGCAAAGGTAGCCTTTTGCCAGATGAAAAACATACAGACCAATAAAAAGGTTTAAATTGAAACGAGAAAAAGAGTGTTGAAATGCTACATAGAATCTTTTCTTTTGTATGGATGTGAAGCGTGAACAATGAGCAGACAAGCTGAAAAACATCTGATGGCTGTGGAAATGTGGTTTCTGAGGAGAATGAGAAGAATACTATGGACAGACAGAAAAACCAATGAACAAGTCCTTCAAGAAACAAATGAAGATTTTAAACTGATTAGAGACATTAGACATAGACAGTCAAATATTTTTGGGCATGTTATGAGAAGAAATGAATTGGAGAATTTGGTGACAACTGGCAAGATCAAAGGGAAGAGACCAAGGGGAAGATCGAGAAGTAAATACCTGGATGGCTTGGCTACGTGGCATGGTCGAGGCAGAAACACGAAGCTTATCCCATGACTCTGATGATCGAGTGAGATGGCAAAACATGACCGCCCATACTTAATGGCATGGCACATGATAGATGGATCAAATTATAATGCTATCATCATTTCTACATGCTTTAGACATGAGCAGTGTTAACAATTATAAAGAATTCCATTGGGAATAAGTGTTAAAACGTTGAACTGAATTTATAAGAAATGGCAGGTATTTTTCTTCTGCTAATATCAATGGCAGCACAATGTGGCTCAGAGGACTAAATTAATTAATCGTGTCCTTAATTGCATCAGACCAGGCATCAGCATTAGTGTTATAAAAATTGCACAATGTCTGTGTTCATCACTGAACTTGAAATAAATCAATATCTTATTATTTTATTTTCAAGAAATAAACGCCAAGGAAATAAAATTATAGCCGTGAAAATAACAACATTGAAATATATACATAATATATAATAACATTAAAATAAAAATAGTAAAATATTAAGAGACTGGATACATTACAGAGGGAAGAAAGTCAAGTAGGTTAAAATAATATATAATGACAAAAAATACAATACTCAACAAATAAAGTACAGTAACCGGGAAGGTTAACCCGGTCAACAAATGCCCGCAGAAGTCGGATGTGTCGGCCTAACGGCGCAAGAACGCAGCTCTGCTGTAAACAGGCACAACGCAATCACATCCGGAAAAAAAACTCTGGATGAACGAAGAAGAAGAAGAAAGTACAGTAATATTGATTTCACTGACAGCTTATCTAGAGCATCTGACAGATTAGCATGATAAAGTGAATTGCATTGCACCGTTTCATCAAGTCACAGACTTGTATATCCAACAGTATATCCAACTTCGACATGCATTTTTGGAGGTTTATTTTCCCTACTCTTTGACTGTCACAAGTCTACCTACAAGGCAGCAGGTTTGTGTTGCACTTTGTCTGGTTCCTATCATGTGACCTGTCCGACAATGTAGACTCTACCAGTAGCTGTGCTACCATCAGCGCAGCTCTTGGAGTCAATAGAATATGCACACCTCTCAACAAGGTGAAGACATGATAAAGTGGATCTGACAGATTTTACATGTAACAATGCTGTAATCTGTGAAGGGTTATTACCTGGGTGTAATTTGACTTTGCCTATAATCCCGTAGACCTGGCCAATGCAGACTGGGTTCCAGGCATTAGCTAAGTCAATACCTGTTGATTTAAAACAATGGTGTAAAAATATTGCAAAATGAAATATCTTTACCTCGACATAGAGTTTCTGTCTCCTTGCCTAAAACTGACATAACACAAATAATACTGATCTACGACTTTTCCACAAGGGTGAAATATACAGAACCTCGTTGTATAATATTTGACATTACTATGATGATTAATTATGCTTCAATGCTTTATGCACTTGCTGTATTTTTATTAGTGGTGATAAACTAACATCAATAACAGATAAAGTGCCAAATAATATCATTCAGCATTCCAGTTGTTTTTTTTTGTTTTTTTGTTTTTGTTTTTTATTAAACCAGTTCTGTAGCAGGAGCCTCTGTGCCTATACATGTTTGGACCATCACATTTCCATACCTGGTGCATACAGGAATAGGCAGTCAGTCATTCCCCCTATAGCATCAAATGCTTGTCTGAAGATGTTCATGCCATTGTCAGCGTAACTACCTGATTGTTACACTGCGGCCACTAGCATTCCAATTACTGACTACTAAATTATGTATAACTTGAATGATGAGTCTTCGAACCTTCTTGAACTTACGTTGATTTTCTGTCCTGATCATGAAGCAGTTGTGGCACTGAGACAGCCAAGCTTAACATGAATAAGGAAGAGGCACTAGCGAGATTCATGGTCGATTTGTGTACAGAAATACAGTATTTGGTTAGTAGTAGTAGTAGTAGTAGTAGTAGTAGTATAGTAGTAGTAGTAGTAGTAGTAGTAGTAGTAGTAGTAGTAGTAGTAGTAGCTGTTGTAGTAGTAGTAGTAGTAGTAGTAGTATTAGTAGTAGTAGTAGTAGTAGTAGTAGTAGTAGTAGTAGTAGTAGTAGTAGTAGTAGTATAGTAGTAGTACAGCAGCTAGTAGTAGTAGTAGTAGTAGTAGTAGTAGTAGTAGTAGTAGTAGTAGTAGTAGTAGTAGTAGTAGTAGTTGTTGTTGTAGTAGTAGTAGTAGTAGTAGCAGCAGCATTTGTAGTTGTACTAGTAGTAGTAGTAAGTAGTAGTAAGTAGTAGTAGTAAGAAGTAAGTAGTAAGAAGTAAGTAGTAAGAAGTAAGTAGTAGAAGTAGTAGTAGTAGTAGTAATAGCAGCAGCAGCAGCAGTCGCCGCCACCGCCGCCGTAGAAGCAGGAGCAGTAGCAGTAGTAGTAGTACTAGTAGTAGTATTAGTAGTAATATTAGTAGTAGTAGTAGTAGTAGTAGTAGTAGTAGTAGTAGTAGTAGTAGTAGTAGTAGTAGTAGTAGTAGTAGTAGTAGTAGGATGAGCAGCAGCAGTAGTAGGATGAGCAGCAGCAGCAGTAGTAGCAGCAGCTGCAGTAGTAGTAGTAGTAGTAGTAGTAGTAGTAGTAGTAGTAGTAGTAGTAGTAGTAGTAGTAGTAGTAGTAGTAGTAGTAGTAGTAGTAGTAGTAGTAGTAACAACAGTAGTAGCAGTGGTAGAAGTAGTAACAGTGGTAGCAGTAGTAGAAGTTCTAATAGCAGCAGTAGTAGTAGTGCTAGTGGTAGTAATCATGGTGGTAGTAGTTGTAGCAGCCATGGTAGTGGTGGTGGTGGTAGTAGTGGTGGTAGTAGTAGTTGTAGTAGTAGTAATAGTAGTAGAAGTAATAGTAGTAGAAGTAGTAGTAGTAGTAGTAGTAGTAGTAGTAGTAGTAGTAGTAGTAGTAGTAGTAGTAGTAGTAGTAGCTGTAAGAACTACACCGCAAAGCAAGCACAACAGTTGGCTTCTGATGGTCAGAAGTAGTCCCCCCCCCCCACCCACCCTTCCCTCACACTGAATGTTTTTGGCCTCATTCCACCAAGGTGCCGCTCTCATGCATGCACCCAGAGAAAGTCAGCTCTTCATCTGAGCTAATTTAAATGTGAGTTTGTGTTTCCCTTTCCTTGTTTTATCTCTGCTGCAGAAAGTAGACATCGCAAGACATCATGTACCATTACCACAGATGTTGGACTTTGGATGACATTTTCCAATCGCTGTGATAGCTATATTGTGGTGTTTTGATCAAAGAGTCTAAGATGACTGACATGTGGAACCTTACGCAGTTTTCTTCTTTTACTGCTGCTGCCTTTCATTTTCCAATGTAACACAGGTCCTCAAGCAGCCCATGCCAAGTCTTCTTCTTCTTCTTTCGTTCGCTTGAAATATGTCTATATCTGCAATGTCGTCTCTTGCATGAATTGAACTGTTTTTTTCAGTTCACACAGTGGTCCATAGAGTTTATCTTCCACCGTCGTCTCTCTAGGCCAGAAGGTTTGCCTAGATATGTTATATTTTGGGCAGTCTTGGAGTATGTGCTCTGCTGTCTGCGACGCCAATCCACATGTGCACATGGCTGTTTCACCAATCTTGAATTTTGTATACATGTGGTTGCGTAATCTATTGTGTCCTGTTCTGAGGCGCAGAATAATGACTTGTTCTGGTCTGTCCATAATGTGGTAGTCATCTTGAGCAGGTTTTGGTGGCTTTCTGACTGATTTGATCATTCTTTTCTTTTGGTGGTATGTAACGGGCACATCAGGCTGTTCCTCTTTGGCTCCTTCCTTAGCCAATTGATCAGCTCTGTCGTTTCCGGGTACTCCACAGTGGGATGGTATCCACTGTATGGTGACTTTATGCTGACTGCTAAGTTCAGAAAGTAGTGTCCTTAGTACTGGCAATTTCCCAGAGAGGAGCGCCTCGAGTACTGATTTTGCATCTGTTAGTAGCACCACAGGTTGTGTACCATTGCTGTTATTTAGTAATTTCTCTGTTGCTATCTTGATTGCCTCAATTTCGGCATCATAGTTATGGCAGTACTTTCCTGTCGGTACTCTGGCTGTGTCCCTAGTATTATTTGGGTATTCTATGTACACTCCCGCTCCTCCATTTCGAACAGCATTTTGTGCTGACCCATCTGTGTAGACTCGGATCCAGAGGTCCTGTGGGTATTCTTCATCAAGGAAGCTGAGAGTGGCTGTTCTGCGCTGCACACTGTTCTGTTCTTCCTTGTCAAATATTCCTCTCACTTTTGTCTGGATTTGTAATGATAGTCTATGCTCATCTTTCCATGGAGTTCGCTCTGGAATAGTTGTTAGGGGGATACCAACTGTGGGCAGATCAGTGGTTTCTCTGCAGAGTCGTTTGGCCTGGTGGATAAAACTACTTCTTTTCAACCGCCCCATAGCTAGGTGTTCAAATCTGTTCTTCATAGGGTGGCCTGGCAAGCTGAGGAACTTTTCTGCTTGTATTAGCGTTTTCGTATCTCTGCGCTCACTCAGTGCCTGTGTCCTCCCCATCTTCTCCATTTCCACTATAGGGGTTGATCTCATCCCTCCTGTGGTGACTCTAAGTGCTTGATTTTGCACCTTGTCCAGCTCTTGTAGTGTGGTATTTGATGCTGAACACCACGCAGTTGACCCATATTCCAGGTGTGGTCGTATGCTCTGTTGGTAAACTTTGCTAAGTATTTTCGTACTGGCTCCCCATGTGGTTCCACTTAGCTTTCTCAGGATGGCTATTTTCCTTCTGGCTTTTGCTACTGCTTTGTTGATGTGCTTTCTCCATGTCAGCTTGCCATCAAATGTTACTCCAAGGTATGTTGGTTCTTTATCTTCTCTTAGGGGTGTTCCATTTATCTGGATGATCCCTGCCTTTTGTTTTGGAGAGAGGGTAAATAGGGTGGTGCTGCACTTGTCAGTGTTTATGCTGACACACCATCTATTTGCCCATGCAGCAAATGTATCTACAGCTCTTTGTAGCAATCTGGTGGCCACTGATGCATATTCATTTGTGCTCCATAGAACCAGGTCATCGGCGTACATTGCCGCTTTAATTCCATGCGGTAGGTGAGCAACAAGATCATTGATGAAGATTAGAAAAAGTGTGGGGGACAAGACTCCGCCCTGGGGGACACCGTGACGCAGTAGTACTTTCTTGCTCTTGAGTCCGTCTATCTGTACTCGGGCTCTTCTGTTGTGCAAGTATGCTTTCACCCATTTGTACATTCTTCCATTGACTTTGCAGTTTCTCAGTTTCTTCATCAGACCTTCTTTCCAGACTTTGTCAAAGGCTTTCTTCAGATCTATCCATGCCGCAAGCACCAGCTTCTTCTCTTGGAATGCATCCTCAATTTCTTGAGAGAGGTAGGTTGTCTGATCTTCCGTAGAGTAGCACTGCCTAAAGCCAGCCTGCTGTGGCACAAGGATGTTTTTACTTTCAATGTACCACTGCAGTCTGTGATTGATGATGCGCTCCAGCATGCCAAGTCTTTTGTAAGCCTGTTCATGAATGGCTGTATTTTACAGCTAAAGTTTCCTACAGGATATCTATGTATATAAATACATGCACAGACACATGTGTACATACATACATATCTAAATTCGAGTAAGACCAGTCTACTCTTTTTTTCTTTTTTTTGCATATCCTATTACAGGACATCGCTGTCAACACCAGCATTTTACCGCTGTTGTTGATTTATTGGCAAGATTATGCTCAGTAGTTTGCCATTGCTTTCTGAGCAGCCGGCTCACATATCCCGTAAGTAAAGGGCATTGTGAGAACTGCTACCGTTTGCTCATGTGGATAAACGGGATTATGGAGAAAGTCGCTAAACTCTAGGCCAGGGAGACCGGCTACTCTAGCAAAAGAAAATGCTGAAGATGGAGGCAACCAGCCAGGAGGCGCACCACAGAAATCAGGATGCCATACAATCTCGCTATAACAACATTAGAGCTATAGACAGATTTCAAGCAAACGAAAGAAGAAGAAATATCTTGCAGAGTTGTCATTATTGACATTTGTATCCTAAAGTAGTCCATGTTGAAAAGAGTATCCAGCATTGTCTCATCTATTTTGATTAATATATTCCACAATCAACCCCAGAAGGTCTTGGCATTAGTCTCATATCAAATGAAAATCATCTTTGCATTATAATGAATGAATCTGAGATTTGTAAGCTGTATCAGGTAGTCTCAAGCTTTATCGCCATCAAATGGATGACCTATCATATAGAGCATCTTTAACCAATATGACACATCCTATCAACAAACAATGGGATATATTGTGTGAATCAATACAACAGACACCAAAAGAAATCATACCTCCTATGCATAAAATTGTGAAAAAGAAACGGATGACATATGAACCTCTATAATTGATGTATGAAAGAAGAAAGAAAAAAGGAAGACAATGAAGAATAGAATAGAATACATCAAGAAATACTAAGCAAATGCAAATAGTAAAGCAAATTAAGCTGAATCAAACATGCACAAGAAGAAAAACATGAAATAATACTTAATATTAAAAGTCAAAGGAACATGCAATATTAATGGGACAAAAATAATTAACAGATGGATGCAATATATAAAAGTGCTATATGATGATAACAAAAAGTGAGACGGAACTACAGAAAATGACAGATACAATGGTTGTAGAAAATGAAAACACTAGGCCTCAGGATGAATAATAGAAAGACAGTCTGGCACCTTGCCATCTTGATAGACGATAGTTACACTGTGCTTCAAAAGGGCATAACAGCTAAAACGCATGGCGATAGCGAATGTGATTAATTAGACCAATTTGTGTTGTAAATATTCGTCCACAATGGTAGATATGAACACATGGTCATTTCCACCATCACGCACCATTTTACGTCTCACACACTCAGCATGTGACCTATCTGCAATCATTTTCTCCTTTGTCTTTATTCCATTTCTGATCTTTGCCCTTCATGCAACAAGATCAGCTGCAACTTGCTCCCAAGGTTAAATATCAATGCCTGTATCAATCATGTCTCGCTTACACATATCTTTGTATTGTAGTAGAGGCTGACCCCAAGATCTTTTACCCATTTGTAATTCACCAAAAGCAGATGTCCCTTGGTATTCTACCATCATCCACCCTCCTAATATGTCCTATCCATCTAAGTCTACAAAAACTTAGCATGGAACAAACCGTCACACAACCTGATTTTTCCAATATTTCAGTATTTGTGATTTTATCTTGCCACTTAATACCAAGTATTCTTCGCAGACATCGCATATGAAAGCTGTTTAAACGTTTCTCTTGGTGGAGTAAGTTGACCAGGCTTCACTGCCATAAAGAAGAGTACTAAGGACACAGACTTGATAGACCAGGACTTTTGTCTTGGCAGTAAGCTTCCTGTTCTCCCAGACTCTTTTTGTTAATCTGTTCATTGTTGTTGCTGCCTTACCAATCCTGATGTTGGTTTCCTGATCTAGGGATAATTTACTGTTTACCTCTGATCCTAGATATGTAAAATGGTCTACCACCTCCAATTTGGTGTTATCAATAAAGATTGATGGTACCCCATATGCTACTTATGACATAATCTGCGTCTTCTTTTTGCTAATTTGTTAAACCAAATTCAGAACAAGCATTGGAGAATGCAGATAGTAGACATTGTAATTCTTCCTCAGAGTGGGTCATAATTGCAGCATCATCTGCAAACAGCAACTCTCTGATTAGTACCCTCCTAATTTTGGTCTTGGCCTTCAATCTCTGAGCATTGTAGAGGCCGCCATCTGAGCGTGAGTGAATGTATACACCACGATCCTGATCACGAAAGACATATTTCAGTAGAAGATAAAAGTATATTCCAAATAGGGTGGGAGCTAGAAGGCAACCTTGCTTAACTCCACTCTTGATTTCAAACTCTTCAGAAGTTGCACCATCAAACTTGATCATACCCTTCATGTATGTGTGGAATGATTCCACAATGGACAGAAGAGTTGGTGGGCAGCCAATCTTCTTTAGTGCCATTAGCATACTCTCACGACTAACTAAATCAAATGCCTTTGAGAGGTCGATGAAGGCAATAAACAGTGGTTGATTCTGTTCATGGCATGTTTCTTGCATTTGTTGCAATGAGAATATCATATCAATGGTAGACCGGTTCTGTCGAAAGCGACACTGTGATTCGGGGTAGACTTGATCTCCCAGGACTTGAAGTCTGCGCAGAAGAATTCTGGCAAATACTTTCCCAATGATACACAGAAGTGAGATACCCCTATAGTTGTTACAGTCACTCTGAATCCCCTTGTTCTTGTACAATGTTATGATGCTTGAGTCTTTGAAATCCTGTGGAACTTGTCCTTCTCGCCAGCATAGCTCTATTAGCTGGTGGATCTGTAGAGTGAGTGTGTCTTGCCCACTCTTGATAACCTCTATTGGAGCCTCATCCTTACCTGGAGCCTTGCCAGAATCAAGTTCATTAATAGCACACTTAACTTCTGCTACGGTGAGAAGTGTGTCCAGGTGGTCAAGAGTTGTCAAGGCCTCTATAGCATTGAGGGCATCTTTCACTAGTTTGGTCTCACTTGAGTAAAGCTCCAAACAGTGATCTACCAATCTATCCATCTGCTGTTTCTTATCAATGATATCTCCAATCAAGGTTTTCAGTGGTGCACTTCTTTTAATTATTGGACCGAAGGCCTTCTTTATCCCTTCATACATGCCTCTTATATTTTGAATGCACTCGCATAATTTGATCCAATAGTTGTTTGCTCACTGCCTTTTGCATATCTTTCCTAGCTTGTTTCAGCTCACTGAGAGTGTTTCGAGTTGTTCTTTCCTTATTTCTTAAGAGAGCTATCTTCTTTCTATCAATCAAGGGCTGCAGTGTCTGGCTGTTTGCTACAAACCAGTCCTGCCTCTTATAAGAGCCAAAAACCCCTACCGCCGTTTCATAAAGAGTTTCCTTAAGTACACCCCACCTTTCACTTGCTGTACAATTTTCTGATGTATCAGTGAGAGCACCTTCAAGCTGCCATTGGAACTCAAAGCACTCATCAGGATCTTTGGAGTTGAGAATATTAATTTTGGGGATATATTTGTGTTTAGCAGTGTAGATTCTCTTTGGTCTCAGTCTAACCCTTGCAACAACTAAAGAATTATCCATATCATAATCAGCACAGAGGTAACTTCGAGTTAATGATGTTAGGTTCCGATGTTGTCTCCGTGTGATAATGAAGTCCAGCTGATGCCAATGATCAGATCTTGGGTGTTTCCATGTTACCTTATACCGCTCTTTTGTTTTAAAAAAAGAGTTTGAAATACATAGGTCCTTTCTGGTGCAATGCTCCAGCAGCATTTGCCCATTTTCATTCATGCGACCAATGTTGTATTCTCCAAGACACACTGGCCATGAACCAGTCCTTACCCACACGAGCACTAAAATCACCGAACATATAAATGTAGTCAGATTTTGGAACTGCCTTGATCACAAAGTCTAACTCCACATAGAATGAATCCTTCAAATCATCAGAGGAAGTGAGTGATGGTGAATATGCAATAATAATGGTGACAAAACCACAAGAGATTGCCAAGTGCAGGGATAATAGTCTTTCATTCATCATCATCATGTGCCATGCCGGTACAGTCATGTTTTGCCATCTCACTCGATAACCAGAATCGTGGATCAGCTCAGTGTTCTTGTCTCGACCTTACAACATGACCAAGCCATCTTTCATTACCTCCAGCTGGAATTTCAATCATTCCCAATAGTGAATTCTTCACTGCAAAGCCCACATCATGTTGCATTTTTACTGTTTGCCCACTACCCTTCCAAAAAATATGTAATAGTTTTCCCTGAGTGACCCTTCCTCAGCGAGGCGAATCTCCTGCAGGCCAGCAATATCAATATTAAGACGATTGAGTTCGGCATCAATCACAGCCGTTTTTCTCACATCGTCTTTATTCATCAGATCAGTGGAGAATCCCGGACACATGGTTCTTATGTTCCAGGTTGCAAGCCATAACTTGAGGTTTCTATTATTCTTTTTAGTGTCTGGTGCATTGGTTTTACAGCCTGTGATTCAGATTTTGTCCTAGCATCAAGCACCCATTGAAGCAGGCAGGTTAAGGTGGATCAGCACCCAATTGGCCGGGGGCTGCCCAGCTTGAGGCGGGCTGGACTTATAACGCGTAACTGCTCCCTCTCGCTAAGACCAGGTATGGAGTTATACCTCTCCATAGCACAAAGCCTGGGCTGAATTGCAGAGACCATGTGTTGCCCATGTAGCATGTCCCTCTCTCAGTCTGCCTAGTTTACTCCAGAGGAAAGGTAACACCTATACATCTGGGACAAGACAAGCTTCAGAAGCTGCCAGATCAGCAAAGCAATGCTCTAACTATCCACCTGTCAGAGCTTCGATTCTAGACCAGTTGCCAACCAAGGCTTAGGGCCTGGTCTGCCCTGCCATTTAGTCTTTAGGTTGCATTTCTTCGCCCCAGGGTAACTCCACTGAGGAGTTTACACTATATTCTATATAATTACGTGAACCAAGTGTGACGACTGTGAATCTACAACCATGGCCAGACTGCGAGAACAGCAAATTAAAAGAGGGGTGGCCAAACAAGAACACTACGCAGGAAGCCAAAGAAGATTGATAAACCAACACAGAACTGGTGTCGTTAGCCGCTACACGCTGCAGGATTTGCTGAGGAGGGGATCCGAGCACTTATGGACTGAATGGTTCAATGTGCAATGAGGATGATCTGTCGACTAACTAACTAACTAACTATCTATATAATTATGCTAAAATTATATTTCTCACTCAAGAAAAGTGTGAATTTTAAATGAATCAGAGACGGAATTTATTTACGTGTAGTGTTAAAATAAATATAATATTGAAGTATTCATTATGCGAATCAGTAAACTTAAAAAACCTCAAAGACAAGACAGTGAGGGAAAATTGTGAGATACAACTACCTGAAATGTTTGTAAAATTACCTATAGAAATAAAGACAGTGGAAGAAGAATGGGAGATGTTCAAATCAAGCATCTTAAATACTACAAAAATAACATGTGAACCATGAAAAAACGCAAAACACGGATAAATAAAATAACAAGTTGGTGGAATGCAGAAAAAAAGAAAGCTGTAAAAGACAAAAAGGAAAAATATAAAAAGTGGTCGAAGAGCAAACAGGAATGTGATTACATAGAATATAGAATAGCGAGAAGACATGTGAATAGAATAGTAAAGAGACAAAAACAAAAAGACTGGGAGGTGTATGGAGAAACCCTAAATAAAAACTACAAGGAGGCAACAAGAAACTTCTACAAAAATCAATCAATCAATCATGTGCCATGCCGGAAAGCGTGGGCGGTCATGACTCGCCATTTCACTCGATCACCAGAGTCGTGGATCAGCTCAGTGTTCCTGTCTCGACCATGCCATGTGGACAAGCCATCCAGGTATTTACTTCTCGGTCTTCCCCTTGGTCTGTTCCCTTCGATCTTGCCAGTTGTCACCAAGTTCTCCAATTCATTTCTTCTCATAACATGTCCAAAAAATTTTGACTATCTACGTCTAATTTCTCTAATCAATTTACGATTTTCATTTGTCTCCTGTAGTACTTGGTCATTGGTTTTTCTGCCTGTCCATGGTATTTTTTGCATTCTCCTCAGAAACCACATTTCTGCAGCCATAAGATGTTTTTTCAGCTTGACTGCTCATTGTCCAAGTTTCACATCCATACAAAATAACAGGCTCTATGTAGCACCTCAACACTTTTTTTCTCGTTTCAATTGACGTCTTTTTATTGGTCAGTATGTTTTCATCTTCCTAAATGCTACTTTTGCCATGGCGATTCTTGTTCTAATCTCTTCAAGGCATCTCCCATCAGATATTATGACTGTTTCAAGATAAAAGATAAGTGCAGTGAGAACAGAGGAGAACCCTTTGACCCAACTGAAATAATTAACAGCGAAAATGGAGAACCAATAAGTGAACAAAAACAAATCCTAATAAGATGGAAACAGTGCTTCGAACAACTTCTCAACATCCCATCAGATGTCACAGGAATTCAAGAAACCGACACAGATAACACCGAAGAACTAGAACCAGACATACTGAAAGAAGAAATTATAGAAGCCGTCAGATTAGCCCCCTTGAACAAATCACCAGGACAAGATGAAATACCAAATGAACTAATTAAAGCAGCAAGAGAAGTAGGAACAGCATGGCTACAAAGACTATTCAACCATGTTTGGGTAGAACAGCAGACACCACAAGACTGGGGAAATGCCATAATTATCCCAATTTGGAAAAACAAAGGCAGCAAAAGAGACTGCACACAATACAGAGGCATTTCACTGTTGAGTAAAACTGGGAAACTATTTTGCAAAATACCGTAGAACCCCAGATAGGCGAAACACAACTTGGATTAAGGAAAAACAAAGGATGCACAGATGCCATTTTTTCTCTTAGACAACTTATATAGAAAAATCAATCGAATTCAATGAAACACTCTACTTAGCCTTTGTCGACCAAGAAAAGGTATTTGATAGAGTAGATAGAAACAAGCAGTGGGAAATCCTTAAACAATATGGAGTGAGTACACATCTAACAAACCTATGTAGAAGTTTATACAACAACAGTGAATGCATAGTGAGAGCAACTGGAGGACACTCAGAACCCTTCACCATAAGATCTGGAGTACGACAAGGTTGTGTCCTGTCCCCTCTCTTGTTCATAACTTATATTGACAACATATGTAAAGAAAACCAGCCAAACAGAGACCACAAGATCACCGCATAACGAGAACACAGAAGAAGAACCATCTGCAAATCTTACCATTAGAGAACTCTTGTTTGCGGACGACCAAGCACTAATAGCAAAATCTGAAGCTGAATTCACAAGATCACCGCATAACGAGAACGTGGAAGAAGAACCATCTGCAAATCTTACCATTAGAGAACTCCTGTTTGCTGACAACCAAGCACTAATAGCAAAATCTGAAGCTGAATTACAAGACCACATGAATAGTCTAAATGAAATGTGTAGGGAACATAACATGAAAATTAGCACAAGTAAAACAGAGGTAATGACTGTAACTAAAGAAGAAAAAGCAACAACGATTAACCTAAACGAACATCCCTTGAAACAAGTAAAGAGTTTCAACTAGCTAGGAAGTATATTATCATCAAATGGCAAATCAGAAGACGAGATCAAAAATAGATGCAATGTTTAGTTTAGTCGTTGGATCAACATCACGGCAAACGGGTTTAACCCATAAGTGCTCCGTTTTCCTCCTAACTCAAACCTGAGTCTTCCAGGAAGGTTAACCCAGTCAACAAATGCCCGCAGAAGTCGGATGTGTCGGCCTAATGGCGCAAGAACGCAGCTCTGCTGTAAACAGGCACAGTGCAATCACGTCCGGGAAAAAACTCCATTTGAACGAGGAAGAAGAAACCTGAGTCTGGAGAAACTCAGCTCAATGCACGAACTCTGTAGCATCTGCGAGAATCCTGAAATACTTTGGGTAGATTTTTAACTCGAAATTTTGCCCGGGCAGCGCCGTTAGGCTACTCTCTTTCAAATAGATGCAATAAAGCAAACCAACTCATTGGACAAATGGCACCAATACTACAGAACAAACATGTATCAATAACTACTAAGAAAGCACTTTACAACACAATATTCCTACCAACATTATGTAACCAATGCCAAACCTGGACAATGACAGAAAAAGAGAAAAGTAAGTAAGTAAGTTAGTTAGTCGACAGATCATCCTCATTGCACATCGAACCATTCAGTCCATAAGTGCTCAAATCCCCTCCTCAGCAAATCCTGCATAGCGGCTAACGACACCAGTTCTGTGTTGGTTTATCAATCCTCTTTGGCTTCCTGCATAGTGTTCTTCTTTGGCAGCACCTCTTTTAATTTCCTGTTCTCGCAGTCTGACCATGGTTGTAAATTCAGTCATCACTTGGTTCTCACAACAGTCTTACTTCTCGTAGCACATTCAGAATGTCGGCCTGGTCCATGGCGCGTCCACTGTCCACAGTAGCGTTTCCTGCGAGCTTGTCAGCCCGCTCATTTCCTTGCACTCCCGCATGCCCTGGCATGAAGATAAGACTAATCTTTGCCAGCCGAGGCTGCTTCAGAGACAGCAACCACTCTCTTCAAATCCACCCCATTTCTATCCTCTTAAGCATGCTCATTGAGTCGGTAAGGAAACAAGCCCTAGTGAATGTCTGTGTCTCGAGCCATGTTATTGCTTTACTTACTACCATGACTTCCATAGTCAGGCTACTTGTGGTCTTAACAAAAGCACCAGAGTCCTCCTTCACAATTCTCCCTCCGGCTTGGGCTGTAAAGGCCCATGAGCTTCTCACATGTCGGACAGCCGAACCATCTGTGTAAATGACAGCATCTAATGAATTCTCAAAATCCAACACTTACTGTCCTGTAGTGTGTGACTGTACAATAACCAAAACTGAACATGTGAAACAACAATAATTATTCACCCTTTTTGGGTTCGAGTTTTCCGGTGGCCCTGCTACACCAAAGACTGTATTCCCCGTCCAACAATATGTAATGCAGGTCCGTTTGAAACAGTTCCATTCTCAGTACAAATCGCAGCAGTGACGGCAACAAATCTCCCGCAACCAAAATACGGAAGAGTTGTGTTCGTCTGCAACAGTTAGTTGTGTGTCAGCTCTAGCAGTTCAGCTTGAACACATCATTGTTGACTTTTTCCAGAAACGACTTAATCTCATTCTGCCAAATGCATAGGTGTATTATATACACTGTATATCAATCCTGGGGAACCTTCGGGGCCGTTAAAATTACATGATAAGTACACTCACATATGATACATTGATTAGTACTGATAGGCCTTTTGCTTATCTTCAAGAGAACTGGTTACTCGCATAAGTAAAATAGTCCACATTTTTTTGAACATGTGAGAAGGGGAAAGCTGGAGTATGTTGTCACAACGGGAAAGATGGAGTATGTTGTCACAACGGGAAAGATGGAGTATGTTGTCACAACCGGAAAGATGGAGTATGTTGTCACAACGGAATACGTGGAGTATGTTGTCGCAACGGAAAATATGGAGTATGTTGTCACAACGGGAAAGGTGGAGTATGTTGTCACAACGGGAAAGATGGAGTATGTTGTCACAACGGGAAAGATGGAGTATGTTGTCACAACGGAATAGGTGGAGTATGTTGTCGCAACGGAAAATATGGAGTATGTTATCACAACGGGAAAGATGGAGTATGTTGTCACAACGGAATAGATGGAGTATGTTGTCACAACGAAAAATATGGAGTATGTTGTCACAACGGAAAAGATGTTACAACGAGGGTTCCAAATTGCTGTATGTAGCCGGGGCGCAGTGTTGGGGTGGGCGCCCAACATTGCTTAAATACCCCAATGGCTCGTGAATACATAACCTCTGCAGCAAAAGTCCAACTCCTGGCCTTCACGTGGCGGAACTGTTTTAACTAACAGGAGAAGGGGCGACGGCGAGTATCTGGCGCCGGAAAATAACCAGTGTGCTCTAGATGTGTATACACATACATGCATGTGCAGACACGTGTGTGCGTGTGTACACATCTAAACTCGAGTGAGACCACAGTCTGCTCTAGCAAAGGACAGGTGCTGAAGACGGAGGCAACCAGCCAGGAGGCGCACCACAGAAATCAGGATGCCACGCAATTACGCAAAATGGAATATGTCGACTGCTGCTAAACGTTATGGTGCTCGCCCTGCTTTGGACTCCCAGGCAGGTGCAGTGCCGGGCCCAACCCCAACTACTGGAGGTCCATCTCAGATGTCCTGTGGAGCCAGGGGACATGAGAATAGAACAGCTGGCCATACTAAACTAAGACTTAAAATAATGCACTGGAATGCAGAGGGAGTCAGCAACAAAAAAAGTAGAATTAGAAAACATCCTGGACAAAGAAAAAGTAAGCATATGTTACTTGCAAGAAACTCACCTCAACGAAAATATAGCCTTCAAAATCAGAGGCTACCAGTGTTACCGATCTGACCGAAAGGACAGGCGAAAAGGTGGGATACTTACCCTTGTAAAAAATAACATCACTGCTTCCCAAATCGAAGTCTATATGGAAGGGGCTGAGTATCAGACACTTAAACTTAAAACAGGCTATACAGACCTACATCTGATCAATTACTCTACTGTCCAAGTGACCGTCCACAGGCACTGGACACACTACCATTAACAGAAAAAATGATTGTGTGCGGCGATTTCAACAGCCACTCGCAGAGTTGGGGCTATGATCACATGGACCAGAGAGGAGAGAGACTGGAAGACTGGCAGGATGAGAATAGATTCATCTTGGTTAACAAGCCGTCCGACCCACATACTTTCTACTCGAGATCATGGCACTCTATAACTACACCTGACCTGGCTTTTCATTCACCAGACCTGGAGTGGAACATTACACGAATTGTTGGGAAACAATTAGGTGGCAGTGACCATCGACCAGTCTTTCTAACTGTAGAAAATGAGCTTGTAAGTGAAAGCAGCACCCTCTCGGGGTGGAACTACAAGAAAGCAGACTGGGCAGTGTACAAGCAATGCACCAGCATACTGGTTAGAAGCCTGAACACTGAGAAAGACATAAATAAAGTAGTTGAAGAGTTTGGGAAATGCATACTACAGGCAGCGCGAGAAACAGTACCAAGAGGAGCCCGTAAACAATATAAACCCTACTGGAGTAGTGAACTGGAACAGTTGCATAATGATGTGGAAGTATGTAGAAAGCAAGCAGAGGCCATACCCAGCCAAGAGCACCACAATAAATTCCAGCATGCAAAAGCCAAATTTCAAAGGGCCAAGCTGCAGGCTAGACGGAAAAGCTGGCAGGAAAAAACAGAGTCTCTGAACTTTGAAAGAGACACAAGGAAATTGTGGAAGCTAATAAAACAACTTAACGATGAGGGCACAGGGAGAAACTCAAAAATTGCACTACATAAAGATGGAAACATCTTAACAAGAAAGCAAGCAGCTGACCATTTTGCGGACTCATTCGCACAAGATAACAATATCAAAATCAGTCCAGAGAAACAACAAGAGATTCAAGAGAAACGGCAACATACAGGACAGAAGGAAATAGTACATGAGGTTCTGGAGGCACCCATCACAATCAGCGAACTGGAGCTAGCCATATCAAAACTGAAAATGAGAAAGTCACCAGGAGCTGATGGTATCTCCAATTAAATGATCAGGAACCTAGGAACAGAGGCCAAAGCAAAGCTGTTGCAGATCTTCAATAACAGTTGGACCTTAGGCAGTGTTCCACAAGCCTGGAGAGAAGCAATCATGATACCCCTCCTAAAATCAGGGAAAGATAGTTCCATTGCCTCTAGCTACAGACCAATTAGCCTCACCAGCTGTCTCTGCAAAACACTGGAGCGCATCACCAGACTGCAGTGGTACATTGAAAGTAAAAACATCCTTGTGCCACAGCAGGCTGGCTTTAGGCAGTGCTACTCTACGGAAGATCAGACAACCTACCTCTCTCAATAAATTGAGGATGCATTCCAAGAGAAGAAGCTGGTGCTTGCGGCATGGATATATTTGAAGAAAGCCTTTGACAAAGTCTGGAAAGAAGGTCTGATGAATAAACTGAGAAACTGCAAAGTCAATGGAAGAATGTACAAATGGGTGAAAGCATACTTGCACAACAGAAGAGCCCGAGTACAGATAGATGGACTAAAGAGCAAGAAAGTACTACTGCGTCACGGAGTTCCCCAGGGCGGAGTATTGTCCCCCACACTCTTTCTAATCTTCATCAATGATCTCGTTGCTAATCTACCGCATGGAATTAAAGCCGCAATGTATGCCGATGACCAGGTTCTATGGAGCACAAATGAACATGCATCAGTGGCCACCAGATTACTACAAAGATTTGTAGATACATTTGTTACATGGGCAAATAGATGGTGTGTCAGCATAAACACTGACAAGTGCAGCACCACCCTATTTACCCTCTCTCCAAAACAAAAGGCAGGGACCATCCAGATAAATGGAACACCCCTACGAGAAGATAAAGAACCAACATACCTTGGAGTAACATTTGATGGCAGGCTGACATGGAGAAAGCACATCAACAAAGCAGTAGCAAAAGCCAGAAGGAAAATAGCCATCCTGAGAAAGCTAAGTGGAACCACATGGGGAGCCAGTGGGAAAATACTTAGCAAAGTCTATCAACAGAGCATACGACCACACCTGGAATACGGGTCAACTGCATGGTGTTCGGCAGCAAAAACCACACTACAAGAGCTGGACAAAGTGCAAAATCAAGCACTTAGAGTCACCACAGGAGGGATGAGATCAACCCCTATAGTGGAAATGGAGAAGATGGGGAGGACACAAGCACTGAGTGAGCGCAGAGATACGAAAACGCTAATACAAGCAGAAAAGTTTCTCAGCTTGCCAGGCCACCCTATGAAGAACAGATTTGAAAACCTAGCTATGGGGCGGTTGAAAAGAAGTAGTTTTATCCACCAGGCCAAACGACTCTGCAGAGAAACCACCGATCTGCCCACGGTTGGTATCCCCCTAACAACTATTCCAGAGCGAACTCCATGGAAAGATGAGCATAGACTATCATTACAAATCCAGACAAAAGTGAGAGGAATATTTGACAAGGAAGATCAGAACAGTGTGCAGCGCAGAACAGCCACTCTCAGCTTCCTTGATGAAGAATACCCACAGGACCTCTGGATCCGAGTCTACACAGATGGGTCAGCACAAAATGCTGTTCGAAATGGAGGAGCGGGAGTGTACATAGAATACCCAAATAATACCAGGGACACAGCTAGAGTACCGACAGGAAAGTACTGCCATAACTACGATGCTGAAATTGAGGCAATCAAGATAGCAACAGAGAAATTACTACATACCAGCAATGGTACACAACCTGTGGTGCTATTGACAGATGCAAAATCAGTACTCGAGGCGCTCCTGTCTGGGAAATTGCCAGTACTAAGGACACTACTTTCTGAACTTAGCAGTCAGCATAAGGTCACCATACAGTGGATACCATCCCACTGTGGAGTACCCGGGAATGACAGAGCTGATCAATTGGCTAAGGAAGGAGCCAAAGAAGAACAGCCTGATGTGCCTGTAACATACCACCAAAAGAAAAGAATGATCAAATCAGTCAGAAAGCCACCAAAACCTGCTCAAGATGACTACCACGTTATGGATAGACCAGAACAAGTCATTATTCTGCGCCTCAGAACAGGGCACAATAGATTACGCAACCACATGTATACAAAATTCAAGATTGGTGAAACAGCCATGTGTACATGTGGATTGGCGTCGCAGACAGCAGAGCACATACTCCAAGACTGCTCAAAATATAACATATACAGGCAAACCGTCTGGCCTAGAGAGACGACAGTGGAAGATAAACTCTATGGACCACTGTGTGAACTGAAAAAAAACAGTTCAATTCATGCAAGAGACGACATTGCAGATATAGACATATTTCAAGCGAACGAAAGAAGAAGAAGAAGTCACGACGAGAAAGAAAGTCGTCAGGGTCGACTTAATTGTGCCGGGTTCTTTTTTTTCGCATATGGCTCAGTCTCTTTCTGCAGCGAACTGCCGAAAGCGTCGCACAAAGCACGAACTCCGTAACTCCAGCGACAACCCCAGGAGTCTCCGAAAAAAATGCACTCGTGAACCAAAGAACGCAGCCCGGAATCGAATTCACAACCTTCGAAGCCAGAGTCAGACGGCTTGACTACTTTGCCACGGAGAAAGATGGAGGAGAAGTGGAAGACTAAGAGAGAAGATACTGGACAGTTTGACATTGTGGCATGAGTACCAAACAGCAATTATTGGCAGTCGTCTCTCTAGGCCAGAAGGTCCGCCTAGGTATGTTATACTGTGGGCAGTCTTGGAGTATGTGCTCTACTGTATGCGACGCCAATCCACATGTGCACATGGCTGTTTCACCAATCTTGAATTTTGTATACATGTGGTTGCGTAATCTATTGTGTCCTGTTCTGAGGCGCAGAATAATGACCTGTTCTGGTCTGTCCATAATGTGGTAGTCATATTGAGCAGGTTTTGGTGGCTTTCTGACTGATTTGATCATTCTTTTCTTTTGGTGTTGACATACATGATCAGCAACGCCACTCAACATAAATAAAAGTAAGAGGAATACTTGTGAATTAATTCTCATAGGTGGTCACTCTCTTTCAGCGTGTGTATGCTAATTTTACCCTTTTCTGCGCCACCATGCGTATTGGGCTATAGTCTGTCGACAAAGAAATACCTAATATATGTGGAGGAAACAATACTTTCCCGTCTATGCCCAATCCCAGCTAGTCCATGTATGCTGTGCTGAACCCAATACCTGACTACACGCCTCACTATATGCCTGTCAACAGAGGTGAAATTCCAGTACCGGTCTGGCACGCCCAGATGGTTTCTAGACTCGTGGACAGCTCTGCAAGACAACCCACATGTTGTTACCGAGTATGAGGAATTGGCATTACATCAATCTCATTCTGGTTGACGCAAGCCCTTTTCATCGTTTAGAGAACCTCAACGCCAATGCATCACCAGTTCGTGGACTGGGCCCTTCCACCCCTCGCCTTTATTTCTGCTGGGGGGAGTGACCCTCATCTGGCTTCTCGTTCTACTATCAGAAACTGCTCTCGCGGCTTTATTGTGATAGTGGGACTTTGGACATTTCTCTGTCACGGTGTTCTCTGAGGCGCCATCCACTCCGTAGTGTCTTTTGTTACTTTTTTTCCTGGGTCTGTTGTGACATACAAACAAAATAAACTGATTACAGAGTCAATTATTGCGGACCATAACTTAAGGCATGTAGACCATATCCATTAACGAACTCCTAACGATCACATGCCTAAGTCCAAAGCAGGGTGGAAGAGATAGGAGAGCACGAAAGAGGCAGACAAATTTAAGTTTAGCAGACCGGGCTATTTTTCGATGGTCTGGTGGTCTTGAAAGGGGAAGACTAAAACGAAACAACTTTGTAGAATGTGCAAAAGAAATATCAGATCATATTTAACATCATCATCATGAGCCATGCCGATACACGTAAGCAGTCATGGACGCCATCTCACATAATCGCCATAGTTTTAGATCAGGGTCTTGTCCCGATTATTCCATGTGGCTAAGCCATCATGGTATCTACACCGGTCAGCTTTACCAAATTATCAAGTTATGACTATCTCTGATTTCCGAGAGATTGATTTTTTGAATAATTGATTTAGAGTTTTTGATTGCTTCTTGGGTAGGGTTACCAGATACGTGGGCACCAAAAAGAGGACATAATAAGATAATAAGGAGGACACAGGAGGACATAATAAGACAAAAAGAAGACATATTGAATGTTTCATTTAAATCGTTCCAGATTAAACCCACAATCAATACAATTTTATTACAATAGCTGCCAATAAATTTCTTATCATAGCAGGTGGTTGCTTTACAGAAAAAAAATATTCTTTCAAAGCAGTAAACAGCCTCAACAGCCCCTCAACAGCTGGAAACAAACTGAGCCATCTAGTTTTAGAGTGATAGAGTAGTTGCTGATAATTAATGTTGACATAGTCACAAAAATCCTTTAAAATTTCTGTTCTGGCAGTGTATATAGAAGAGTAATTGAATATCTTCAAGACAATAGATCAAACGTCAATCTGCATTAAATCTACGCCGTGTTGATGCAGCTGTGCAAAACATCCATCGCCTACTAATGGCTTGCTCAAGGCTTCCTTCAAATGCGAGAACACATTTCTACCTTCTCTTCTGTTAATGCCTCCAAAATTCACATTGGCATTGTCACCGGCAAAAGCAACACATTTGGAATACAAATCATGTTTTTGGAGTGTTCTCAAAATATACTGTGATATAGTATCTGAGGTTTCATTTGGTGTTGTCTAACTCGAGAGTCTTAGTTTGGATTCCACCTGCTTTCCATTCAAAGTGTTGTTAGTGTGTTGTTTGTCCATCAAGAATGATGATGACCATTCATTTCATCCAGTGGGGTTGAAGGTGTGGAGCCGTGGGTTCTAAGATGGCTGATAAGGCCTATTTTGGCTCGAAGTGTTCTTTGACAATGTGGGCAAAGAATGCTTGACGTCTCTGGAGGAGGATTTCCTGCAGTGGTTTTTCTGTCCTGCCTTTTCTTCACAGCTCTTGCAGTCCTGGTTGCCTCACATATGACTGCACCTTTGTGCAATGATGCACGCCACGAATTTCGGTCTCTGGCTGCAGCCTCCCAGGTGTCATGATGAATTCCAAAAGCATTCAGTGAAATTTTCAGAGTGTCTTTAAAACGTTTCCTCTGGCCACCTTGGGAGCGTTTACCACAACGCAGTTCGCTGTAGAAAATTCGTTTAGGGAGTCTGTGATCTGGCATGCGAGTCAAGTGACCAGCCCAGCGAATCTGATTCTTCATCAGTAGAGTGTGGATACTGGGCATGGATGCTCTTTCTAGGACTTCAGTGTCTGGAATCTTGTCTTGCCATTTAATCTTCAGGAGCTTCCTTAGGCAGACTGTGTGGAAGTGGTTTAATTTCCTAGCGTGTCGCTGATAAACAGTCCAGGTTTCACAAGCATATAGCAGTGTGGATAATACAACTGCTTTGTAGACTTTTAGCTTTGTTTGCAGGCTTATTCCAGTTCTGTCCCATACATTCTTGTACAGTCTGCCAAAGGCTGCACTGGCCTTGGAGATTCTTGCATTCACTTCGTCGTCGATTGTGGCAGCTTGTGACACGGTGCTGGCAAGATAGGTGAATTTGTCCACAACACTTAGTCTATGATCATTCACTTTGATATTCGGCACAGTGTGATTATTCCCTGGAGCTGGCTGGTACATAACTACAGTCTTCTCCAAGTTGATATTGAGCCCAAAGTTGGCACAGGCATGTGAGAAAGCTGAAACATTATGTTTGTAACAAGCTACGTGGAGGGTCCCAAATAGCCCTGTCACAATATTTCAAAATTGTTCTCTTTATAGCCCTGGCTGGGATAGGTCTTTACCTGCCAACCCTCCTCCGTTTTCCCCGGACTCACTGTCACTCTTTCTTTCGACCTAGGGACCTATTTCCTGTCGTGTTCCTCTGGCTGATCCATATATATAACACAGTGCTCGTTGGAATAAGCTAAAACTTGATTTATTAAATCAATACAGGACAGCACAGAAAAACACCAAGGTAGGTAACACAGAAAGTTCTAAACAGACACCACACAGATAAGTTCAGGCACATAGCCTCAAGTAGCCATAGTCACAGACCCAGCTTCAAATACTGTCCGATCTGTCCATATACATCTCACCCCAAGTGCTGGAAGCTCCTTCCTCCCCGGTACTTGGGTGTAAGTTCCACAGGCTTCTGTAGAATCAAATCCACTGGTTGTTGAGGAATTGTTCATGGACTTAACATATATAGGATTCTTTCAATGTCCGGAACAAAATGGGTATGCCTGATACTCATGCGTAGACTCAACTTTGAATTTGACTGCTCTCGGGCCTATGTCAATGAAAGGACCCGAGATGCACCATTACTGCAAATTGTCATTGTTTCTTAGTATGCCGGATAATCATGCATAGTCTCAACCAGAATTTAACTGTTCTCGGGCCTATGTCATTTCCTCAAGATATGCCCTTGCCTCTCTCTCAGAGTTAGGCACACCATGTGTGATATGGCTAATACATTGACCTGGCTTCATCAGACGTATTTGGCTCTAGCACAGAAGCTGTGTGGATACTGTCCGATTTGGTCACGTCCAACAAAAGAGGACCCTGGAGATGACAAACAATATTGAGCGACTGGGCGGACTCATGCATCACACAATCCTAAAGACCAATAGGGTCTCAGTTAATATATTTGACATATAGGATCTTGACCCAATGCAGTATATATCATACCTGAATGAATGGGCCTGACCTGTCAGGTAGCCCCTGGATTGGCTACGTCCGGGCTTGAGTCGACCTCCAGCTGGGTGATGTCAGGTTGTCCACCCTAGGAACGTTTGGTCTACAAGACACACATTCCACACTCATACCAAGCCTTTATTATTATTGGGCACATTCATTTCCATGCTTTCCTCTCACTTGCAAACCATGCCTTTCTCGCAACCAAGATCTTGTGGTGTGGTGTGCCCAGCCATCGGTGTGTTTCTCCCCCCTAAGTGGGGTTATATGGCACACCGTGTATTTCCCCATTCAAAGAAGATACTACCCCTCCCGGCCGCCGCTCTCGACTGAGCTGTCGCCAGTAGTGTAAGTGGGGCTCCATCCAGCGTATTTGTGGAGGTGGAGGTGGCGCACATTCCTTATATAAATCAACCATTTATCGATTTTGTGGCGCAATCTGCAATCTATTTTTAGCTCTTATCGATTTTCCTCCACAAAGGGCGATAACTCTTCAGGTTTTTTTTTTAGTAGGTGGTCAGAGATGGCGTTGTGAAGTGACTCATCAGAGTGGGCGTGGTCAAGTAATTATAGATACGACATAAAAAATACGACATGAAACATCAATAAAGAAAACAAACGAATCAAGTAAGGTACATAATAATGTTAATAAAATATATATATAGAAGAAAAAAAAAACATAGTAAGTGACCGCTTATAGTTAAGGGTGTGTGATGACGTGGTCAAGTAATGGTCAAGAGGTGGTCAAGTGGTGTTCATGTGGTGGAGTAACCACTTAAATTAAAGGGGGAAGTACGTGTAGTGATGTGGTGGTGGTTAAAGTGTCCGATGACGTGGTCAAGCAGTGGTCAAGTGGTGGTCAAGTGGTGGTCAAGTGACGAAATTTTAGTGGAAAGTAGTTGTAATGATATGGTGATGATCGTGAGGTGGTAAATTAGTGGTCAAACAGTGGTCAAGCAGTGGTCAAGTGGTGGTCAAGTGAGGAAAATTTTAGTGGAAAGTAGTTGTAATGATATGGTGATGATTAAAGGGTGGTAAATTAGTGGTCAAGCAGTGGTCAAGCAGTGGTCAAGTGGTGGTCAAGTGAGGAAAATTTTAGTGGAAAGTAGTTGTAATGATATGGTGATGATCATGAGGTGGTCAAGCAGTGGTAAAGAGGTGGTCAAGCAGTGGTCAAGCGGTGGTCAACTGGTCAAGTGACCACTTAAATTGTAGAGGAAGTTACGTGTAGTGACATGGTGGTGTTTAAAACGATCGCTGACGTGGTCAAGTGGTGGTCAAGTAGTGGTCAAGCAGTGGTCACATGGTCAAGTGACCACTTAAATTATAGAGGAGAGTGCGTCTTGTGATGTGGTGATGATCAAGAGGTGGTCAAGTAGTGGTCAAGGGTGGTCAAGTGGTCAAGGGGTGGTCGAGTGACCACTTAAATTATCGGGGAAATTATGTGTAGTGAAACGGTAGTGGATAAAGTGGTAGATGACGTGTTCAAATACTGGTCAAGCAATGGTCAAGTACTGGTCAAGTGTCGAGTGACCACTTAAAGTTGTCAGGGAAAGTACGTGTAGTGAAACGACGGTGGTTAAAGTGAGCGATGACGTAAGAGGTAGTCAAGTGGTTTAGGCACAACATAAAACAATAACAACAAAAATAATAATATACAAACTGGTAACATTTCACGTGGCTTTTATTGGTAGACAACATCTATTCGGTTACAATTTCTAAAGCTTGCTCCATGTACCACCCAAATGATCAGAGGGCATTGGTTATGGTTTCTAAACAATATCAGACAGGGAACTCTGCCAACTTGTAAATATAAAACGGGTATTGATTCAACACAGAATTTTGTATCTGGCCTAACTATACCAGCTGAATTTAACAAATCTACAGCATTCACTTTTGCCACAAACGCCTCGAAATCAGACCTATTGGATACTAAAAAGGGTGTAGGGAACAATGACGAATTATTCGGACATGCATGGTAGAAGCGTAGGGCTTGTGTCTCTCGATGCCTCAATATTGTATGCGGGCTGACGACAATTTTAAAATGAGAGGTCTGGGCGTTGAAGATCGGGAATAAACGGGAACCCCAGTCAATGGTGGCATGAGAATCCGGTTGGTTAAAAAAAAGTCCATTCAGACAAATAACGACCACACCGTCTGTGTGATCTAAGCGTGTTCCAATTTTCAATATAAATGTTTTTAACATCCATGGGTAAAACCCGCAGCGAAAGACATTCACTAGCTGATGATGATGAGGCTGATGCAGATGCTGATTGTGCGTCACGCGGTAAGGCACTAGAGGTTGACTGTTGTTGAGTCGATTTCATGTGTGATATTTCCTCATTTGCGGTCAGTAAGGTAATAGATGATGCTGTTTGAGTGCCTGTAACTATCGGCAACGGACTACCTATTGACTCGTTATTGTTAACCGCCGAAAAGCTAGCTGACGGTATCTGAGTGTTTGTAAAATACGACACTCCATCATTTGATACTTGTTGGTTAGTTGACTTCCGGCGTTTACCAGTAGGCTGTTCGTCTGTGGTCGGTTCTCTTCTTCTCTTGCGAGTTGCATCTTCGTCATTGTTAGTTGTTGTTTCATGTTCACTCTTCACGTGTCGCCTTAAGGTATCTTTCCGGGCATAAATACGATCACAATAAGCACAATTAAAAACATCCCCATAATGAGAAGTCGCAATATGTCGACGTAGATCAGCAGGACGTGTGAAGTTTTTATTACAGAGAGTACATGTATTCTTCTGCATAGCTAACATTCTCCGATGAAATGACCGAAGTATTTGTTTTTCCGTTATCCAGTCATATAACTAAGAACCAACTTGTAAGACGAGAATATTATTCGACTATCTTATCCGTAGACATGAGCCGTTGTGTTGACTCTGTTGTAGACAATAATATTTCAACAGATGAAGCATACACTGTCTTTGTGAATATAGCAGATGAAATATTTTCAGATAAAGGCAGCAATTCCGGTCGGGTAATAATTTTAATGTCTTTGGTTATACATTTGAATAAGAAGCTAGTCAATTCCTTGTACAATAGTGCTGTGTATGTTGAACAAAGCGAAAGAGTACTCGCACATGCAGGTGGATATATATATATTTTAGCAGACACGATTGTTAACTTCCGATGAATTAGAAAAGCTGTTGAAATTATTTTGAATCAACTTCAAAACACACCCTTCCTCGTTTATTGTGAGCACTCAAATGACTACGCATTCGTTTTCTCACCAACTTGTCTGTGCTGTGCGTGAGGGAGAGTTGTATATACGAAAATAGTAGTTGAGGGTGCTAGTTTTCTAACACAAAATCTGATTGGTGGGTTTGTATTCAACCAATGGGCGAGTGAGTTACAAAAGAGTTTGGGTGTTGTTTGTTCCACACAAGTGGCGTAGAAATTCTGTACTATGCCAGTATAACGTGTCCTATGTATTACTGTAAGTTGTGGTATCTTGTGTACTATGTAGTTCAAAACTATTTTGTGTTGTATGCTGTGTAATGTGTTGTTGAAATACTATATGTCTTTTGTAGCTTTAAGAGATGATAACGTCATAATCTCCACTCTATCATGGTCGCTAAGTTATTGATAGTGTCTTCAGTGCCGCGAAAAAGACTCATTGTGAGATATCGATAACTCCCTTCTCCAGGTGGAGTCCAACAATGGTGCATGACCATTACGGCCAAGCAACGACACGGCAATGACAAGGCAAAATGGCGTCGAATATAGCCTAACGTACACAACTTATGAGGTCATCGACTGTCCGTTCCATCACGCTCGACAAATACGTGGTCACTAAGTCCTCAAATTACTCACTCAAATAAACATATAGGATAATAAGGCACCGGCCCAAACAATGAAAACTGACAAAAACAATTTTAAAAAAATGACATAATCGTTAAAATGTAACACACACAAAGACAGATACAACAGTGACTAAAAAAAAAAAAAAAAAAAAAATAACACACACACACACACACACACACAATGAAAACTGAAACAACCAATGAAAAATCGCTGACACGAACACTAGAAGCTGACACAAACACTAAATAAGGTACCTAAAGAAAAGCTAAACTTTGTTAACCAAACATATAAAAAATAGGAAAATTGATAACCAAACGGGAAATATATTGACCAACTAGGGAAAGGTGTTACTCAAAGAGGAAAAATAATGACCAAATAACGAAATACATCGCTCAAACTTATGAAAACTAAGAAACTTTGTTAGCCAAATGGAAGAAACCTTGGTCAAGTAGGAAAAATCTGTTACCCAAACATGAAAAATGTCGGGCAAATACAGAAATAGTTCGTCCACACGTATGTAAACTAGGAAAATTTGTTACTCAAACATGATAAAATATTGCCCAAGTAGGGAAATTTGAGAACCAAATGTGAAAAAATATAATCCAAAGAGAGGAATATCTCGTTCCAACTTATAAAAAGAAGGAAAATTCTCAACCAAATGAGAAAAAGTTAGACCAAGTATAGTAACACCCCAACCAAACTTATGAAAAGTAGGAAACTTTGTTAGCCAAAGCGAAAAAAAACAAAAAAACAACAACAACCTAGGTCAAGTAGGAAAATCTGTTAGCCAAATATGAAAAAATGTCAGCCAAATACAGAAATACCTCGTCCACACTTATTAAAATTAGGAAAATTTGTTAGCCAAATAGTAAAAATATTGCCCAAGTAGGAAAACTTGATAGCCAATTCTGAAAAATATCACCCAAAAAGAGGAATATCTCGGCCAGAATTATAAAAAGTAGGAGAACTATTTGCCAAATGGGAAAAAGTTAGGCCAAAGACAGAAATATCTCAACCAAATATATAAAAAAAAAATAGGAAAATTGATAACCAAACGGGAAATATATTGACCAACTAGGGAAATGTGTTACTCAAAGAGGAAAAATAATGACCAAGTAACGAATTACATCGCTCAAACTTATGAAAACTAGGAAACTTTGTTAGCCAAGGGGAAAATAAAACCTTGGTCAAGTAGGAAAATCTGTTAGACAAATGTGAAAAATGTCGGACAAATGCAGAAATAGTTCGGTCACACATACGCAAACTACGTTAACCAGATAGGAAAAGTATTGGCCAAGTAGGAAAATTTGTAAGCCAAATATGAAAAAATATCACCCAAAGAGAAATATCTCGTCCAGACTTATAAAAAGTTGGAAAATTTGTCAACCAAAATGGGGTAAAGTTAGACCAAATACAGAAACATCTTAACCACATTTATAAAAAAAAAAACGAGGGGAAAATGTCGACCAAAGACAGAAATAACTCAACCCAATTTATAAATATGGCAACCAAACTTATGAAACGTAGGAAAAGGTGTTAACCAAAAGGGAAAATATGGTACACGTAACGAAATATCTCACCCAAACTTATAAAAATAGGAAAATATGTCAACCAAACGCGAACAATCTCGGCCAAATACAGAAATTTCTCAACCAAACTCATGAAAAATAGGAACAACTTGTTACCCAAATAGGAAAAATATTGGTCAAGTAAAGAAATAGCGTGGCCAAACCTATAAAAACGTGCCAACATTTGATAACACAACTTGGCCACTTGTTCTTACAAACTTATTCGCTGGCTCAAACAATTTGTCCACTTGCTATTACAATCGGTCGACCTATCCTATCAACTCACACACTTACCATAACAAATGTCCCTTTTCCCCAACAACGTGTCCACCGACTCTCTCATATTATTGACTAACCCTATAAACTTACCCACTGGCTCTAACAACTTCCCCACATGGGCTCACAAAATTTCCACTTGTTATTACAATTTGTCGACACCCTCGCCCAAATTACCACTTACTCTTACAAACTGTCCCAACTACACGCACAAAGGTGTCCACTTGTGATTTCACGGCCTCCTCACCACATAGATAAATACCCCTAATAAAATACAAATGTATCCCGCAAATCATACAGAAGTGTCCCCCATATTGTCATCAAAAAATATTTGTGTGTGTAGGTAAGTTCATGTCTTTGGCAGTTCATATTTTGTAAATTCATTTCTTCACCATAAGATTTGTGTAAGTTCACACCCTCATCATAAATTTTGTTGTATAAGTTCATGTCTTCGACAGTTCATATTTTGCTAAGGCCTAGTTTTAGTGAAAATACAGAAGTCTATTGGCTAGAATTTCAACCTGAGTGGTCAATTACTAACACTGCCTGTGGACAGCTATTCTTACCCATGCGCTAAAGTTGAGAAAATGAACTTCCGTTGAATGGAAGCTACCGCAGACTTGAATTATTGAACTCCTCTGGAAGAAGTAGCGGCAGCTTAACCACGAAAAGATCGAATTAGTTATCCCCCCTTAGTCTGGGATTTATGAAAATATATGCTCACACAAGCGATATTACTCATGACGTCATATAAACAAAAATATAAAGCATAACAATTGTGGCGCTGCCTCATTTGTTATCCTTTATATTTTTGTTTATATGACGTCATGAGTAATATCGCTTGTGTGAGCATATATTTTCATAAATCCCAGACTAAGGGGGGATAACTAATTCGATCTTTTCGTGGTTAAGCTGCCGCTACTTCTTCCAGAGGAGTTCAATAATTCAAGTCTGCGGTAGCTTCCATTCAACGGAAGTTCATTTTCTCAACTTTAGCGCATGGGTAAGAATAGCTGTCCACAGGCAGTGTTAGTAATTGACCACTCAGGTTGAAATTCTAGCCAATAGACTTCTGTATTTTCACTAAAACTAGGCCTTAGCAAAATATGAACTGTCGAAGACATGAACTTATACAACAAAATTTATGATGAGGGTGTGAACTTACACAAATCTTATGGTGAAGAAATGAATTTACAAAATATGAACTGCCAAAGACATGAACTTACCTACACACACAAATATTTTTTGATGACAATATGGGGGACACTTCTGTATGATTTGCGGGATACATTTGTATTTTATTAGGGGTATTTATCTATGTGGTGAGGAGGCCGTGAAATCACAAGTGGACACCTTTGTGCGTGTAGTTGGGACAGTTTGTAAGAGTAAGTGGTAATTTGGGCGAGGGTGTCGACAAATTGTAATAACAAGTGGAAATTTTGTGAGCCCATGTGGGGAAGTTGTTAGAGCCAGTGGGTAAGTTTATAGGGTTAGTCAATAATATGAGAGAGTCGGTGGACACGTTGTTGGGGAAAAGGGACATTTGTTATGGTAAGTGTGTGAGTTGATAGGATAGGTCGACCGATTGTAATAGCAAGTGGACAAATTGTTTGAGCCAGCGAATAAGTTTGTAAGAACAAGTGGCCAAGTTGTGTTATCAAATGTTGGCACGTTTTTATAGGTTTGGCCACGCTATTTCTTTACTTGACCAATATTTTTCCTATTTGGGTAACAAGTTGTTCCTATTTTTCATGAGTTTGGTTGAGAAATTTCTGTATTTGGCCGAGATTGTTCGCGTTTGGTTGACATATTTTCCTATTTTTTATAAGTTGGGTGAGATATTTCGTTACGTGTACCATATTTTCCCTTTTGGTTAACACCTTTTCCTACGTTTCATAAGTTTGGTTGCCATATTTATAAATTGGGTTGAGTTATTTCTGTCTTTGGTCGACATTTTCCCCTCGTTTTTTTTTTATAAATGTGGTTAAGATGTTTCTGTATTTGGTCTAACTTTACCCCATTTTGTTTGACAAATTTTCCAACTTTTTATAAGTCTGGACGAGATATTTCTCTTTGGGTGATATTTTTTCATATTTGGCTTACAAATTTTCCTACTTGGCCAATACTTTTCCTATCTGGTTAACGTAGTTTGCGTATGTGTGACCGAACTATTTCTGCATTTGTCCGACATTTTTCACATTTGTCTAACAGATTTTCCTACTTGACCAAGGTTTTATTTTCCCCTTGGCTAACAAAGTTTCCTAGTTTTCATAAGTTTGAGCGATGTAATTCGTTACTTGGTCATTATTTTTCCTCTTTGAGTAACACATTTCCCTAGTTGGTCAATATATTTCCCGTTTGGTTATCAATTTTCGTATTTTTTTTTTATATATTTGGTTGAGATATTTCTGTCTTTGGCCTAACTTTTTCCCATTTGGCAAATAGTTCTCCTTCTTCTTCTTCAGGCATTCCGAGCCATTGAGGTTCTTTGCTGCAAATACAATCTGTCTCCATTCGTCTCTCTGGTGGACCTTCTCTTGCCAGTCGTTGATTCCAAGTGCTTGTAGGTCTGTATGTATATTATCTCTCCACCGCCTTCTTGGTCTACCTCGGGGTCTACGGTCATTTATTTCCTGAGTGTAAGCGAGTTTTGTTTCCCTATTATCTTCCATTCTTTCTATATGCCCCAGCCATTGTAGTCTATTAGCCTTCATGATACCAGTGATTAGCGGGGACTTAAACAGAATCATAAATGTCTTTGTTACTTCTTCTTTTCCACTCTCCACTTTGTGTATCCCTAATGGGTCCAAAGATGCGTCTTAAAATTTTGTTCTCAAAGGTTTGTAACAAGGCTTCGTCTCCTTTCGTTGTACTCCAGGTTTCAGAGCCATACAGCACAACTGGTCTGATCAGTGTTTTGTATATTGTGATTTTGGTGTTACGAGATAGCGCCTTTGATTTTAGTAGATGTTGTAGTTCTCCTACTTTTTATAATTCTGGCCGAGATATTCCTCTTTTTGGGTGATATTTTTCAGAATTGGCTATCAAGTTTTCCTACTTGGGCAATATTTTTACTATTTGGCTAACAAATTTTCCTAATTTTAATAAGTGTGGACGAGGTATTTCTGTATTTGGCTGACATTTTTTCATATTTGGCTAACAGATTTTCCTACTTGACCTAGGTTGTTGTTGTTGTTTTTTTTTTTTCGCTTTGGCTAACAAAGTTTCCTACTTTTCATAAGTTTGGTTGGGGGTGTTTACTATACTTGGTCTAACTTTTTCTCATTTGGTTGAGAATTTTCCTTCTTTTTATAAGTTGGAACGAGATATTCCTCTCTTTGGATTATATTTTTTCACATTTGGTTCTCAAATTTCCCTACTTGGGCAATATTTTATCATGTTTGAGTAACAAATTTTCCTAGTTTACATACGTGTGGACGAACTATTTCTGTATTTGCCCGACATTTTTCATGTTTGGGTAACAGATTTTTCCTACTTGACCAGGGTTTCTTCCATTTGGCTACAAAGTTTCTTAGTTTTCATAAGTTTGAGCGATGTATTTCGTTATTTGGTCATTATTTTTCCTCTTTGAGTAACACCTTTCCCTAGTTGGTCAATATATTTCCCGTTTGGTTATCAATTTTCCTATTTTTTATATGTTTGGTTAACAAAGTTTAGCTTTTCTTTAGGTACCTTATTTAGTGTTTGTGTCAGCTTCTAGTGTTCGTGTCAGCGATTTTTCATTGGTTGTTTCAGTTTTCATTGTGTGTGTGTGTGTGTGTGTGTGTGTTATTTTTTTTTTTTTTTTTAGTCACTGTTGTATCTGTCTTTGTGTGTGTTACATTTTAAACGATTATGTCATTTTTTTAAAATTGTTTTGTCAGTTTTCATTGTTTGGGCCGGTGCCTTATTATCCTATATGTTTATTTGAGTGAGTAATTTGAGGACTTAGTGACCACGTATTTGTCGAGCGTGATGGAACGGACAGTCGATGACCTCATAAGTTGTGTACGTTAGGCTATATTCGACGCCATTTTGCCTTGTCATTGCCGTGTCGTTGCTTGGCCGTAATGTCATGCACCATTGTTGGACTCCACCTGGAGAAGGGAGTTATCGATATCTCACAATGAGTCTTTTTCGCGGCACTGAAGACACTATCAATAACTTAGCGACCATGATAGAGTGGAGATTATGACGTTATCATCTCTTAAAGCTACAAAAAGACATATAGTATTTCAACAACACATTACACAGCATACAACACAAAATAGTTTTGAACTACATAGTACACAAGATACCACAACTTACAGTAATACATAGGACACGTTATACTGGCATAGTACAGAATTTCTACGCCACTTGTGTGGAACAAACAACACCCAAACTCTTTTGTAACTCACTCGCCCATTGGTTGAATACAAACCCACCAATCAGATTTTGTGTTAGAAAACTAGCACCCTCAACTACTATTTTCGTATATACAACTCTCCCTCACGCACAGCACAGACAAGTTGGTGAGAAAACGAATGCGTAGTCATTTGAGTGCTCACAATAAACGAGGAAGGGTGTGTTTTGAAGTTGATTCAAAATAATTTCAACAGCTTTTCTAATTCATCGGAAGTTAACAATCGTGTCTGCTAAAATATATATATATCCACCTGCATGTGCGAGTACTCTTTCGCTTTGTTCAACATACACAGCACTATTGTACAAGGAATTGACTAGCTTCTTATTCAAATGTATAAACCAAAGACATTAAAATTATTACCCGACCGGAATTGCTGCCTTTATCTGAAAATATTTCATCTGCTATATTCACAAAGACAGTGTATGCTTCATCTGTTGAAATATTATTGTCTACAACAGAGTCAACACAACGGCTCATGTCTACGGATAAGATAGTCGAATAATATTCTCGTCTTACAAGTTGGTTCTTAGTTATATGACTGGATAACGGAAAAACAAATACTTCGGTCATTTCATCGGAGAATGTTAGCTATGCAGAAGAATACATGTACTCTCTGTAATAAAAACTTCACACGTCCTGCTGATCTACGTCGACATATTGCGACTTCTCATTATGGGGATGTTTTAATTGTGCTTATTGTGATCGTATTTATGCCCGGAAAGATACCTTAAGGCGACACGTGAAGAGTGAACATGAAACAACAACTAACAATGACCA
The DNA here is from genome assembly GCA_014155875.1 of Cepaea nemoralis. NCBI lineage: Eukaryota > Metazoa > Mollusca > Gastropoda > Stylommatophora > Helicidae > Cepaea > Cepaea nemoralis. The sequence goes on from JACEFZ010009947.1 coordinate 117,079, forward strand.
AGATGCAAGTCGCAAGAGAAGAAGAGAACCGACCACAGACGAACAGCCTACTGGTAAACGCCGGAAGTCAACTAACCAACAAGTATCAAATGATGGAGTGTCGTATTTTACAAACACTCAGATACCGTCAGCTAGCTTTTCGGCGGTTAACAATAACGAGTCAATAGGTAGTCCGTTGCCGTTAGTTACAGGCACTCAAACAGCATCATCTATTACCTTACTGACCGCAAATGAGGAAATATCACACATGAAATCGACTCAACAAACAGTCAACCTCTAGTGCCTTACCGCGTGACGCACAATCAGCATCTGCATCAGCCTCATCATCATCAGCTAGTGAATGTCTTTCGCTGCGGGTTTTACCCATGGATGTTAAAAACATTTATATTGAAAATTGGAACACGCTTAGATCACACAGACGGTGTGGTCGTTATTTGTCTGAATGGACTTTTTTTAACCAACCGGATTCTCATGCCACCATTGACTGGGGTTCCCGTTTATTCCCGATCTTCAACGCCCAGACCTCTCATTTTAAAATTGTCGTCAGCCCGCATACAATATTGAGGCATCGAGAGACACAAGCCCTACGCTTCTACCATGCATGTCCGAATAATTCGTCATTGTTCCCTACACCCTTTTTAGTATCCAATAGGTCTGATTTCGAGGCGTTTGTGGCAAAAGTGAATGCTGTAGATTTGTTAAATTCAGCTGGTATAGTTAGGCCAGATACAAAATTCTGTGTTGAATCAATACCCAGTATCACGTTTTATATTTACAAGTTGGCAGAGTTCCCTGTCTGATATTGTTTAGAAACCATAACCAATGCCCTCTGATCATTTGGGTGGTACATGGAGCAAGCTTTAGAAATTGTAACCGAATAGATGTTGTCTACCAATAAAAGCCACGTGAAATGTTACCAGTTTGTATATTATTATTTTTGTTGTTATTGTTTTATGTTGTGCCTAAACCACTTGACTACCTCTTACGTCATCGCTCACTTTAACCACCGTCGTTTCACTACATGTACTTTCCCTGACAACTTTAAGTGGTCACTCGACACTTGACCAGTACTTGACCATTGCTTGACCAGTATTTGAACACGTCATCTACCACTTTATCCACTACCGTTTCACTACACATAATTTCCCCGATAATTTAAGTGGTCACTCGACCACCCCTTGACCACTTAACCACCCCTTGACCACTACTTGACCACCTCTTGATCATCACCACATCACAAGACGCACTCTCCTCTATAATTTAAGTGGTCACTTGACCATGTGACCACTTCTTGACCACTACTTGACCACCACTTGACCACGTCAGCGATCGTTTTAAACACCACCATGTCACTACACGTAACTTCCTCTACAATTTAAGTGGTCACTTGACCAGTTGACCACCGCTTGACCACTGCTTGACCACCTCTTTACCACTGCTTGACCACCTCATGATCATCACCATATCATTACAACTACTTTCCACTAAAATTTTCCTCACTTGACCACCACTTGACCACTGCTTGACCACTGCTTGACCACTAATTTACCACCCTTTAATCATCACCATATCATTACAACTACTTTCCACTAAAATTTTCCTCACTTGACCACCACTTGACCACTGCTTGACCACTGTTTGACCACTAATTTACCACCTCACGATCATCACCATATCATTACAACTACTTTCCACTAAAATTTCGTCACTTGACCACCACTTGACCACCACTTGACCACTGCTTGACCACGTCATCGGACACTTTAACCACCACCACATCACTACACGTACTTCCCCCTTTAATTTAATTGGTTACTCCACCACATGAACACCACTTGACCACCTCTTGACCATTACTTGACCACGTCATCACACACCCTTAACTATAAGCGGTCACTTACTATGTTTTTTTTTCTTCTATATATATATTTTATTAACATTATTATGTACCTTACTTTATTCGTTTGTTTTCTTTATTGATGTTTCATGTCGTATTTTTTATGTCGTATCTATAATTACTTGACCACGCCCACTCTGATGAGTCACTTCACAACGCCATCTCTGACCACCTACTAAAAAAAAAACCTGAAGAGTTATCGCCCTTTGTGGAGGAAAATCGATAAGAGCTAAAAATAGATTGCAGATTGCGCCACAAAATCGATAAATGGTTGATTTATATAAGGAATGTGCGCCACCTCCACCTCCACAAATACGCTGGATGGAGCCCCACTTACACTACTGTCGCCCCAATGTACCGGCATTGCCCTGCACAAGCCATAGTGTAGATAAGTTCAGGTTCTCTCAGTAAGATAGAGGAGTCCATTATCCTCCCGACATCATCCTATCAAGTGACAGACGAAAGAGATAGTCCTGTGGCTAGCATCCCCTGGCTCAAGAAGATAGATTATAGATTGGTGGACCCCATCGCCGTAGCTATCTAATGTGCCTATATCTAAAAGAGAGATGCTACTAAGTAACGGTAAGCCGTAGGAATCAAGATATCACTCGTCTATCAGCTGCCAAGAACAAGCGATATCATTTGGTAACACTTATTCTTCAGATGTGTTCCCTTGTCATGCCAAGATCAAGACGCGTAGCCAGATCGGCTAACGGTCACCCCCTCCCAACATGGCAAGACTGCTGTTTTGCTATATCCTCTCAGTCGTTAAGACAATAGATATTTATAGGCCAAGCTTTGCCTGGACCAACGAAAACCCAAATTTACCTTTACAGCACTTCAGTAGTATGTTGCATCTCTGTCGTAATCTTTAACTCACTGGACAGGCTGCAACTATCAAACGGTAGGTGTTGGCACGGCCATCAATTGACCAGCCGCTGCACCAGTGCACATTTGACGCAAGGCGCTCCTTCGGGACTACCCGAAAGGAAAGACAAATATATACTCGCTCCATGTAAAGATTGTGGTATGAAGATAACCCAAAGAACCATCTTTCATGGAGAATTGAGCGAACAAGAGAACTGAGAGCTTCCGAAAGCCGTTTCCCCCTGTTTACCAAGAATAAAAGAATGCATAAGGACATGGGCCACTGGCGTTTCGCTACAATGTTGCATGTCCGCCTCTGAGTTGGCGTATAGAGCGCAATCATCAACAAACAGGAGCTCTCTGACGGTGCCGCTGTTAATTTTGGTTTTAGCTTTCAGCCTTTTGAGATTGAATAACTTTCCATCCATACGGTAGTTGATGTCTATTCCAATGTCGTCGTTCTCGAAGGCATTCATCAACATGGCTGAAAACATGAGGCTGAACAGTGTTGGTGCCAGGACACATCCTTGCTTCACTCCATTGGTGACAGGAAAGGGTTCAGACAGTTCACCATTTTCCTGTACTCTTGCCTGCATGCCGTCATGAAATAGCCGCACAATTTGGACAAACTTTCGTAGATAAGTGACGTTGGATGAAGAATGACTTGCGCGATGATTTGGATTAAAGTGAGGAAGAGTTGCGTAATTCGTCGACCTCACTCTCTCGCCTGAGTCCATCTGAGTCCAGTGGCAAGACAAGTCGAGACGATTGGAGACGAATACAGGTGCAGTGGATGACCAGGGCGCTCTACGTGCCTTGCCGTGCTCATTACGTTCCACAACGCTTTGCAGGTAAACGCCGTCTTGCCCGTTGAATCAGGAATGATTTCTTCCGCGCAGTCTGCCGAATCCTGTCTTCACATGCTGGGTAGGCATACCCTAGTTTACCTCTTGGTTTGACACCAAATCGGATACCCATGCCTGGTTTAGCCAGCCTCTCACAGCTGTTGCCCGGAGGGTGGCCGCTGTCGCATGCTGACAGCTACTAGGAGCCACAGGCACGAGCTGGGTGTCAGACTTGGACCAGTGTGGGATGGGTCCTGAAAGGACATGAGAGCCATCCTTACCAAAGGTGCTACCAATGCCTGACACTCCGTACCCCCCTCATTCAAAGTACTGAACAACGATCGGAAATATTTTCTGCGAACAGTGATTGCTAGCATCTGTCGAAAGATCGAAACATGAAATACCACTTAAAGATGTATCCAATTCATCAATAGTGTTGAGGACAATCGCCTGGTTTATTATTGCTTCAGTCTTTGTTTTTGCACAAGCAATATTTTTAGCAATTTCTGAATCTTCAGATAATGCGTGCATCAAACCAGTTGTGCACGTCATCGAGTTGTAAAACTGATGATGACAAACTGTATGAAATGCCAAAGTTGCTTCAGCCGCATGCGCTTTCAGCAACACATTTGAGTACTTAGGATGAAAAAAAGACGTCAATGTGCTGCTAGATGACGCGGACACTTTGATTAGGTTATATTGTAAGTTGTAACAATACATAAAAATGATAACATAAAATATTTAAAAAGCCGGACATTTTAAAGGTTTTTATCTTTGCCTGCCGGACGGAGGACATTAGGCTAAAAAGGAGGGCATGTCCTCTCTTTGCCGGACGTCTGGCAACCCTATTCTTGGGGGATTTTGATTTGCTTCTTGAAGGACTGTCTAATTTGTTCATCTGTCAGTTCAAACAGCCCTAAACTACACATAAGAACAATATCCAAATAGCACCTGGACCCGTGTATGCAGCTATGAGTTGGTTGGTTGCTTGGTTGGTTGGTTAATCATCATATTATCCTAACTGCACATAGGCCCTTCAGTTCATAAGTGCTCGTATTCCCTCTTCAGTTATCTGCCTCAGCGTGTAGCGGTCGACGACATCAGGCAATCATTCTCCACGAGTTTGTCTATTGAATTCTGCATGGTGATTACCCGATATGCTTGAATCTGTGTTTGGTCTTTGTCAAATCGCCCTTCTGTTAAAATGCGAGGTCATATTTGGCGATATATTATCCTTCAGAACTGAATCAGTTTGCTGCTGTTGTAATTCCTTGCCAGTTCCACGCACTCCATCTCAATACATTGTCACTACCATCTACTGCCTATAGTAGCCTTGCAGTAGGGGCAGGGCCTGAGGAATTAAAGCCGCCTGGCTAGTGCAATCTCCACGAACTGTGCAGGTTAGATTTTTTTTCTTTTTGCCCCCGACAGAAAAAATCCACACCTTACTGAGGATTCGAACCAGGGTCTCTTAGTCACTTGACCAGTCGCATCTCAATACACTTATCAACGTCTTCAAATCGTATGCCATCTGGATCTGGTGCATTGTCCACACAAGTCGTAGTTTAACAGTTTACAGTCCACTAGGTGTTGCTGCTTGCTTGGTTTAATAACAAAAATTCAAAATTCGGCCTCGTTCAACCTGCTTCTTTCAGCTCTAGTTATTGTTGAAGTCCGTGGATTTTGTGGGTTTATTCACCCTGATTCTTGTCTTATGCGCCCTTACGAGTTGGTCCTGATCCGGACTGGTTTTACCGACTTTTGTGTATGTGACGTCAGCTGGGGGGTTGGTGTGGCTGTCTTTTGTGCCCGTCTCCTCTGGTGGTGTCTTTTGTTAGTGAAGGCTGCTGGTTCGTCTGGCTTGACTGGTTGCAGTCCTTATAAGGACTTTTTATTTGGTAATTTTGCCTCTTTTTGTGTATTGCATGTAGAAGCTTTTCGACGTTTTTATTTTCCTCCTTGCGCCTGTTTTCACTTTCCATTTTGAGTTTCTGCTGCCTTTCGATTTCTTCCTCCGTGGTCAACCATGGGATCATCTCTCCATCTTCTAAATAGTATGTGTAGCTGGGTCCATCCTCAAAGTCAGTAATTTTATCTGGGTATACTACCGGTCTCCTGAGTTTCTTGGGCTTCTTCTTTTCTCTTTCATCCCATCCCATACATAAAGTATATATTGAAAACAGCAAAATACACTGCGCCAGGTACTGTGACCCCTTGTGCCTTTCTGGATGGGTCAAGCCATCTGCCTCGCACTCCAAAGGTTGTAGGTTCGATTCTGGGCTACAACTTTTGGTTCACCAGTGTATTTTTCTCGGAGACTCCTGGGGGTCATCGCCAGAGCTACAGAGTTTGTACTTTGTGCAATACTTTCTGCAGGTCGCTGTGTGGAAAGAGACCAAGCCATATGGGATAAAACCCGGGGCAATGAAGTAGCTCCTTTAAATCCACTCATTCCCCCAGGTGTATATGCTCAATGTTGACAACCTGTTGCACAGGTAGAAGACATAAAGTAGGTATTGAAAACAGCAAAGGACACTGCACCAGGACATGGCAGAGCCAGGAGCTCCAATATTAAAGATATAAGCGATGGAGATGTACAGACCAGAGGGAAGCACAGGAAGAGGCCGACCACGTAAACAATGGACGCAGGGAATAACAGAGTCCATGGGAATATCAATACATGAAGCCCATAAGTGGGCACTCTCCCGCTGTTTATACTTCACCTCAACACCGCAAGGTACAAGAGGAACATGATGAGATGAGATGTGAGATGGCTACTTGTTTTAATGTGAGTATTAGCTTAACATCAGTGCCCAAATGCAGGAATTAGCCAGCAGGCTGCACTGAATTGGAGATGCAACAATTTATCGATGACAATTTGCGACCAAGCGATGTAATCATCTACATAAATGGCTCTGTCCTAAGAAGTAAAAGAAGCGCCTGGAGGTTTATGGTGAAGGTTGGTGGTCAGTGTTTGGTGCAGGAGAGCCTGACATATGATACCGCAACATATAGTCTGAGGGTGTAGACAGTTATAGCGGTGTTCCACTGTATAGAGGACAAACAGCACACGTATGTTGTGATTGTAAGGGACTCTCAAACTATGGTCAGAAAGGTGAAGACAGGCATGCTTTGGGTAGAGTGGCAGGCTTTAATTCAAAAACCAAAAATTGAGAGCATCTGTTGGAATTTTCCCCCAGGACATGCTGGTGTGGTGGGAAATGAGCAGGCGGACAGATTGGCAGGGTCTGCACTGCTGGGTGGGGTATTGGTGCAGGATAAAGCAGATGTGGTCGGGGCCTTTAGAATCGTGTGTATAGTGCAGAAGAATAGACAGATCATCACGCCCTGGAGAGAATGGTGCTGCAGGGGGTGACCAGAGGATCTCACTGATATTCAGGACTCTGAGGAAAGGCCAGAGACATAATTATCAGACTGCAACCACTAGTATTGGGACTCTTCACCGGCTGTTGTAGATGAGGATGAGCACGTATGGGAATGTCCTGAGCGCTGTGATCTCGGTTCTTGACTCAGCTCAAAACCTGTGACATTGTTTTCTAAGCTTGCACTATCTCATTTAACAAGTCTGCGCTAACATCAGCTGCATTGGATCAGAACATATCTGAATCCCAGATGGCAGTTTCAGTAAGCCAGTCCACTAGAGTGTCTCCTGTAAGAGTATGAAAGGCTGAGAAGTTCACATATACTAGTTTATAGCTTTATCTTATCTCCTGGGATGGCTGTAAAATAGGAATAAATTCACAAGCTCTAGTTATCAACAACAAAAACGTGTGAGCAAACAACATAGTTTTATCTTTTCTTAACCCTGGCCAAAGTCAGGTGCTTACTTCAGTGATCAGTGTGTCAGTTAGTTAGTTAGTTAGTTAGTTAGTTAGTTAGTTAGTTAGTTAGTTAGTCGAGGTTCCAACTTCACGGCAACGGGTCGTCCCCATTATGCTCCATTCCTGTGCCAGTGAATATCACACAAAATTCTCCCCACTGTCCAATGTGAAAAGTGGAACAGACAGGAGTCTCGGCAATCCAACAGCCCACACAGGTACACTGTGCATAATGCCACCGCCAGAATGCCAACACAAAATTCATCCACGAAAAACCACAGTTCATCATCGATGGACTCGGCAGTCACCAGAAAGACCTCATTGGCCCGGGTTTTCCCACATGGCTCTGTCTTTTACCGCAGGGTGACCCGCCGAAAGTGTTGCATCAGTGTGTCAGAGCAATCACATGATCTTCCTTCAAACTTAGCCAGTTAGGCATGCAAGTTGAGTCCTTCAGCAACTGAGCTTAGTTGATGTTTATGTCAGGAAGCAGGCTTAAAGAAATATATAAAGTATTTAAGTTATTTCCTAAAATAATCTTATTACTCACTTCATTACATCAAAATGTATGAAGTATCATGTTTTTGTCTAAAAATACATTTAGCTTGAAATTAACATTAACAATAATGGATTACATGGAATAATGACACACATTCAAATACAGAAATTAGTTTAAAGTTTATTTCAATAATATAATTTGACACAGGAGCATGACAATCATTGTTTTACTAAGACAGACTATGTAGCGAGCATGAAAATTATTGTTTCAGTTAAACAGACTATGTAAGATTTCTGTGATAAGACTGTTGTGGTATCTTTCAGAATATACACAGAAAATGCATTAATGACACTGCTAGGTCAAAGCGTGCAGAAAGGCGAGTTTGAATAGTCTTCTTAGTTATTGTAGTATGTTGTGCTTGAGGGAAATGACTATGGAAATATTATATCTCCTTGTGTTATAAACATTTTCGATTAAATGAACTATCTATCGCTGCCTTCGCAAATGAACAATGGCCTGTGATATCTGCAATGACTATTATATTTCTCAAAATAAAAGTGACATATCAAGTGATTTCATTTGTATAACATTTTACATAAATGATAACATGTATACATATCAAATAAAGAATATGCTCAATATAAATGACAACTGTATTTAACAATGCTTGTGTACCTGCCACCACTACAAAAATCTGAAATTTAAAAACAAATATCTGAGTTCCCAATTATCAGGAACAACAGCAGATGACATACAATGAACAATTTACCAATTTATTTTAATCTACTGATAGCATGGTGTTTGTTTTCTTGGCAAGAACATTCTAAAATATGATTCATAGATACATATCCTATATGTAATTTTGAACTGTACTAGTCATATCCAGAATTTAGTGGACCTTTCCACATAAATTAATGTGAAATGTGTACTTACAATTTTGCTTCAGTTTTGCTAAATAATATAACAGCTTTCTACACATAAAATGTTATGTTTGACTGTAGTGCCTAACACTGACACAATATTACTGCTACCATGGAGCTCTCATACACTTAGATTAGGATATATCTAGTCTTCTGATGCTTTATACAAAAATGGAAATGATAAAATCATGTATATACATTTTATACAAATGAGATAATATGCAATAAAATATGAGAAAATGGCATGTTGCCATTACTAAAGTTTTACAAAATAAGTTTATTTCACACAAGCCATCCAAAATTGTTTCTTTATAAATATCTGATTCCTCTTATCTAGTAACATTGATTCTGTTGCAATTATTGTCCACATTGCAAGCTTCACATTGTGGGTGAAAATGACTGTTTCTAAATGCACGAGTATGTATTCACTTACAACTACAACCGTTGTAATAAACAAATGCAAATCTCTTACTTCTGAATTAATAACAATTGAAACATTCCATTTCAATTTTTAGTTCAATGTTATAAATTCTTGTGCAAAATTATCATGACCTTAGCTTTGCTACTTGCCTTTGTTTTTAAGTTTCAAACATTGCCACATATCTTAGTAAGTGTTTAAGAATATATAACATTTTGCTAAATTTGTTCTGAAGAGTCAGTACTTGGTTATGTACATGTAGAATAAACGCACACAGTAATAAGCCAATGGCTATTTGTAAGCTGACAAAACAAACAGCCTAATCTGATAGCTGTTAAAAATATAGGAAAACATAAAGTACTATTACTCTGAGTCTTCTGTCCTTTATTCCCCCCCCCCCCCCCCCCCCCCCATGACATAGGCCCTCACAAAACCACGCCAAGCCATTCTATATTTTGCTGCAGCTCCCTCCATGTCCTCCAAATATTATTCATCTCTGTTTGTTGTTATATTCTCCATGTGTTTTTAAGAAGCCAGCTATTTTGTTTGTCTTATGAGTTCTAGACAAAGAGTGTGTCTAGTTATATTGTCTTCAAGTTATCTCAGTGTGCCATATCCATCGCCAGTGTTTTTTTATTCACCTCTTAGTTTACTGGAATTTGTTTAGTTCTCTACATGAGCTCTACATTGGTGATTCTGTCATATCATTTTATTCCCACCATTCTGCACCGGCAGCAATTAGAATGTTTGTAGTTTATTAGTCATTCTTTTAGTTGTTCTGCATGTTTCTGACCCATACAGTAGTATCAATTTAACATTGAAGTTAAAAATTCTAGCTCTGGGTTTTTGGTCATAATCCACACTTACCATTGGGGTGTGAGGACCCAAAGCTGGCATTCCAAGCCAGATGTGCTGCCTCAATTATGTCTGTAATTGTGTGAATATGGAAGTGTAAGTACTTTTGGCTGTTGTCTAACCATCATTTCCTTGGTCTTCTTTGGCTCTACATCCAGCTCCTTTAAAGTTGTATGTTCTTGTTCTTAGTTGATCCCGTTTCATTCTCACAAGATGTCAAAACTTTTAATTGTTGTCTTTTGATGAAACTGATCCATGAGATTACACCCATCATGCTTATCAACAATTATGCTAAAACTGATAAAAGTCTGACAAAATATTATGCCAACCCTGACAAATCTACATACAAATGCAGTAAAAATTTAGAAAGTGTGTATGCACTGAATACCCAGTATATTCATAAGTAAAAAATAATGTATTGTTAGGTAATTTCTATTTAAATTGTATGATATAAAACATGATGTATTGTTCTATCGATAGTTACTTCTTGATAATTACTTGTTTTCTGCAGTCTAGACAAACTCACTGCTGCTTTTTTTTTTACCTCAGCATATATCAGCAAGTACACAGGCTAACTACCACTGTTGCACATTGATTATATATATGTTTATTCCAACCTACCCTTCTGTCCAATACCACATTTGATGGCAAATTCAGTCTGTGACCACATATATATTATTGAATAGAAAGTTGCTGTAGTGCAGTGGCTAGCCCGGTAGTCATGTGTTTGAATCCCTCTCGGGGTGGGGATTTAAAACAAAACTGATCTGGGCTCCCAATACAGCTCTGCCTAATATTGGTCACATGAATTGTTATGGGAAATAAAGACAGCCAGCGCAATACTGATATCACCTATCGAGTGTCGACCAGCCTATAAAAATATGAGACTAGCATCATATACCTTATAAGCCTTAAGGTGTGGAAAATGGTCCTATTAAGTGTTTGATAGTACTTCAACACCAAGTTCTTTGCCCTATCTATAGGTGCCTCTAATGTCATCTCTTTTATTGCCACTAACAAACACCCCTGTCCCTTTTTGTGTGTGCCAAGTTCAGCTGTTTGTTATGATGCGTTTAATAAATGGAACAATCTGTAACACAATAATCAACCATCATTCACAAGTGTTGGTAAATATCTATAATAATATCAGCATGTAGAAAGTAATGAATGTGGTTCATCATTACACAAGAAAGTGAGTAGGAACTGTACTGATAAAAACAAAAAAACGATACATTAAAATGCTTTAATAATTAGCTTATTAACATAATCAACTAAAACAGGGTTACATTAATATTTTTTCTTGTTACTGATACAGGCAAATATAACATTTCATTCTTATGTCAAAAACCATGTCATTATGAAGTTCTCCACATAGGTTGAATATATCTCTCTCTCTCTCTCTCTCTTGCGCTCTCTCTTCATCTGAATGTGTGTATCTTATTTGACTCACCTATTGTTTTTTCTTTTTTCATCATTAAAACACTGAACACTTTTGGTATAATTTCAGAAGAATGAGCTTGAAAAAGAAACATGTGTGAATGCCACAATGCTTATGTATTCAGGCCTTAAGAAAATTGAAAACAACTTAAGTGTATGATGTTGAAACAAAAACACATGAATGTAAAGAAAATGTTAGTGTGTGATGGGAAAGAATGAATGGTATTATTAATAAATGTGTATATCATTGCATGATATGCACAATTGTCTTTTCCTTAAATGCTCTAAATGTATTTTTGCACACAAACAATTTATAATTAGCAACAGTTTACCAGTTAAGGAAATGTACAAGTATCTACAAATTAACATCGTGAAACCAAAAACCAGACTACTAGGTTTATTAAGGTCACTTCTGAGGCTTCCTCAGTTGCCTTTGTAATGACACAATAATTCACCGGAAACAGTTCAATCAAATATAATGACATCCAAACACATTACAATATGGCTACAAAGAATTTACAACTTTCTTATGAACACACTCAATTAGTCCTTTGTTTTCAGTGTGATGTCACGGAAGAAGGAGTATATATTACATAAAGACAATGCTGTGTGAGAACATGTACAGACTACAGCAAAGACACAGAAACAAACATTCTTGTTTACCTTTCTTACTATTCCAGAAAGGTATTATAAATAGTGTAGCATAGTGGTTACAGTGCTTGCTTACTGAGACTGTAGTCTGAGTTCAATATGCATCAGTGGAAGGATTCAGGGTAGACCCACCCTTGTAAAAATAGGTATCAGATTGTTCTCAGAATTTTCTGGAAAGGAGAGGCAGTAGAAAGTCTAGAATATGTGAAGGCCTAATATTTCACACCCCAACAGTATATGTCTAGTCTAAAATATGTGAAGGCCTAATATTTCACACCCTAACAGTATATGTCTAGTCTAGAAATGTGAAGGCCTAATATTTCACACCCTAACAGTATATGTCTAGTCTAGAATATGTGAAGGCCTAATATTTCACACCCCAACAGTATATGTCTAGTCTAAAATATGTGAATGCCTAATATTTCACACCCCAACAGTATATGTCTAGTCTAAAATATGTGAAGGCCTAATATTTCACACCCTAACAGTATATGTCTAGTCTAGAATATGTGAAGGCCTAATATTTCACACCCTAACAGTATATGTCTAGTCTAAAATATGTGAATGTCTAATATTTAACACATGAACAGCATGTGTCTGTCATTGGACCAACCATACCTTCCTACAATGTTTGCAAATGAAGTCTGTGATATCCAAAAGGCATGTCATCTGTACATTTACTTTTATTTATGTATAATATATCAGAACGACAGCACTGTCAAATTAAAATAAACCTATTCTAAACCTTTGAATGCCTCAAGTTAAAACTACTCATGTATTATTTCCAGAGTAATTTCCTCTGCTTCTGTTATAAATACATCACTAAGGGTATGGCAGTTCACAGGAAACAAAAGTATGGTTTGAGATTGGGTAAAAAATACCCTTTAAAAAAACAGGAAATCACAGGGCTGAATCATAATAAAAAAATATAAATTGACAGGGATAAATCATAATTAAAAATATAAATTCCCACATAACTTGTATATGGATTTGACTAAATAAGACTTAAACAACAAAAAAAGATATGGCACATTCAATAACATAAAAACTATGACGCAAATATTCTCCTGTGTGTGTTCTGCTAGAGAAGTATAGCTGCATCAAAGATGTTATACAGAGGTCAATAATAGTGTAAACAAGGAAATATCTGGACAGTTTAGTCACTAGAGGTTTGTAATGTGGTAACAGGGACTGAAATGGCTTAGATGTATGCAGCTGCTCTCTGAACTGAGAAGACCGGGTTTGAATCCCGCTGGAGATGTTTACAAAATAAGTAAGATGAGGATGTTATACTCTCCTCTGATCCAGGGAAAGTGGATCATTTTTCTAACTTTCTTGGATTAGGCGAAAAACTAAGAGGACCCAGATGTATGTTTCACACATTAAAAATCCCTTAGCAGTTAGAAATCGAAAAGACCAAAAGGCAGCTGCCTATATTAAATTTTTTAAATGAAAACCTATTCACAAAGAGAAATACTTATAGTCACTGGCTTTGGTGCACACACATCTGAACCCTTGCAGGGGCAACAGAGCTCACGCACTGTGCTAAGATTCTCTTCATCAGATCTATAGGAGACTGGAGCATTGGAGCACTCACAGAGGTATCCATGGGCAAAGAAGATGATCACCACCAAATTGTAAAGCATATATCTGACTTTGTTCTAAATTGATGAACAATGGAAATAATGGTGTGAATGGGGAGCTGTGATAGCAAGTGGTTAGTATACTTGCCTGCCGGCCGAGTGGTCATCGGTTCGAATATGCATCAAAGAGGGTTTCTAACACTGACCTAGGTTGCCAGGTCGACCCAGCCTAAAATGGGTACTAGATAATATTTAGGGAAGTTAAGGCAGCCAGTGTGATACCGTCTAATTCATGCCTCAAGTGCGACCTCTGAAGTGCTGATGGTCTAAAAGAAATAACGGGTAAGCACCATATGCTCAAAATGCCTCGAGGTGTGCAGAAAGGGTCCTTTACTTTTTCTAATGCTCCAAATGAGTTCATTTTACAGATCTTTATTTTGCGAAAAAAATGGAGATAGAAAGAAAGCCACCCAAACTGACCAGTGCTCTTACTAAAATGGCCCCCCAGACTCCAGAACACAGACTGTGACTTGGGAGCTCAAACCTGGCCCTTGGAGACGAAAGTGGAAGAGAATCTGTGAGGTGGCTGTGACAACCTTCTTGCCCCTTATTGGTGACTGGAGAAGAGATAATTAATCTATGTTTAGATTGCTAGGCTTAGAACACTGATAACAGAAGAAGACAAAAGAGGAGAGATCGGACAAACTAAATACCATAATTCATAGGCATGACAGCAATTTCTTTAATTAGCCTCTAATCACTATTCAGCATAGAACTAGCTTCAGTTAACTAAGTTCATGGTAATCTAGCTGACTTTCTTCCTAGGAACATACAGAAAAAGAGAATAAAATAAAATATGGAAATGATAAAATACTAAGTCACATAATGTGGAAAAGTGTGAATGTCTTGGTTGAATAGAAATAAGGGCAAGAACAGCAGTGACACCGAGCCTGTGAACTGAAATTATCAACATATAAAGTCAATATATACACGCCTAGTTATACTTCTTTGTGGATTAAACTTCTTAACAAAATGAAGTGTGTATACATGTGAAATATGAGTGCTGCCTTTGATTATTTGTGGGATGGCATCTTGGGTAAATTATTCTGTTATGTATAACAGATGCTGTCAACAGAGATAGCTAACAACTCTTCCCAGAAATAATTCAATAGAAATTCATGTTCATCATTAAAATAAAACTGAATTGTGGAAGGAATTGATGGTCATAGGAAGCAAACAAGAGAAAGACTGAAGAGAAAAACTAGAAAATTGTTGACACAGTTAAATTGGTCTGCCCTAGAAGGTTCATGTGGAAAGTTTATAACTCTTATTATGAAGAGCTTTGGAAGAAAGAAAGATATACAAACAGCTATTATATCATCATGATAATCAGTGAATCATTTCAGACATGGGCTGGCCATGACGCTCCCCGAAAATTTGATTCAGTAGCTGTCTTATACTTTCTCTTTAATTTCATGTATATCTGCATTAATAGAACTGTGTTTGCCTTTTGTATAAACATTATCCTTGATCTACCTCTTCCCCATTTCCCTGTATTTTACCCTTTAGTATTATCTTTGGCGTTTCTATATGTCTTAGAGCGTGACCAAGCCTTGAGAGTTTTTGCTTTTTGATTATTTTAAGAAGCCTTCTTTGTTCTATTTTCCAGAACTTGTTCACTTGTCACTTATTAAATCTTACTGGCTCTTCACAAATTTAGATAATACCGTATCTTAAATGAGAAGCTGCGGTAGCGTAGCGGCTAGTGGCACCTGCTGGCCTGGGGGTCACGGGTTCGATTCGCATCAGACGATTCAAATTGTTGACAATTAACCTGATCTCCCAGGTCGACCCAGCCTGAAACAGGAACCAGGAAATATCTTTGGAAGGTAAAGATGACCAGGTGATACTGACCATATCACTTGCAAAGTGCCAATTATTTTATACAAATATAAGTTTAGCACCTGATGCTCAATGTGCCTAAAAGCATATAAAAAGGCCCTCGATTCTATTTCATCATGTCAATTCACTGCCCATATTTCATTACCATATAATGTGACTGGCCAGATTCATTTTATTCAATCAAGTTTTATATTCTTTGATGCTACGATAAAAGCTATTCTATCGTCTAAGTTTTTTAGTGAAGTTCTATATTCTTTGATACTACGATAAAAGCTATTCTACCTTCTAAGTTTTTCAGTTAAGTTCTATGTTCTTCGATGCTAAGATAAAAGCTATTCATAAGTTTTTCAGTTCACAACACTGATTTTGATCTAAGAGATGCAACTGAAACCTTCCACAGCAGTTTTAAAGTTATATGTCAGTGAAACACATGCCGCGTCAAACAAGCACTTTAGGCTTTTATATCAAGCTGCCATTATGAAGACAGCTTAAACAGAAATAAATATAAATGAACAAAAAAATTACTTTCTTTCTTAACGACTTAATAAAATGGACTAAAATCTGCAAATGACATACATTCATGTTGTCTGTTATTTTATTAGTTATTTATTCAACCTCCTTAGTCAGCCTCGGTTATAATTGAGGCAATAACCCAAAAGCCGACTTACTGTAAATAATTAATTCCATCCATATAATTTCCAAAACTAAAATACATTCATTTTGTTCAATCTGCTTCCTAATAAAACTCATTAAAATCAGTATGTTGAATATAGTAAACTTATGAATATAATCTATGGTTCTAAATTATGACATGTGGTGAAATGTTACAGAAAAACTGTAACCTAACATGTTGTTAGAGTTGGTAAGCACTAGCAAATCATTTATTTAAATAACATATACTTTTTCATAGCTCATATTGGGCTCTCTGCAAATAGGACAGTTCTGACCTAGTTGCAGCAGTTGAGAAGCACAAGTATCACAGCAACAGAGATGTTTGCATGGTAGGAACATGATCTGTGATTGCTTCACAAGACACACTTTGCAGCTGGCCACAGGAAACTCATCAACTGTGGATTTTACTTCTGAACAGTGTTCCACATGAGACTGTAAGCTGCAGTCATTATCATCATCTGTGGAAGATAAACAGATACATTACTAAATATATTTATGCGTGTTAAAACAATTACACATGTTTTCAAAGGCTAGACCATGATAATATGTAGTAACACAAATGCATATTGAACGTGATATGTGATGTCTCCGTATTCAGTCTAAACACAGGTATTAAGTTGTTTTAACATCACTCCAATATTAAACCTAGCTCTGGATTGCCAATAAACTTACTCTTGGAAAATTGATGTGGTGCTTCCTCCTGACTTTCACACTTCAAAAGTGGAACTCTATATGACTCGGTCAACACTTGAACTCTAGATGACTCGGTCAACACTGGAACTCTAGATGACTGGGTCAACACTGGTAGTCTACATGAATGGGTCAACATTGGAACTCTAGATGATTGGGTCAACACTGGTAGTCTACAGAGCTTGGTCAACATTGGAACTCTAGATGACTGGGTCAACACTGGTAGTCGACAGGGCTGGGTCAACACTGGTAGTCTACAGGGCTTGGTCAACATTGGAACTCTAGATGACTGGGTCAACACTGGTAGTCTACAGGGCTTGGTCAACATTGGAACTCTAGATGACTGGGTCAACACTGGTAGTCTACAGGGCTGGGTCAACACTGGTAGTCTACAGGGCTGGGTCAACACTGGTAGTCTACAGGGCTGGATCAACACTGGTAGTCTATAGGGCTGGGTCAACATTGGAACTCTAGATGACTGGGTCAACACTGGTAGTCTACAGGTCTTGGTCAACATTGGAACTCTAGATGACTGGGTCAACACTGGTAGTCTACAGGGCTTGGTAAACATTGGAACTCTAGATGACTGGGTCAACACTGGTAGTCTACAGGTCTTGGTCAACATTGGAACTCTAGATGACTGGGTCAACACTGGTAGTCTACAGGTCTTGGTCAACATTGGAACTCTAGATGACTGGGTCAACACGGCTGGGTTAACATTGGAACTCTAGATGATTGGGTCAACACTGGTAGTCTGCAGGGCTGGGTCAACATTGGAACTCTAGATGACTGGGTCAACACTGGTAGTCTACAGGGCTGGGTCAACATTGGAACTCTAGATGATTGGGTCAACACTGGTAGTCTGCAGGGCTGGGTCAACATTGGAACTCTAGATGATTGGGTCAACACTGGTAGTCTACAGGTCTTGGTCAACATTGGAACTCTAGATGACTGGGTCAACACGGCTGGGTTAACATTGGAACTCTAGATGATTGGGTCAACACTGGTAGTCTACAGGTCTTGGTCAACATTGGAACTCTAGATGACTGGGTCAACACGGCTGGGTTAACATTGGAACTCTAGATGATTGGGTCAACACTGGTAGTCTGCAGGGCTGGGTCAACATTGGAACGTTAGATGACTGGGTCAACACTGGTAGTCTACAGGGCTGGGTCAACATTGGAACTCTAGATGATTGGGTCAACACTGGTAGTCTGCAGGGCTGGGTCAACATTGGAACTCTAGATGATTGGGTCAACACTGGTAGTCTGCAGGGCTGGGTCAACATTGGAACTCTAGATGATTGGGTCAACACTGGTAGTCTACAGGGCTTGGTCAACATTGGAACGTTAGATGACTGGGTCAACACTGGTAGTCTACAGGGCTGGGTCAACATTGGAACTCTAGATGACTGGGTCAACACTGGTAGTCTACAGGGCTGGGTCAACATTGGAACTCTAGATGACTGGGTCAACACTGGTAGTCTACAGGGCTGGGTCAACATTGGAACTCTAGATGACTGGGTCAACACAGGTAGTCTACAGGGCTGGGTCAACACTGGTAGTCTACAGGGTGGGGTCAACACTGGTAGTCTACAGGGCTGGGTCAACACTGGTAGTCTACAGGGCTGGGTCCAACATTGGAACTCTAGATGACTGGGTCAACACTGGTAGTCTACAGGGCTGGGTCAACATTGGAACTCTAGATGACTGGGTCAACACTGGTAGTCTACAGGGCTGGGTCAACATTGGAACTCTAGATGACTGGGTCAACACTGGTAGTCTACAGGGCTGGGTCAACATTGGAACTCTAGATGACTGGGTTAACACTGGTAGTCTACAGGGCTGGGTCAACACTGGTAGTCTACAGGGCTGGGTCAACACTGGTAGTCTACAGGGCTGGGTCAACATTGGAACTCTAGATGACTGGGTCAACACTGGTAGTCTACAGGGCTGGGTCAACACTGGTAGTCTACAGGGCTGGGTCAACATTGGAACTCTAGATGACTGGGTCAACACTGGTAGTCTACAGGGCTGGGTCAACATTGGAACTCTAGATGACTGGGTCAACACTGGTAGTCTACAGGGCTGGGTCAACATTGGAACTCTAGATGACTGGGTCAACACTGGTAGTCTACAGGGCTGGGTCAACATTGGAACTCTAGATGACTGGGTCAACACTGGTAGTCTACAGGGCTGGGTCAACATTGGAACTCTAGATGACTGGGTCAACACTGGTAGTCTACAGGGCTGGGTTAACATTGGAACTCTAGATGACTGGGTCAACACTGGTAGTCTACAGGGCTGGGTCAACATTGGAACTCTAGATGACTGGGTCAACACTGGTAGTCTACAGGGCTGGGTCAACATTGGAACTCTAGATGACTGGGTCAACACAGGTAGTCTACAGGGCTGGGTCAACACTGGTAGTCTACAGGGTGGGGTCAACACTGGTAGTCTACAGGGCTGGGTCAACACTGGTAGTCTACAGGGCTGGGTCAACATTGGAACTCTAGATGACTGGGTCAACACTGGTAGTCTACAGGGCTGGGTCAACATTGGAACTCTAGATGACTGGGTCAACACTGGTAGTCTACAGGGCTGGGTCAACATTGGAACTCTAGATGACTGGGTCAACACTGGTAGTCTACAGGGCTGGGTCAACATTGGAACTCTAGATGACTGGGTCAACACTGGTAGTCTACAGGGCTGGGTCAACATTGGAACTCTAGATGACTGGGTCAACACTGGTAGTCTACAGGGCTGGGTCAACATTGGAACTCTAGATGACTGGGTTAACACTGGTAGTCTACAGGGCTGGGTCAACATTGGAACTCTAGATGACTGGGTCAACACTGGTAGTCTACAGGGCTGGGTCAACACTGGTAGTCTACAGGGCTGGGTCAACATTGGAACTCTAGATGACTGGGTCAACACTGGTAGTCTACAGGGCTTGGTAAACATTGGAACTCTAGATGACTGGGTCAACACTGGTAGTCTACAGGGCTGGGTCAACACTGGTAGTCTACAGGGCTGGGTCAACACTGGTAGTCTACAGGGCTGGGTCAACATTGGAACTCTAGATGACTGGGTTAACACTGGTAGTCTACAGGGCTGCGTCAACACTGGGACTCTAAATGAATGGGTCAATACTGAAGCTCTACATAATTAAAAGACATCTTTAAATTAGTAAATGAACACAAAACCCTGGGTTGGTAAGCCAACAGACGACACATTACAGTCATGGCTCTTATACAAATCCACATACAAACTTAATTCTAACAAACATGAACTCCAACAAATAGAACCATAAAAAGAGTATGAGCTCACCCTGATTCCCATGCCTCTGTTTCCTCTCTAATGCTGCCTGAAGGGATCTAACATGTCTATGAAGATCTTCCACCTCCTTTGTTTTCATTTCCATCTCATAACAGTTTTGTTCTAACAACTGATCTCTTTGTTCTAGCATGCGATCTTTTTCTTTCAGCATTTGATCTTTTCGTTCTGAGTCTTGTCTATGCTGCTGTACTATCTGTAAAAGATTCAGTGTTTAAAAATCTCATTAATTTAAGTGGAGGCACTGTAATAACAGAATTTTGTTAAATTAATAGACAGTTTGACTAAAAAACAAGTATTGGCGAATAAGACATGCGCACACGTGGATTTGTGCTGCAGACAGCAGAACACATACTCCAAGACTGTTAAAAATACGACATATTTAGGCAAACCTTCTGGTCTAGAGAAACAACAGTGGAAGATAAAACTCTATGGACCACTGAGTGAACTAAAAAAGACAATGAAATTCATAGAAGAAACAAGATTGCTGATAAGACAAATTTCAAGCGAACAAAAAAGAAGAAAAACAAATTAAAATTTGGTATTAACTAAAATAAAATGTTGCATTATTGCTTAAGTTAGTTGATGTCCTTTACAGGCTGTCACAATCAACCTCAGCATTTTTTGGCTGTTTATAATTTACTCTGTAATTTTTATATTTAGTAGTTTGCCATGGCTTTCTGAATAACCAACACTCATAGTGTTGAAACCAACATAAGGATATTTCCAAATCATCTGCACCTGATTTCAATGCCCTCGACTTGGTATATGGGAGAATTATGAAACGTGTTTGCTGCTCCTAAGCCACTTTGCTGAAGTATAATAGGTATAAAAATAAATGCACATAACAATTAACACTGATTTTGATGCCTATGCAAAATAAACAAAAGTCAAAACAGTTATATATTTTTCACTGGCAACCAACAGAGAAACTGTAAATTATCTTCTACTTCTACTCCTTTAGGTGCCTGATCAGGAGCAGACATCAGTGATCATGACTCTTCATCTGATATTTTGATGAAATTGGTGTTGCTTATACAATTATTCAGAGTCCAGCTGTTTAAATTTCCCATGTACATCGTTGTCTTCCCCAGCCTTTCATGCCTAGTATTTTCCTCACAGAAGGCAAATTTCTCTATTCTACCTCTTCTATTGATGTGTTCCATACATTTCATTTTTCTTTTACTTATGGTTTTGAAACATGAGCATGCAACACCTGCAGATTTCAATACTTCAGGGTTAAGTTATCTAACAATGTTAGAATCCAAAACAACATTCCTTACAACAACAAATTTATAACAAAAGTTGCAATTCAAAGTATCAACAGACACCAAACAAAAACAAAAACAAGGCCGGCAATGGAAACCTGCTCTAGTTTGTGAAGTGTGTGGACCATCCCAGTTGTACAGGCCACTGCACATGCTAAATTTCCTAAAATCAATAAATCAATCAGGTACCGTCTCCGAATTGAAAGTTGGTTGCAATGGATCTCCAACACTGTCTGTCTCTTGCCTTGACTGTACATTCTGTCAGGCTGATGTTTGTCCATCTCTTGATGTTATCCTCCCACTTGTATCATTGTTTATCTCTTGCTTGCTTGCCCTCAACCTTGCCTTCCAGTATGGTTTTTATAAGAGTATCATGTCTTTTAACGTGGCCAAAATATTTCACTTGTCTCTTTATTTCTTTCATCAACTCTCTTCATTCCCAGTTTTTCTAGAACCTCTGCATCTGATCGTTTTTGTTTCCATAAAATACGACATATTCGCCTGTATATCCACATCTCCAGGGCTTCTATGCGACTTTCCAGTTGCTAGTTCAATGTCCAGGCTTCCGCGCCATACAGTAGCGTTGAATATACATAGCATTTGACAATTCTCATTTTTAATGCGTTATTAATCTCTATAGATGTTACTACTGATTTCATGCCACTGAAAGCATTTTTGGCCATTCCTATTCTCTTTTTGATGTCTATTTCACTTCTGCATCATCTGTTATTATATGTCCAAGATAAGAGAAACTTGTTACTTGTTCTAGCATCTGCCCGTTTACTGTGATATTCCTAAAATAGGAACGTTATCCAAAACCACCTTGTGTTGGGTTTTTTATAAAATGGTATGGGTGCCGGTCGTTCAGAAAGCAATTGGAAACTACTGAATGTAAACTTGCCAAAAGATCAGAAACAGCCAAAAAATGCTGGGGTTCACTGCTACGTCCTGTAAAGGGTATGAGACTAACTTTAACCCAAAAAATATTTAACGCCTTTGTGACTGTGGTATGCACACATTTGAATTTTCGCTAGTGCTACGAAGTTTGTGCACTGTGCTGGAATTCTCCTTGTGTGATCTGTGGGAGGAGACTGGAACACATACGGAGATATACATGTGCAATTAAAGCTATCTTAACCAAACTAAACCAGGCCATTTGAAACAGATGAATTTTGTAACTGTTGTTCAATGACTGAGATCCCAAATTAAACCAGATAGTTGGCAGGATGATTGAAACAAATGAAGTGATGATTTTAAATCTGCAATCATGACCAGACTGCAAGAATATCCAGTCAAACGGGGTGATTCCAGACACGAGCGCTATGCAGAAGGACGAAGAAGAAACTTCAACTAACACAGAACTGGTGTGTTCGACCCCTACATGCTGAAGGAGATACAGAGGAGGGGATCCAAAAACTTATGGACTGACTGAATGGCTCAACCTGCAGTGAAGATAATCTGATGACTAGCTAACTAACTAGACTATTTAAAACAGATACAGTTTCTAACTGTATAAAGTGAACTTCTATAACTACACCTGACAGGAAATAAATGTAGTCGTGCAAGCACAGTCCTCACCTTGTCCCTCTGAAGTTCTCTATTTCTGACTTGAATTTCTTGCAGATATGCTGCCTTTTCAGCTTCAAACTGAGCTTCTTTAAGCTGAAACCGAGCTTCTTTAGCCTGAAATAACACCTTTTGTGCCTCAAAGACAGCCTTTTCAGCTTTTGTTACTTTCAGCTCTGCCTTGGTACTGATAATCTCTTGGCTCATGTCACAAAGTTTCATACAGTTCTCATCAGCTGCCCTTAAGGTTCCTATCAAGAGATCTTGATTAGGATAGCGGCCACCTAATTGCAAAAAAGACAAAAAAAAATTATGCTTATTGGGTTAATAAAGACAATGTTTCTTAACTGAATATGTTAATAGCATTAAAGATGTTTTAAAAATTGTGATATAATAAATAATGTGGCTATAAGGTTAATACAAAAAAAAATAATTGTATTTGATGAACAATAAAAGGGAAAAGAGAAAACATGTCATTTAGGGGATGACTTTGAAGTAACAGTTTTTATACCGATCTTACAGACAGCAGTCACTTTATTTTAATATCTCCATTTACACCATTTTCTAACATGTTCTAGTCTTAAGCAACATATGTTTTTGTGAATGGCCTACACTCAGAAATAATGAGAAGTTAATGATGCTGGGCTGTCGCAGGTGAGAAAATCACGTAAGTTGCAGCATCTGGAATACGGATCGTTAAATACCATCTTCCTTGTCAACGATGTATTCTCGGCAGATATCCTGCCGTAGACAGAGTTGAAGAGTAGCTCAATGGACAGCAAGAAGAAGTTCTGTCAATATGAAAAGGGATACTGTAACAATATAACTCTGCAGTATGAACCTAATGAGATGCTGCAAAATATGCCAGGCAATAAACTGTGCAGCCTCTTATTTGTGGCTTCTGTATTTACATTAGACTAGTATGACTAATCATCTCTTTTTCTGGTATCACAGTGGCAGGATGCAGACCTGCCAGCTCAATGGTCATGGGTTTGAATCCCTTTAGGACAGATTTTGTAAATGAACTGGGCTCCCAGGTTCACCTAGTCTAAAATGGTTATGAGGAAATGTCTTGGGAAGTAAAACCCTCATCATCATCACACAGTGCCCTGCCGGCTGGCGTGGGCAATCATGCCCCTCCACAAATTATGATCGCCAACGTCATAGATCAATGTGTGTGTTGATGCCCTTCCGTGCCATGACACAAGACTGTCAAGGTTCTTCTCATGCTGTCTTCCTCTATCTCTCTTTCACAAAATGTCTTCTCATAACGTGGCCACAAAATTATGACTGCTTCATTCTGTTTGTGATCAGTTGTCTTTGCGACTCAGCTGACTTTAAAACATCCAGATTGCTCTTTTTGGCTGTCCAATTAATTTTCAGCAAAATTCTATACAATCACATCTCCATGGCTTCCTGGGATTTTTTCACCTGTTTACTAACTGTTCAGGATTCGCAGCCGTATGTTAAAACTGGTTCTATGTAACATGCAAGAACTCTTTTTCTAACTTTCAAAGACAGTGACTTACTGCACACAACATTCTTCATTTAACAGAATGCAGTGTTTGCTTGTCCTATTCTGTTCTGTTCAATTCTCTGTAGTTATGCAGAGCAAAGCTATCACATATTCCAGTTATAGTATAATGAGTGGGGTGGCCAGTTCCCTTCTTCAGCGACTTCCCTTCCCACACAATTCCCAGAAAGCTATTTGCTATCCATTTCCTGAAGCTGGTTCAACCCTAATTCTTAAATGGTCAGAAAAAAAATAATCCAACTATGTTGGGGATTGAACTTGGACCACTGTCTTTGTAAGCAAGTGCACTAATCACTATGCCAACATGGCTCTTATTTTTTTTTAAAGCAAACGGCCCCTTCCCTCACCAAGAGGAATTTTGGGTACATGGTGTTGGTCCCATATTTGTATAGACCAATCAGCACTGGATGAGTGATGTGATCAATATACCGACCAACCATTATTTCCCAGCTGCTTTCTAACATTTTTTATTAGCTTCTGTGTAGTTTTCCTGAGCTATGACTTTACTCGCACTGGTTTTGCCTATTATTTAAATCCATTTTTATTTTTACTTTCTTCTATTTTTTAAAGGTTTCGGGTGTTATCTATGTTTTTATGTTATCGTTCACTTTCCCAAGGACTGCTATACATGATTCATGCTTTTAAACTGCCATCAGCAGTCTTCCATACTTACATCATCCACTAAATGTTGCAGCTTCTGTTAATTAGAGACTGGTCATAAATTGTTCTTTAGTTTCTTTATTTCTAAGATTCCTACACAGTATTGATTTCCATATTTATAAGGTGTTATGTACGTCTTGATTTTCAACTTAACTGTTATACATGAGAAAACAGTGATTTGAATATACATCTGCACTTCTAAAAACATGTATGTCATGTAGAGATGATCTAATTTTCTTGTTAATACTGATGTGCTAATTGTGCTTTTCTGTCTGAGGATACCCATGTTGCTTTATGTTTTCTTTTAAGTGGAAAAACACTGTCTCCTATGACATATTTATTCATTGCGTAAAACAATGGTGAATAATTCTCCACTTACATTTATTACACTAAGTCCATATTTTCCCATGATCTCTTCATAAACTGTTTTATCTGGTTTTATCACGGTATTCAGATTAACCATTTCAATTTTTATATTGCCATTTCTGTGATTTGAAGTTTCATGTAAATTTCCTCCTTAATGATTCATCCTCATTATTTTTAGTGCATATCAGTGAATCAGATTGATGTTTACTTTCTGTTTTGTGGTTATAATTATTGTTACCATTATTATTCTAGAACTCACTGTATTTGTGCTTTCTCTGTCCCTTTAGACAGCATTAGGGCCCCTTCACCGTAAGAGTCGTTTTATCCTGATGGGCCTGAGAACAGCACTGTTACACCAAGAAGATTCTAAACACAGGTGTAACGGTATTGTTCTCAGGCCCTGCTTCATTCCATATTATTTTGCATAATCCCACAATTCTAATCTTTATAAGTCAGTTCCCCTGCCCCTTGTGAGAGCTGTGATAGTGCAGTAGTTAGCTTGCTTGCTAGCACATGGTCATCTGTTTAAACCCCTTTTAAGGTGAGGATTTGTTTGCACTGACATAGACTCCCTGATCAGCCCAGTGTAAAATGGGCACCAGGAATGAATCTCCTGATAAGTAAAAGTGACCAGTGTGATACCAACCACCTCATCCACTGAGTGATGACTGGTCTATAAATGGCAATATAAAAATTGTAATGGTTGACCTGAATACCATGATAAAATCAGATAATACTGTTTATGAAGAGATCATGGGGAAAATATAGACTTGGGGTAATGAATGAAAGTGTAGAATTATTCATCATTGTTTTGTGCAATGAATAAATATGTCATAGGAGACAGCGTCTATAAATATGTGCCTAGCAGCGTATACCTAATTGTGCCTCATGGCATGAAAAGAGGTCCTTGACTTTATTGTTACTTCCACTTGTGCTGTTTTTCCCAATTCATACATAGTTCTAACATTCCAGGTGCCACTTCTGGAGATGTTCCTAGGTGAAAGGTAGGTAGGTGGGTGATCCCGATACCTTATGGTTTTCTTCGCATCATGTCATACTTCTTGTAAGAGAACAGCCTCCATTCATCTTGCTTGGCTGAGTTATTTTTCTTTCATTTTCTTTAGGCTTGTTCAAGGTTGGTTGGATTTTAAAGTCATCCAAGAAGCAAGTGAAAAGCATAAAATGACTAGACAAATTATAAGTAGATAGTCAAGATTTGTTGGGGCATGTTATGAGGAGAAAAAATTTGAAAACTTAGTGACAACTGGTAAACTTAATGGGAACAGAGCAAAAAAGAGATAAGGACATAAATGCCTGGATGGATTGGTCACATGGCATAATCCGGACAAGAACACAGACCTGCTCCAAGACTGGTGATTGTGTGATATAGTAGACTATGATCAGCCACACTTTACGGATGCACATTATGCTGAGTAAAGTCATATCTACAAACAGCTATTTCTGTAGAGACTATTAATATGGCACTATTTCTTGCACTAGAAAATGAATGCTGCCGTGTGGAAAACTCCAGAAGTTGTCTTATATGCTCAAAGTGTGGTTTTCAGTGACAGCACATATGACAGATGCATTCACTTTTAAACAAATTCACGGGTACCGATTAGCACTCACAGAAGTAGAGATAAGAGGACACATTAAACATGATATTGGAAGCTATAGTTATCATGCCAAGATTCTGATCTGTTGCCCCCAAATGATTACAGCGCCTTGTTGTATGACAAGTGTTCTTTGATGCCTGGCCAACTAGAGACTCCTCAAGTATCATTCGTCAAAGTACACTTGTTCATACAAGTTGCTGTGGTCATTTGGAGGCAAAAGATTTTAATCCCAGTTTGGTAATTACAGCTTTCAATTTTTACACTGTTTAGTGTGACCTCAAATCTCTATTTTGTTTCCTTCTACTTCTGCAATCAATACCTCAGAATTTGTTTATGTGCTGTCTCAATAACCTCAAATGTTCCCCATCAATTGATATTTCTGCATGTAAAGTGTTAAACAAATTCACAGTATAAATCTTCACATATTCTATCCCGTGAAAGGCAGTAAACAAATTGACAGTATATATGTTCACACATTCCATCCGGTGAAAGACAGTGTGACTCACAAGATGAGATAAAGAATTTCATGATGGCATGGGTTATTTGCTCTAGAGGGTACTGACATGCCAAGGCTGCCTTGATTGTTTCCAAATCTAGAAGTGGAGATCCTGGTGCAAAAGGTGATGAACAACATGGTTTTGATGAAGCGGATGAACATTTTCCTTTGACTGATGATGCCAACGGTGATGAAGTGCAATCTGTGACCAACAATGCTGTTTCTTGTTCTTCTGTGAAATGAATATGGTTTAAAATAATTTTTTACCATACATAAATCACTTGGCTTTCATATTTTATTACCACATTTATTTCATTGTTAATATTTTTTAAACATAATAGGTTTAAAACCTGTTTGTGACTAAAATGAAGATACCTTTACACATTTAGTAAAAGGACTGTGTCCATGCCATTAAGGCATACTAGGGATATCATTTCCTGTTGGTAATGTTGTGTGATGCCATTTCATTGACTGCTTCTTGAATTCTGGTTCAAAGAAATGAACCCAAGTCTCATCACCTGTCACAATATATGATAACAACACTTTGCCTTCAGTTTTGTAACAATGGCTATGGTTTTCCTTGCTTCTTTATGTCTGTCAACATTCAAGGTGACCCACCATGCACAAACCTTTGAATAACCCAGGTCTTAAATGATGGTCTGGGCATTGCCCTTACTAAGGGACAACATGGAACACAGTTTATCCAGTGTTACCGGTGGTCACCACGAATGATGTCATCAACTTGATGAATGTTGTGTAAGTCAATGCGGTTGATGGACAGCCAGTCTGCTTTGCGCCAGCCAGTGCAGATTGACCTACTTCAGCTTCATCACAACGATGTACCCAACGTCACACAGTGCTAACATCCACTGTTGAATGTCCATAAACAATACCCAAACATTCGTGGATGTGAAATGGGGTCTCACCTTCAGCATTGAGGAATTCTATGACATTACGTTATTTTAACCGAACTTCTTTGAAGGGCATTTTTAAACTGTTACTGCTGCGCAACCTCGTAGTTGTTATTATAAGAAACCAGACCTACACAGTGTTTTTCCCCATCGTCATAGAATCTTACATATGAAATTAAACACAAAGGTATAAAGTATCTAACATTCACAATAAGCTAACATAAGATATTTCATTAAACATATACACTGTCCAACTTCAATGTTGACTTCTTGTTCAGAAAAAAGGTCGTTGCATATCCTTTACAGGATGTTGCAGTCAACCCCAGAATTTTTTTTACTGTTTGTGATTTCTTCTCCCCCGATGGTGTTTCCACCTTGTCGTGGTGGGGGAGCTTGAGTTTCTCAATGACCCTGAGAGCTATGCCGGCGGTAGCGTAGCTACCAGCAGGGCCTCCCAAGCCGGACAGGTCAAAGGGTAGAGAACAGACAAAGAGAAACACCCTGGTCCTCCAGGTTGGGGGTTGAAGCGTGGGGTTAACATCCCCACCTTTGTAAAAACCTTTCTTTGTTACGAAACAAATACATGAGCCTCGATATCGGACTGACTTATCTGGACAACGACCTTGGAACGTTAAAGGACTTTTGAGATTTGGAACATGGAATGTACGGACACTATATCGAGCTGGAGCGGCCGAAGAACTAACCCGGGAGCTGGTTGAATATCAAATGGATATCACAGCAATTCAAGAAATAAGGTGGCCAGGAGAGGGTACTTTAGAGCAAAATGGAATGATTATAATATATGGAGGAAACACCCAAAATAAACATGAATTAGGAACAGGATTTGTCATCAAAAAAGAGTTATGGGGGAACGTTTTAAACTTTAAAGCTTTTAATGACAGGATTAGTAAATTACGAATAAAAGGTAAATGGAAAAATATAACGATGATTAATGTACATGCACCTACTGAAGAGAAAGAAGATGATATTAAAGAAGACTTTTATAATGATCTGGAAGATGTCATAGAAGAAACCCCCAAACAGGACATCCTGATTGTGCTGGGAGACTTCAATGCAAAAATAGGTAGAGAGCAAACTAATAAAAAAGTGGCTGGTATGGAAAGCCTACATACAACTTCAAATGATAATGGATGGAGAGTCATCAACCTGGCAGAAGCCAAAGGACTGCAGATTAGCAGTACCAGACTACAAAGAAAGGATATACACAAACAAACTTGGAAATCATGTGACAAGAGAACCTATAATCAAATAGATCACATTTTAATTAACAACAGAAATGCATCAAACATACAGCAAGTCAGAAGTTATAGAGGAGCTGAGTGCCACAGTGACCATTTCCTCGTTGGAGCAAAATTTAAAATAAAACTTAAGAGAGCTTTCTATACTAAATTACAAAGATTACACCCAACATATAACAGAGAAAAACTACAAGACATTACAGTCAAAGAGAAATTGAAAGAAAATACAGTCACAGATGAAATAAAATGTAAACTTGAAACTTTGCAAAACCCTTTGGAGGAAAGCGTTGACCAAACTTGGTTGAACATCAAGAATACAATTCAATCTACCGCAGAAGAATGTCTCGGTGTGTTAACCACGCATAGAAAGAATAGATGGTTCAATCAAAAATGTGAAGAAGCAGTCACTAGGAAGAAGAATGCCAGGCATGTATGGTTAAATGACATCAATAACATCCAAAAGGAAGAGCATTATAGAAATGAATGTAAAGAGGCTACAAAAATAGTCAGACAGCAGAAGCGAGAATATATGAGTAATATAATCAAAGATATGGAAACTAATCACCAGAAAAATGAATCCAGAAAATTTTTTAAAGTACTGAAGTCAATGAAACGAGGGCACCAACAAAACACATATGGTTTAAAAGACAAAAATGGGAATATGATAAATACCAATGAGGAAATGTGCAACACATGGAAAGAATATTTTATTGAATTACTAAATTGTGAAGCTCCAAGTAACATTTTCCCACAGGAAGAGGTTCTAACATGCGAACCACAAATTGAAGAACCTACATTTGAAGAAATCCTATATGTAATCACACGACTTAAAAACAATAAGGCAACTGGGACTGATGGAATTGCTGCTGAATTTATAAAGGCAGGTGGCCATGCATTACATCTAAAGCTATACGAACTAATAATAAAAATCTGGAGGACAGAAGAATTACCCCATGACTGGAAAGAGTCATTATTGATACCTATCTTTAAGAAAGGAGACAAGTTCCAATGTGGAAATTATAGAGGAATATCACTACTGTCCACAAGCTATAAGATACTATCCACAGTATTACTAAATAGACTAAAACCATATTCAGAAGACATATTAGGTGACTACCAGGCGGGTTTTAGACAAAACAGATCAACAATAGATCAGATATTTATCTTACGACAAATAGCCGAGAAACATTGGGAATATAAAAGAGATCTCCATAACATTTTTGTGGATTTTAAAAAGGCTTATGATAGTGTCCATAGGAATAGTCTATGGAATGTTATGCAGGAATTTGGAATACCAAGGAAGTTAATTAACATGACCAAACTATGCATGGAAGATACTTATAATATAGTAACATATAAAGGCAGGAAATCAGACCCCTTCCAAATAACATCTGGCTTGAAACAGGGTGATGCACTATCGCCGCTACTCTTCAATCTGGCTCTAGAGAAAGTTGTAAGGAAGGTAAAGGAGGAATGTGATATTGGAGGAACATCCAAGCTGCTTGGTTATGCAGATGATATAGATATTATAGGGCAAAGTGAACAAAAGACATTAGAAATATTGACTCACTTAAAGGAAAAAGCCCAACAGATGGGGCTGGTTATCAACCAAGATAAGACAGAATATATGGTAATTTCAAGAGACGGAATGGCTAAAAACTCTGGCCACATACAAATAGATAATATGACCATTAAAAGAACGGAAACATACAAATACCTGGGTACAATCTTCAACTGCTCCAACATCATAAGGGAAGAAATACAAACTAGAATCAACTCTGGAAATAAGATATACTATGCACTACAACATCTACTAAAATCAAAGGCGCTATCTCATAACACCAAAATCACAATATACAAAACACTGATCAGACCAGTTGTGCTGTATGGCTCTGAAACCTGGAGTACAACGAAAGGAGACGAAGCCTTGTTACAAACCTTTGAGAACAAAATTTTAAGACGCATCTTTGGACCCATTAGGGATACACAAAGTGGAGAGTGGAAAAGAAGAAGTAACAAAGACATTTATGATTTGTTTAAGTCCCCGCTAATCACTGGTATCATGAAGGCTAATAGACTACAATGGCTGGGGCATATAGAAAGAATGGAAGATAATAGGGAAACAAAACTCGCTTACACTCAGGAAATAAATGACCGTAGACCCCGAGGTAGACCAAGAAGGCGGTGGAGAGATAATATACATACAGATCTACAAGCACTTGGAATCAACGACTGGCAAGAGAAGGTCCACCAGAGAGACGAATGGAGACAGATTGTATTTGCAGCAAAGAACCTCAATGGCTCAGAACGCTGAAGAAGAAGAAGAAGAAGAAGAAGAAGAAGAAGAAGAAGAAGAAGAAGAAGAAGAAGAAGAAGAAGAAGAAGAAGAAGAAGAAGAAGAAGAAGTTTGTGATTTCTTGCCAACTTTTCGTTCAGTAGTTTGCCACTGCTTTCTGAATGACCGGCACTTACACTATTTTATGAAAAATCAATGCAAGGTTGTCTGCTAGTTCAGAAAGCAATGGCAAACTACTGAATGTAAAAATTGCTTAGAAAATCAATGTTGGGGTAGTGGCCAATCGCAGCGTCCTGCACAGACAATCAATTTTTTTTAATGTTTAAATTACTTTCTACTTAAGGAAATTGTATACATAGAAAAGCCATGGTGATAGAACGACAAACCAAACTGACTACATTATGATTAGAAAAAGACTTTGAAACAATTTTTAAAATGCCAAAACAAATCCTGGAGCTGATATCAACTCTGATTACAAACCTATTGTTACAAATTTGTTTTTTATCTGAACAGTCATAACATCTGATGGGAGATGCCTTGAAGAGGTTAGAACAAGAATTGCCATTGCAAAGGTAGCCTTTGCGAGATGAAAAACATACAGACCAATAAGAAGACATCAACTGAAACGAGAAAAAGAGTGTTGAAGTGCTACATAGAACCTGTACTTTTGTATGAATGTGAAGCGTGGACAATGAGCAGTCAAGCTGAAAAATATCTGATGGCTGCGGAAATGTGGTTTCTGAGGAAAATGCAAAGAATATCATGGACAGACATAAAAACCAATGAACAAGTCCTTCAAGAAACAAATGAAGATCGTAAACTGATTAGAGTTATTAGACGTAGATAGTCACCATTTTTTGGGCAAGTTATGAGAAGAAATGACTTGGAGAACTTGGTGACAATTGGCAAGATCGAAGGGAAGAGACCAAGGGGAAGACCTAGAAGTAAATACTTGGATGGCTTGGCCAAGTGGCATGGTCAAGACAGGAACAAGGAGCTGATCTACGACTCTGGTAATCGAGTGAGATGGCAGAACATGACCGCCCACGAACATGATGGATGGATGTTACAAAACTACAAATAAAACTTTAAAATGCAGGAATAAGGACATCAAGGTTGCCTCAAATAGATATATTAGCATTTAAACAACCAGACATAAGTCAGCTACTTCTGGTCGAAGTAAACAAAAGAAACATGATAGGCTATTAGTTGAAAGCAAGGAACAATACCAGCATGGAAATCCTGAGGAGAAAATGAGAATGTGTAGAAACAAACATACAGATATATCAAATACCAACTGGTTCCAAATGTTGCTGTTATGTAGCTGGGGGCGGGGTTGAGGTGAGCGCCCAACCTTGCATAAATACCCAAATGCCTTGTGCATTCATCACCTCTGCAGCAAAAGTCCAACTCCTGAACTTCTCGTGGCGGAACTGTTTTAACTAACAGGAGAAGGGGCAGTGGCGATTCACTGGCGCCGAGAAATAACCAGAAAGCTCTAGATGTGTATGCATGTACATGCACACGCAGACACGTGTGTGCATGCCTACGCACCTAAACTCGAGTAAGACCACAGTCTGCTCTAGTAAAGGAAAGGTGCTGAAGACGGAGGCAACCAGCCAGGAGGCGCACCACAGAAATCAGGATGCCACGCAATCACGCCATGAAATATGTCGACTACTGCTAAATGTTATGGTGCTCGCCCTGCTTTGAACCCCCAGGCAGGTGCAGTGCCAGGCCACAGGCCTCGAAAGGATCCAACCACAACTACTGGAGGTCTTTCTCAGATGTCCTGTGGAGCCAGGGGACCTGAGAATAGAGCGTCTGGCCATACAAAACAAAGACTACAAATAATGCACTGGAATGCGGAGGGAGTCAGCAACAACAAAAATAGAACTAGAAAACATCTTGGACCAAGAAAAAGTAAGCGTATGTTGCTTGCAAGAAACTCACCTCAACGAAAATATAGCCTTCAAAATCAGAGGCTACCAGTGTTACCAATCTGACCAAAAGGACAGGCGAAAGGGTGGGATACTGACCCTTGTAAAAAATAACATCACTGCTTCCCAAATTGAAGTCTACATGGAAGGGGCTGAGTATCAGACACTTAAATTTAAGACAGGCAATGCAGACCTAGATCTGATAAATTACTACTGTCCAAGTGACCGCCCACAGGCACTGGACACACTACCATTAAAAGAAAAAAATGATTGTGTGTGGCGATTTCAACAGCCACTTGCAGAGCTGGGGCTATGATCACATGGACCAAAGAGGAGAGAGATTGGAAGACTGGCAGGATGAGAACAGATTCATCTTGATTAATAAGCCGTCCGACCCACATACTTTCTACTCGAGATCATGGCACACTACAACTACACCTGACCTGGCTTTTCATTCACCAGACCTGGAGTGGAACATTACACGAATTGTTGGGAAACAACTTGGTGGCAGTGACCATCGGCCAGTCTTTCTAACTGTAGAAAATGAGCTTGTAAGTGAAAGCAGCACCCTCTCGAGGTGGAACTACAAGAAAGCAGACTGGGCAATGTACAAGCATCGCACCAGCATACTGGTTAGAAACCTGAACACTGAGAAAGACATAAATAAAGTAGTTGAAGAGTTTGGGAAATGCATACTACAGGCAGCACGAGAAACAGTACCAAGAGGAGCCCGTAAACATTATAAACCCTACTGAAGTAGTGAACTGGAACAGTTGCATAATGATGTGGAAGTGTGTAGAAAGCAAGCAGAGGCCAAACCCAGCCAAGAGCACCACAATAAATACCAGCACGCAAAAGCCAAATTTTAAAGGGCCAAGCTGCAGGATAGACGGAAAAGCTGGCAGGAGAAAACAGAGTCACTGAACTTTGAAAGAGACACAAGGAAGTTGTGGAAGCTAATAAAACAACTTAACGATGAGGGCACAGGGAGAAACTCAAAATTGCACTACATAAAGATGGAAACATCTTAACAGGAAAGCAAGCAGCTGACCATTTTGCGGACTCATTCGCACAAGATAACAATATTGAAATTAGTCCAGAGAAACAACAAGAGATTCGAGAGAAATGGCAACATACAGGACAGAAGGAAATAGTACATGAGTTCTGGAGGCACCTATCACAATCAGCGAACTGGAGCTAGCCATATCAAAACTGAAAATGAGAAAGTCACCAGGAGCTGATGGTATCTCCAATGAAATGATCAGGAACCTAGGAACAGAGGCCAAAGCAAAGCTGTTGCAGATCTTCAATAACAGCTGGACCTTAGGCAGTGTTCCACAAGCCTGGAGAGAAGCAATCATGATACCCCTCCTAAAATCAGGGAAAGATAGTTCCATTGCCTCCAGCTACAGACCAATTAGCCTCACCAGCTGTCTCTGCAAAACAATGGAGTGCATCATCAATCACAGACTGCAGTGGTACATTGAAAGTGAAAACATCCTTGTGCCACAGCAGGCTGGCTTTAGGCAGTGCTACTCTACGGAAGATCAGACAACCTACCTCTCTCAAGAAATTGAGGATGCATTCCAAGAGAAGAAGCTGGTGCTTGCGGCATGGATAGATCTGAAGAAAGCCTTTGACAAAGTCTGGAAAGAAGGTCTGATGAAGAAACTGAGAAACTGTAAAGTCAATGGAAGAATGTACAAATGGGTGAAAGCATACTTGCACAACAGAAGAGCCCGAGTACAGATAGACTGGACTCAAGAGCAAGAAAGTACTACTGCGTCACGGTGTTCCCCAGGACGGAGTCTTGTCCCCCACACTTTTTCTAATCTTCATCAATGATCTTGTTGCTAATCTACCGCATGGAATTAAAGCGGCAATGTACGCTGATGACCTGGTTCTATGGAGCACAAATGAACATGCATCAGTTGCCACCAGATCACTACAGAGAGCTGTAGATGTATTTGTTGCATGGGCAAATAGATGGTGTGTCAGCATAAACACTGACAAGTGCAGCACCACTCTATTTACCCTCTCTCCAAAACAAAAGGCAGGGATCATCCAGATAAATGGAATACCCCTAAGAGAAGATAAAGAACCAACATACCTTGGAGTAACATTTGATGACAGGCTGACATGGAGAAAGCACATCAACAAAGCAGTAGCAAAAGCCAGAAGGAAAATAGCCATCCTGAGAAAACTAAGTGGAACCACATGGGGAGCCAGTGGGAAAATACTTAGCAAAGTTTATCAACAGAGCATACGACCACACCTGGAATACGGATCAACTGCGTGGTGTTCAGCATCAAAAACCACACTACAAGAGCTGGACAAGGTGCAAAATCAAGCACTTAGAGTCACCACAGGAGGGATGAGATCAACCCCTATAGTGGAGATGGAGAAGATGGGGAGGACACAAGCACTGAGAGAGCGCAGAGATACGAAAATGCTAATACAAGCAGAAAAGTTCCTCAGCTTGCCAGGCCACCCTATGAAGAACAGATTTGAAAACTTAGCTATGGGGCGGTTGAAAAGAAGCAGTTTTATCCACCAGGCCAAACGACTCTGCAGAGAAACCACCGATCTGCCCACAGTTGGTATCCCCCTGAAAACTATTCCAGAGCGAACTCCATGGAAAGATGAACATAGACTATCACTACAAATCCAGACAAAAGTGAGAGGAATATTTGACAAGGAAGAACAGAACAGTGTACAGCGCAGAACAGCCACTCTCAGCTTCCTTGATGAAGAATACCCACAGGACCTCTGGATCCGAGTCTACACAGATGGGTCAGCACAAAATGCTGTTCGAAATGGAGGAGCGGGAGTGTACATAGAATACCCAAATAATACTAGGGACACGGCCAGAGTACCAACAGGAAAGTACTGCCATAACTATGATGCTGAAATTGAGGCAATCAAGATAGCAACAGATAAATTAGTAAATACCAGCAATGGTACACAACCTGTGGTGCTATTGACAGATGCAAAATCAGTACTCGAGGCGCTCCTGTCTGGGAAATTGCCAGTACTAAGGACACTACTTTCTGAACTTAGCAGTCAGCATAAGGTCACCATACAGTGGATACCATCCCACTGTGGAGTGCCCGGAAAAGACAGAGCTGATCGATTGACTAAGGAAGGAGCAAAAGAAGAACAGTCTGATGTGCCCATTACATACCACCAAAAGAAAAGAATGATCAAATCAGTCAGAAAGCCACCAAAACCTGCTCAAGATGACTACCACATTATGGACAGACCAGAACAAGTCATTATTCTGCGCCTCAGAACAGGACACAATAGATTACGCAACCACATGTATACAAAATTCAAGATTGGTGAATCAGCCATGTGCACATGTGGATTGGCGTCGCAGACAGCAGAGCACATACTCCAAGACTGCCCAAAATACAACATATCTAGGCAAACCTTCTGGACTAGAGAGACGACAGTGGAAGATAAACTCTATGGACCGCTGAGTGAACTAAAAAAGACAGTTAAATTCATAAAAGAGACAACATTGCAGTTATAGACATATTTCAAGCGAACGAAAGAAGAAGAAGAAGAAGAAGAAGAAGAAGAAGAAGAAGAAGAAGAAGAAGAAGAAGAAGAAGAAGAAGAAGAAGACGAAGAAGAAGAAGAAGAAAAAGAAGAAGAAGAAGAAGAAGAAGAAGAAGAAGAAGAAGAAGAAGAAGAAGAAGAAGAAGAAGAAGAAGAAGAAGAAGAAGAAGAAATACCAACTTACCAATGAAGAAAAAAAATCAATTGTGAATAACCAATTAAATCATGGGCAAAATTACTCAAAGAAAGAAAGCAAAGTATATATTAGTAAACAGAGAAATATATCACATGTGCAGAGCTGCCAAAGAAGTGTGGATTAAGATTAAATGTAAGGAAACAGAATTTTAAAAAAAATTTAAAACACAACTAAAGAGATTGCATAAAAATATAAACAGACTTTCAAGCAAGAAAAACATAATACATGAAAGATTTATTCTGGGACAACAGGGGCAATAAACCAACACTATAAAGCTCAAGATGAACAAAATTCTAGGCTGAAGTAGAGAAGGCTATTAAAAAGATGAAACAAGGAGAGGCTGCAGGTCCTGACAAGAAAACAACGGAAGAGAAAAAAATCCATATCCAACTTTGGCATTGATATACTATTACAGAATTATGTGTTGGTGTATATATTGAATTGAATTGAATTGAACTTTATTTAAAAATGGTTACAAATTGGGCACGTAGGCCTGTCTTACATTTGGCCCTTCCAATCACTCATCTTTTGTTCATCAACAGTGGATGATAAATTCACATACGAAAAAAAAAACCATTGTCAAATGAATGTTGTAAGCATAAACAATGCATATTACCATGTTATGTGACACATCCCCCATACCACACAGACATCCCGCACCAACCCACACACACATCCCTCCACCCACTCACACATCCCTCCACCCACTCACACATCCCTTCACCAACCCAGACATCTCACACCCACCCACACATATCCCAACCCACACAAACTCACCCACACACACATGCTCCACCAACCCACCCATCCACACACCCCCCAACCACATATATACCCCTCTCACACACACATCTCTCATCCACTCACACATCACCCACCCATACCCTCACATCTTCCCATCCACACACACACACATTTTCCCACCCACCCACACATTTCACATCCACTCACACACCCCATCAACCACACATACATCCCCCACACACACACATCCCCCATGCATACACACATGCCCCACTCCTCCTTCACATGCCCCAACATACCCACCCATACACACATTCCCCCACCTGCCAAAACCCACATATCCTCCACCCACCAACACTCACACAAACACATCAACCCAAAAACGCATATATAGAAAACTGAGTACATCCCCAAGGATCTGAAAACATCCATTTTCATCACACTACCCAAGAAGCCAAGAGCTGTTGTTTGTGAAGATTACAGAACTATTAGCTTAATGAGCCAAATAGCTAAGATACTGCTCAAGGACATATAAGAAAGAATTCAAAATAAAGTAAAATAAAATAGATGAAGAAGTAGCTGAAGAATAATTTGGGTTCCACAAAAACAGTGGCACCAGAGAATCCATAATCTGTTTGAGGACGTTGATCTAAAAATACATAGAAGTTCAGAAAAATATATATGTATGTTTTAAAGACTACAATAAAAGCTTTTGACAGAGTACAACATGAAAGATTAATTAAATGTCTTTAAGATATAGGAGTAGAAGGAAAGGATATCAGACTAATTAGTAACCTGTAATGGGAACAAGTGGAGACAATTAGATACAGAAATAATTACTCTATCGCCTATAGAGATAAAATGAGGAATATGGCAGGGATGTGTGTTGTCCCAAAGCCTCAACTTATATACAAAAAGAATTTTTAAACAAGTTGGAAAACTGCCTGGACATCAATGGAAGAATCATAAACAATCTTAGGCATGCTGATGATACAGTGTTACCAGCAGAAAGCAAACAAGAGTTGCAAAACCTAGTGGAACAAGCAAACAGGCAGTGTAGAATGTGGCTTAGATATTAATATCCCAAAAATGAAAACTATGATAATTAGCAGGAGAAAGGAGAGGCCATCAATGAACTGTTAACAGGGAGATACTAGAACAGTAACAAGTTTCTCCTATCTTGGACATGTAATAACAGATGATGACAGAAATGAAACAGAAATCAAAAAGAGAACTGGAATGGCCCAAAATGTTTTCAACAACTCCAAAATGTTTTCAACAACATGAAATCAGTATTAACATCTAGAGAGATTAACACCAAATTAAAAAGGGAATTGTCAAATGTTATTTATATTCAACACTATTGTGTGGTGCAGAAACCTGAAAAATGAACAAGCAATTAGAAAGTCAAATAGAGGCCCTTGAGATGTGGATATACAGAAGAATATTAGTATTTCATGGAAACAAAAAACAATGAAATATGAAGAGGTTCTAGAAAATAGAGGCAAGTGAAATATTTTGGTCATGTTAAAAAAACATAGCACTCTTATAAAAACCATACTGGAGGGCAAGGTTGAAAAGAAGTGAGCAAGCGGTAAACAATGATACAAGTGGAAAGGTAACGTCAAGAGATGGATGAACAGCAGTCTGACAGAATGTACAATCTAGTTTTAGAGACAGACAGTGTTGGAGATCCATTGCAGCCAACCTTCACTGTGGAGATGGCACCTGATACATTTTCTAAGATAATAAAACATACTTAATGTATGCTTTCTAACAAACCACAAGATATTGTATCCTACCTGGTGATCCTGAGATAGTTTCCTCATAGTCTGCTTCAACAAGTAACTGAAATACAACACATTTTTCTCAGAATAGGATTATAAGAATACCTCACTGTTTATGACTATAAATTTCACAGATGCATATATTGTATGATTAGGTCATGATCTCACCCATCTAAAATATATTTTATATTTGGAGCATATGAGTTAAGTACCACACGTTTCATTTTATTCTCTCGCTAATTTCTCTTTCCCATGGTTCCATAATATTATTCCTTAATGAAGTTACTTTGGTGTCATTTCAGTTTTCGGTGTGTTGTTGTGGCTTGTTTCTTGTTGTTATTTACTAATTACGGTTTGTTGATGAATGTTCTTTGTTACTGTAATTTTGTAAAGCAACAAATTGTGTTTTCCAACTGTGTACATTTCTAAGCTTTACCTCAGTTAGAAGCATTTCATTTAACTATCTGAACAACGGAATGAAATATTTCTAATCTATCTCAACAACAGAATAGAATCTTTCTCATTTAAAATATCTGATAGAATGGCATCTTTTCCACTTAGATTATTGTTGTTGTTTGTCCATCAAGAATGATGATGACCATTCATTTCATCCAGTGGGGTTGAAAGTATGGAGCCGTGGGTTCTAAGATGGCTGATAAGGCCTATTTTGGCTCGAAATGTTCTTTGACAATGTGGACAAAGAATGCTTGACGTTTCTGGAGGAGGATTTCCTGCAGTGGTTTTTCTGTTCTGCCTTTTCTTTACAGCTCTTGCAGTCCTGGTTGCCTCACACATGACTGCACCCTTGTGTAATGATGCACGCCACGAATTTCGGTCTCTGGCTGCAGTCTCCCAGGTGTCATGATGAATTCCAAAAGCATTCAGAGAGATTTTCAGAGTGTCTTTAAAGCGTTTCCTCTGGCCACCTTGGGAGCGTTTACCACAACGCAGTTCGCTGTAAAAAATTTGTTTAGGGAGCCTGTGATCTGGCATGCGAGTCAAGTTACCAGCCCAACGAATCTGATTCTTCATCAGTAGAGTGTGGATACTGGGCATGGATGCTCTTTCTAGGACTTCAGTGTCTGGGATCTTGTCTTGCTATTTAATCATCAGTAGCTTCCTTAGGTAGACTGTGTGACAGTGGTTTAATTTCCAAGCGTGTCGCTGATAAACAGTCCAGGTTTCACAAGCATATAGCAGTGTGGATAATACAAATGCTTTGATATCTCAACAACAGAACGGCATCCTTCCAACTTAAAACAGCTTAACAACAGTAAGGCATATTTCTTGTGTAAAATATCTCAACAAGAAATGGCACCTTTCTCATCTAAGATCGATGAATGAAAGAATAGTGTAATAATTCCACAATAGAACAGTTAGAAGAGCCAGCGGCTCTGTGTGCAAAATGTCATCACAATGAATTAACAATAAGAATAAGATAATGACTCCATTGAGACATCATATAACAGCTAACTTATGACATGAAATATATTCACACAGCTGTGCAATACTAGCACAGAGATTTATTTTAAAAAGCTATGCATGAAGTTATAGCTGTAGTATTTCTGTTTAACTACAGATTTATGCCTCACCAAGAAAAACAAATGACATTTTTTATCACAATTCTTGGTTTAAAGAATCAACAT
Organism: Cepaea nemoralis; assembly: GCA_014155875.1. Lineage (NCBI taxonomy): Eukaryota > Metazoa > Mollusca > Gastropoda > Stylommatophora > Helicidae > Cepaea > Cepaea nemoralis. Next base: position 159,338 of record JACEFZ010009947.1, read on the forward strand.
CAAAGCACTATGAGCAAACCCATAGATGTTCTTTCTCCATCAGCAAAAGTCTTAAGCTGTAGATGCTAATCATTCCAGTAGTGATAAAAACTCAGCAGCAGAGTAAGCACGAAAGGAGGCTTCTCACTGTCAGAAGAGGTCCTCCTTCCCAGAATGTTTCGGCCCTTTACCTTCTTGACATTCTCTGGGGAGTAGGCCCATCTGGGTCATGATTTGGGTGTTTTTCCTCTGCTGTGGGTTCAAAACATGTTTTGAGATGTTCGTTCTTTGCCTTGTTTCCATGTTTGTCCCACACCTGCGAAAAAAAGCCTGTTCCCAAGCACTAACCATAAACATGTTGGATTTATCTCCTCATATGCTTCTCCTTGTTAAAATCACACTTAAATCAAAGCTCAAGCATCCTTAAGTATTCTTTAAAATGTTGCATGTCCGTTGCAGGAAATTGCAATAAACCCCACCCCCTACACAATTACAGCTAATATGAATTAATTACTAATAAACTACAAACATTCATTAGAAGGTGGCTGCATAGAATTGAAGGACTGGAATGGTATGACAGAATCACTCATGCAGAGATTATAAACACATTATAGCAAAACAAGGGGTGAGGAAAAGTTGCTGGATAGAATACATATTGAGATAATTTGTTAGTAGTATAACTAGAAATTCTTTTCTCTGGAACCCAGTGTCAAGCGATTTAGGGAAACTTAAAGTTGTTGACTGCAACGTCCCGTAAGGGATACGCAACATTTTTTTTTTTTTATATTCTGGGCCGATGTATGTGCGCGAGAATCGGTAGCGGTTCTCGCCGCGTCTGTAACTTACGGGGTATGTGAGCCGGTCGCTCAGAAAGCAATGGCAAACTACTGAGCGTAATCTTGCCTAGTACATCAGCAGCAGCTGAAAAATGCTGATGTTGACTGCAATGTCCTGTAAGGGATATGCAACCAAAAAAATAAATAAAAAATATTCTGGGCCACAGCATAATGATTTGTAGTCGCTATGTTTCTTCCTGACCGCATGCCTTTCGAGAAAATTATGTGATACCCATTTTATGAAGCTGAGTTGACCCCAGTGTTGCACTGGTTGAAACAAAACAGATGCTTGCTCACAGAGGATTGAAACCAGATCACTATCTAGGTAAGTAGGCATGCTAACTACAGTTCTATCACTGCTGCAATATATGGGGTAATATTATTAATAATACACCAGCTATCTTTAATTTTCCAGAGACACTTCTGGTTATCATTTTATAAGCATTTGTTTATTTGAGAGCCAACACATTAAGTACTTTACAATTAGTCCAGATCACTTTCACCTATTAACCGAGCCACTCAGGTGTAAAAGGTAATGAGCAAGTCAATCAATTGGTGAACATGGTGGTGATCGACAAGGAAAGGACAACGGATCGATCCCACATCAGCAACACTATGAAAGACACTGAATGAACTGATGGACACTAAAGAATCTGTTTTCTTGTCCACAGTGATGGAGGTAGGAGTACGGGGAACGCTGCAAGACATGAACATTTTTTCAAGAGTACGAGGCATTTGATAAATCAACACAGAATTGTATATCAATCGATATACTCAGGCAGGGATGTTAAGGAGGTGATCAGAGTACACAGAATTGTATATCAATCGATATACCCAGGCGGGGATGTTAAGGAGGTGATCAGAGTATCTATAAACTTGTCCAGAATGTGATGATGACAATCCTCGGTGATCACTAAAATCACTTCACAGCAATAACAGTCAGGTAAAATTCAAAACCGCTTTCACAGGGAATAAAATCCAGGACCAATGTGCTGGTAGCTAAGTGCCCTATCATTGCCCAACCACAGTTCCTATATGTTCTCATGAAAAAAAAGTTAGTTGCATATCCTTTACAGATCGTCGCAGTCAATCCCTGCATTTTTTCGCTGCTTGTGATGTGTTGGCATGTTTACGTTCAGTAGTTTGCCATTGCTTTCTGAACAACCAGCATTCATATCATTTTATATAAACTGACGCAAGGTGGGCAGCTCCCAAACCACCCGCAGGTGTGTTTCAAACATGGTATGTGTAATTAAAAATTGCGTCCCTAACTCCTTTGCCCCGGAGCCACTGCTTAAACATTAACAACCCTTAAAATGACCAGTGCTGAAATCCAAAAAGGCATAAATGACATCAACAAATTGTACAGAATCCATATGACCAGGAACAACTCACCTCAATATTTTGTGCATTAATGAATTCTCTGTCCAGACACTCCAATAACCACACACAATGTGGCGAAGCTTTGATATGCTGCTCTATTGGGACTGCGTTCGGTGGCCAGTTGTAGAGACCCACACCACAAGCAAAGCATTTTACCTTATCGTTAAAACCTGCAGCACAATACTTTGAATTGATCATCATTTTATACACACACATGCACGTGCACGCACACACACACACACACAACAAATACAGGGCAGTCTGTCGCCTGGAAAGTTTTACCTGCCGTCTGAATTTTCAATGATTTTCTTAGCCCACATTTACAAAATAAAACATGCTCCTGCCTGAATTATTATTTTTTTTAAGGGGGGGGGCACTTGCTCCTGAATTATTTTTAGTTTTGTCTACCCTTGTATATATTTTTTCTTTAAAGTAGAGGACCCTTGTATGCAACTTAAAGTGTGCTGGGCATAAGGTGTTAGGCCCATATTTGTATAAACCAATCAGCACTTGAGGGGTCATGAGGTCAGCGTCACACTGGCTGTCTTTACGTCCCAAGACATTTCCCGGTGCCCGTTTTAGGTTGTGTCAACCTGGGAGTCAAGAATAATGTTTTTAATCCATCTTGTGCATTTGAACCCATGAACACCCAGCCAGCAAACAAGTGTATTGTTACTATGCGACTGCTGCTTCCATTCCTGTCCATAGACTTGAAGCTGTCCTTAATGTACATGGCACACTTTAAGAGAACAGTGACAATGGTGTTTTAGCTCCAGATTACTCAAAACCGGGAGTCATTGTAGTGCAGTGGTTAGCATTCTTGCCTGTCATCAGGGTGATAATGTGTTCAAACTCGTCTCGACATGTGTTCAAATTCCCCTGATTTATTAAAATTATCCAAGGCTCACAGGTCAAGCCAATTTAAAATGGTTACCAGGAAATTTGTTTTGAGTGCTACATTTATTGAAAGACAGAAGATCAAATGGTTTGGCCATCTCGTTAGAATGCAACACCATCACCTATCAGCATCGGCCCTACATCAATGATCATTTCCGACAAGAGCAAGAGGACACCCGAGAAGAAAATGGATTGACGACATCAAAGACATTGTATAATAACATGAAATGACACTGTCCAGTGCCACCCATCGGGCACTGGAGCGCCAATTATTCCTCCCCCTGCTTGAAGGCAAAAGTGGAAGATGATGATGATGACCAGGAGATGTTCTGGGAAGTAGAGGTGGCCGATATGATACTGACCACTGAGTGCCGATTGAGCTATAAACATATGGAGCTAACATCACATGTACCCAATACACCTCAAGGCATGGAACAGGGTTCTGTACTTTATTTTTACTGCTGAAAACCAAGCCGACACTGCTTCAACTTACTGAATAATACTGGGTGTATTTTTAATGACTGCGTAGTATTTGAAAATATTGCCGGTCCAAGTTTTGTATTTACCTATTATGTTGCATGAACTTTACAGAGGGTGAATACAAAACTTGGACCGGCAATATTTTCAAACACTGCAGTCATTAAAAATACACCCTATATAACAGATACCTGACTTCTGCTGGGGAAAGAGGTTGCGAGGACTAAATGTGATGACCTGAAACTGTTTGAAGTCACATACTATGGCACGTGCTTCCCGGTCGACCACATACTATAGCATGGGCTTCCAGGTCGACCACATACTATAGCATGGGCTTCCAGGTTGACCACATACTATAGCATTGGCTTCCAGGTTGACCACATACTATAGCATGGGCTTCCCGGTGACCACATACTATAGCATGGGCTTCCAGGTTGACCACATACTATAGCATTGGCTTCCAGGTTGACCACATACTATAGCATGGGCTTCCCGGTGACCACATACTATAGCATGGGCTTCCAGGTTGACCACAAACTATAGCATGGGCTTCCTGGTGACCACAAACTATAGAATGGACTTCCCGGTGACCACAAACTATAGCATGGACTTCCCGGTGACCACAAACTATAGCATGGGCTTCCCGGTGACCACAAACTATAGCATGGACTTCCCAGTGACCACAATCTATAGCATGGGCTTCCTGGTCGACTACATACTATAGCATGGGCTTTCCGGTGACCACATACTATAGCATGGGCTTCCCGGTGACCACATACTATAACATGGGCTTCCAGGTTGACCACAGACTATAGCATGGGCTTCCTGGTGACCACAAACTATACCATGGACTTCCCGGTGACCACAAACTATAGCATGGACTTCCCAGTGACCACAAACTATAGCATTGGCTTCCCGGTGACCACAAACTATAGCATGGACTTCCCGGTGACCACAAACTATAGCATGGACTTCCTGGTGACCACAAACTATAGCATGGGCTTCCTAGTGACCACAAACTATAGCATGGACTTCCCGGTGACCACAAACTAAAGAATGGGCTCCCAGCTGACCAGGCCTAGAATTGGCACCAGAACTTAGGAAATAAAGGCGGTTGGTGTGACACTGACCACATCACACATTGAGTGCCGATTGATGTACAGAATATAGGGCTAGCACTGTATACACAACATGCATGGGTATTCATTCATATCGGGGCCTCTTGGTATGTAAAAGGGATCCTTAACTTTACTTTAGCTACACACTATAGCAGTATTTATGTGTTATAGAATTTTCTGTACCTTTTTCTATTTTAAGATTGCACAATGACATGTGCAGGGTCATAATTGATCTTACCTATTCAATTAATACTTGCCTGCTTGGCAGCATAAAATAACAGAATGCTAAGTTATTTGATAAACATTAAAATGAATCACTTCTAGTTTATAAAAGAAAGACTGCCTAACAATAAAACACAATATTATCTACAATACGGCTAACTGGCATGTTAGTGTTGTCGCTATGCTGATAATGAATAATGTCATGACGAGGGTTCGATGCTTGCGTTGGTCAACCGCTAATGTGAAGTGACAGACTGGCTACTTTTACTCCATGCATTCAGGCCTACAAAATGGCGAATAGCACATCACAGACCCAGAGAAGATAATGTCATTACAAAGGTTCGATGCTTGCGTTGGTCATCCGCTAATGTGAGGGACAGACTGGCTACTTTTACTCCATGCATTCAGGCCTACAACATGTGACGATCCTAGCACATCATAGAGAAGGTACCTGCTTTGGGACTTGTTTCTGTGTTTGTACAATAACCAGATGGCGATGGGAACGATTAGTAGTATGACTCTTCGCTGGCTGTTGAACAAGGGGGCAGAGCGTATATGGGAATGTCCAGAGTGCAGTGATGTTGGTTGTTAGCTCAACTCAACTCAACAACTACAATATGACTGACACAACAAAAAAATTTGTCAAGTCCCATAGAATTAACCTGCTGTTTGCATGTGACGTCTTAGGAGCATCACATTTTGTATGCTTGATTGGGCAGAGGAATATGTGGCCAATCTTTTCCTCTAATGGTGAATGTCTTGAGTTGATATCAAACCCTCCTCCAACTGCGCCCATACTATCGTCAGCGGATGTCCTAGCCATTACACCAACTCCAATTGTTTTTGAAAAATATAAATCAAGACATACATCTATCATCATGGTCTTGCTGACTGGTGTGGGAAATAATGCTTCTCCACAATATCAGTCCAGACATACATCTATCATCATGGTGTGGGAAATAATGCTTCTCCACAATATCAGTCCAGACATACATCTATCATCATGGTCTTGCTGACTGGTGTGGGAAATAATGATTCTCCACAATATCAGTCCAGACATACATCTATCATCATCGTCTAGCTAACTGGTGTGGGAAATAATGCTTCTCCACAATATCAGTCCAGACATACATCTATCATCATGGTCTTGCTGATTGGTGTGGGAAATAATGATTCTCCACAATATCAGTCCAGACATACATCTATCATCATGGTCTTGCTGACTGGTGTGGGAAATAATGATTCTCCACAATATCAGTCCAGACATACATCTATCATCATCGTCTTGCTGACTGGTGTGGGAAATAATGCTTCTCCACAATATCAGTCCAGACATACATCTATCATCATGGTCTTGCTGACTGGTGTGGGAAATAATGCTTCTCCACAATATCAGTCCAGACATACATCTATCATCATGGACTTGCTGACTGGTGTGGGAAATAATGCTTCTCCACAATATCAGTCCAGACATACATCTATCATCATGGTCTTGCTGACTGGTGTGGGAAATAATGATTCTCCACAATATCAGTCCAGACATACATCTATCATCATGGTCTTGCTGACTGGTGTGGGAAATAATGCTTCTCCACAATATCAGTCCAGACATACATCTATCATCATCGTCTTACTGACTGGTGTGGGAAATAATACTTCTCCACAATATCAGTCCAGACATACATCTATCATCATCGTCTTGCTGACTGGTGTGGGAAATAATACTTCTCCACAATATCAGCCCAGACATACATCTATCATCATGGTGACGGAAATAATACTTCTCCACAATATCAGCCCAGACATACATCTATCATCATGGTGTGGGAAATAATACTTCTCCACAATATCAGCCCAGACATACATCTATCATCATCGTCTTGCTGACTGGTGTGGGAAATAATGCTTCTCCACAATATCAGTCCAGACATACATCTATCATCATCGTCTTGCTGACTGGTGTGGGAAATAATACTTCTCCACAATATCAGTCCAGACATACATCTATCATCATCGTCTTGCTGACTGGTGTGGGAAATAATACTTCTCCACAATATCAGTCCAGACATACATCTATCATCATGGTCTTGCTGACTGGTGTGGGAAATAATACTTCTCCACAATATCAGCCCAGACGTACATCTATCATCATCGTCTTGCTGACTGGTGTGGGAAATAATGCTTCTCCACAATATCAGTCCAGACATACATCTATCATCATGGTCTTGCTGACTGGTGTGGGAAATAATGCTTCTCCACAATATCAGTCCAGACATACATCTATCATCATCGTCTTGCTGACTGGTGTGGGAAATAATGCTTCTCCACAATATCAGTCCAGACATACATCTATCATCATCGTCTTGCTGACTGGTGTGGGAAATAATGCTTCTCCACAATATCAGTCCAGACATACATCTATCATCATGGTCTTGCTGACTGGTGTGGGAAATAATGCTTCTCCACAATATCAGTCCAGACATACATCTATCATCATGGTCTTGCTGACTGGTGTGGGAAATAATACTTCTCCACAATATCAGTCCAGACATACATCTATCATCATCGTCTTGCTGACTGGTGTGGGAAATAATACTTCTCCACAATATCAGTCCAGACATACATCTATCATCATGGACTTGCTGACTGGTGTGGGAAATAATGCTTCTCCACAATATCAGTCCAGACATACATCTATCATCATGGTCTTGCTGACTGGTGTGGGAAATAATGCTTCTCCACAATATCAGTCCAGACATACATCTATCATCATGGACTTGCTGACTGGTGTGGGAAATAATGCTTCTCCACAATATCAGTCCAGACATACATCTATCATCATGGTCTTGCTGACTGGTGTGGGAAATAATGATTCTCCACAATATCAGTCCAGACATACATCTATCATCATGGTCTTGCTGACTGGTGTGGGAAATAATGCTTCTCCACAATATCAGTCCAGACATACATCTATCATCATTGTCTTACTGACTGGTGTGGGAAATAATACTTCTCCACAATATCAGTCCAGACATACATCTATCATCATCGTCTTGCTGACTGGTGTGGGAAATAATACTTCTCCACAATATCAGCCCAGACATACATCTATCATCATGGTGTGGGAAATAATACTTCTCCACAATATCAGCCCAGACATACATCTATCATCATGGTGTGGGAAATAATACTTCTCCACAATATCAGCCCAGACATACATCTATCATCATCGTCTTGCTGACTGGTGTGGGAAATAATGCTTCTCCACAATATCAGTCCAGACATACATCTATCATCATCGTCTTGCTGACTGGTGTGGGAAATAATACTTCTCCACAATATCAGTCCAGACATACATCTATCATCATCGTCTTGCTGACTGGTGTGGGAAATAATACTTCTCCACAATATCAGTCCAGACATACATCTATCATCATGGTCTTGCTGACTGGTGTGGGAAATAATACTTCTCCACAATATCAGCCCAGACGTACATCTATCATCATCGTCTTGCTGACTGGTGTGGGAAATAATGCTTCTCCACAATATCAGTCCAGACATACATCTATCATCATGGTCTTGCTGACTGGTGTGGGAAATAATGCTTCTCCACAATATCAGTCCAGACATACATCTATCATCATCGTCTTGCTGACTGGTGTGGGAAATAATGCTTCTCCACAATATCAGTCCAGACATACATCTATCATCATCGTCTTGCTGACTGGTGTGGGAAATAATGCTTCTCCACAATATCAGTCCAGACATACATCTATCATCATGGTCTTGCTGACTGGTGTGGGAAATAATGCTTCTCCACAATATCAGTCCAGACATACATCTATCATCATGGCTCTTGCTGACTGGTGTGGGAAATAATACTTCTCCACAATATCAGTCCAGACATACATCTATCATCATCGTCTTGCTGACTGGTGTGGGAAATAATACTTCTCCACAATATCAGTCCAGACATACATCTATCATCATGGTCTTGCTGACTGGTGTGGGAAATAATGATTCTCCACAATATCAGTCCAGACATACATCTATCATCATGGTCTTGCTGACTGGTGTGGGAAATAATACTTCTCCACAATATCAGTCCAGACATACATCTATCATCATCGTCTTGCTGACTGGTGTGGGAAATAATACTTCTCCACAATATCAGTCCAGACATACATCTATCATCATGGTGTGGAAAATAATGCTTCTCCACAATATCAGTCCAAACATACATCTATCATCATCGTCTTGTTGACTGGTGTGGGAAATAATACTTCTCCACAATATCAGTCCAGACATACATCTATCATCATCGTCTTGCTGACTGGTGTGGGAAATAATACTTCTCCACAATATCAGTCCAGACATACATCTATCATCATCGTCTTGCTGACTGGTGTGGGAAATAATACTTCTCCACAATATCAGCCCAGACATACATCTATCATCATCGTCTTGCTGACTGGTGTGGGAAATAATGCTTCTCCACAATATCAGTCCAGACATACATCTATCATCATGGTGTGGGAAATAATGCTTCTCCACAATATCAGTCCAGACATACATCTATCATCATCGTCTTGCTGACTGGTGTGGGAAATAATACTTCTCCACAATATCAGTCCAGACGTACATCTATCATCATGGTGTGGGAAATAATGTTTCTCCACAATATCAGTCCAGACATACATCTATCATCATCGTCTTGCTGACTGGTGTGGGAAATAATGCTTCTCCACAATATCAGTCCAGACATACATCTATCATCATCGTCTTACTGACTGGTGTGGGAAATAATGCTTCTCCACAATATCAGTCCAGACATACATCTATCATCATCGTCTTGCTGACTGGTGTGGGAAATAATGATTCTCCACAATATCAGTCCAGACATACATCTATCATCATGGTCTTGCTGACTGGTGTGGGAAATAATGCTTCTCCACAATATCAGTCCAGACATACATCTATCATCATCGTCTTACTGACTGGTGTGGGAAATAATACTTCTCCACAATATCAGTCCAGACATACATCTATCATCATCGTCTTGCTGACTAGTGTGGGAAATAATACTTCTCCACAATATCAGCCCAGACATACATCTATCATCATGGTGTGGGAAATAATACTTCTCCACAATATCAGCCCAGACATACATCTATCATCATGGTGTGGGAAATAATACTTCTCCACAATATCAGCCCAGACATACATCTATCATCATCGTCTTGCTGACTGGTGTGGGAAATAATGCTTCTCCACAATATCAGTCCAGACATACATCTATCATCATCGTCTTGCTGACTGGTGTGGGAAATAATACTTCTCCACAATATCAGTCCAGACATACATCTATCATCATCGTCTTGCTGACTGGTGTGGGAAATAATACTTCTCCACAATATCAGTCCAGACATACATCTATCATCATGGTCTTGCTGACTGGTGTGGGAAATAATACTTCTCCACAATATCAGCCCAGACGTACATCTATCATCATCGTCTTGCTGACTGGTGTGGGAAATAATGCTTCTCCACAATATCAGTCCAGACATACATCTATCATCATGGTCTTGCTGACTGGTGTGGGAAATAATGCTTCTCCACAATATCAGTCCAGACATACATCTATCATCATCGTCTTGCTGACTGGTGTGGGAAATAATGATTCTCCACAATATCAGTCCAGACATACATCTATCATCATCGTCTTGCTGACTGGTGTGGGAAATAATGCTTCTCCACAATATCAGTCCAGACATACATCTATCATCATGGTCTTGCTGACTGGTGTGGGAAATAATGCTTCTCCACAATATCAGTCCAGACATACATCTATCATCATGGTCTTGCTGACTGGTGTGGGAAATAATACTTCTCCACAATATCAGTCCAGACATACATCTATCATCATCGTCTTGCTGACTGGTGTGGGAAATAATACTTCTCCACAATATCAGTCCAGACATACATCTATCATCATGGTCTTGCTGACTGGTGTGGGAAATAATGATTCTCCACAATATCAGTCCAGACATACATCTATCATCATGGTCTTGCTGACTGGTGTGGGAAATAATACTTCTCCACAATATCAGTCCAGACATACATCTATCATCATCGTCTTGCTGACTGGTGTGGGAAATAATACTTCTCCACAATATCAGTCCAGACATACATCTATCATCATGGTGTGGAAAATAATGCTTCTCCACAATATCAGTCCAAACATACATCTATCATCATCGTCTTGTTGACTGGTGTGGGAAATAATACTTCTCCACAATATCAGTCCAGACATACATCTATCATCATCGTCTTGCTGACTGGTGTGGGAAATAATACTTCTCCACAATATCAGTCCAGACATACATCTATCATCATTGTCTTGCTGACTGGTGTGGGAAATAATACTTCTCCACAATATCAGCCCAGACATACATCTATCATCATCGTCTTGCTGACTGGTGTGGGAAATAATGCTTCTCCACAATATCAGTCCAGACATACATCTATCATCATGGTGTGGGAAATAATGCTTCTCCACAATATCAGTCCAGACATACATCTATCATCATCGTCTTGCTGACTGGTGTGGGAAATAATACTTCTCCACAATATCAGTCCAGACATACATCTATCATCATGGTGTGGGAAATAATGTTTCTCCACAATATCAGTCCAGACATACATCTATCATCATCGTCTTGCTGACTGGTGTGGGAAATAATGCTTCTCCACAATATCAGTCCAGACATACATCTATCATCATCGTCTTACTGACTGGTGTGGGAAATAATGCTTCTCCACATTTTTCAATATCCAACAGCAGGTATTAATTTGTGCACTGACACACCAACATAACGGATAGGCATTTGAACCGTTAAGGCCTCTGGAGTGTTTACGCTTGTGGCTATGGTTTGCATTCGCACTTTCCTCATGAAGGACTGGTAGTGCATGGTTCTGTCACCCTGCTACTGAGTGAGTGCGTGGCGCGATATTGTGAAATTTGTGAGGATTGCTTATACATCTGTCCGCAGCTGTTTGTAGCGTGAACTCCATGTTTGGAACGATGGCGGTCGGATGTTGCTGAATTGACTGGTTTGCCTTTTCGGTTTACGGGTGCATTTTTTAGAAGACTCCTGAGAGTCATCGCTGCAGCCACGAAGTTCGTGCTTTGTGCAGCACTTTCGGTGGGTCGCCCTGTGGAAAGAGGCCAAGCCATATGGGATAAAACCCGGGTCAATGAAGTTTTTCTGGTAACTGCCAATTCCATCGATGATGAACTGTATATTTCGTGGAGGACTTTTGTGTTGGCATTCTGGCAGCAGCATTATGCACAGTGTACCTGTGCGGGCTGTTTGCTTGTTGAGACTTCTGTCTGTTCCATTTTTCACATTGGGCAGTGAAGAGCATTTCTTGTGATAATGACTGGCACAGAAACGGAGCATAATGAGGATGACCCGTTGCTGCGAAGTTGGAACAGCGACTAACTAACTAACCAATGCCAGGACACAAGGCTGCCAAGAATCCTCTCTCACTCTCTTCCTCTATCTCTTTCCACAAATCTTTCCAGTTATCACAACATGTTCTAGTATTTTTCTACTCAAAATATGGCCCAAAAAATTACTGGTACCTCTTTTTGCCAGATGCTTGTGAAAAGTTTTACATCTACGAGGGTGAGTCAATAAGTAAGTCACACAGTTCTGTGGGATGGCAGGTAAATGTAGTTGGTGTTTTCTACAGATTAGGTGACAGCAACATCGAACTTTATATTCCCGTTTGTCAGGTGGAGCTAGGTGTCTCAAAGGCATGCGCAGCACATAAACAAAATGGCGACTGTACATACGGAGTGTACAACCAAAGAGCAATGTGCTGTTGTGCGTTTTTTTGGGGGGCAAAAGGACTGCCTGCAAAGGACATTCATAAGGAATTGCTTCCTGTTTATGCTGACAAATGTTTGTCCCATAAAGCGGTGCATAGCTGGGTAGAAACACTTTCTCAAGGACGCTCTAAAATTGTTGGTGAAATCCAGTCTGGTCGTCCTGTTGAGACTGCAACAGAAGCATCCGTGCAGCAGGTGGAGGAGATGATTGGAGGTGACAGGCAAGTAGCGACAGACTCTGTAGCATCTGCAATAGGGTGCTCACATGGTTCAGCATACAGCATAATGCATGATCGATTTAAATTTAAGAAAGTGTGCACAAGGTGGGTACCCAGAAAATTGGAGGAACACAAAATTAACCGATTTGGCCTGTCCTTGCATCATCTCTGTCAATATGACGATGAAGGAGAAGACATGCTGAACAGGATTGTTACTGGGTACGAATCAGAGTGCATCATTACCAACCCGAATCAAAGCGTGCTTCAATGCAATGGAAACATCCTTCTTCGCCTTGTGTCCAAAAATTCAAGGCTACGCCATCAGCAGGGAAGGTTATGCTGACAATGTTCTGGGACTGTCAAGGAGTGCTTTTAACCAATTTCAAGAAGAAAGGTGACAATGTGAATTCTGAACCGTACTATGAAGTTCTATCGATGCTTCATGATGCAATTCGAAGAATACGTCCAGGACTGCTGAGTAAAGGAGTGTCGCTTCTTCATGACAATGCCAGACCACATACGGCTCAATTAACTCAGGAGAAAATTAACCAACTAAGGTGGGAAGTTCTGGAACATCCACCTTACAGCCCTGACTTAGATCCTAGCGATTTCCACCTGTTTGGTCGACTCTCTTGGCGGGAACCAGAGCATTAGGACAGCATCAGTACCGCAGGATTGAGTGCACAGCTATCTCATCCCTCTCCCAAAACCATTCAAGGATCAGTCAAAGCTTAGCGGCTTTAGGATCATCACCCTTCAAAATACATTTGGGAATGTTTTAGAGAAGATAGTCGATGTTAAGCTGCAGGATTTTTTGGAAAGGGGGAAGCTTCTTCCAGGAGACCTGGGGAGCTACAGGCCAGGAAAAGATACCTGGTCAAATGCAGCCACTTTTGCCTTTGATGTTTATGAGGGGTTCCAGAGTAGACAGGAAACGATGGCAGTAGCGCTTGATCTCGAGGATGCGTACAATAGAGTTCGATATGATATTTTGATGACCGCACTGATGGAGAAGGGGGTCAATCCCTGGTTGGTGAATTGGATAGCAGCCGTCCTGCACTCTCGTCGGGTTGCTCTCCGTCTGGGTGCATGGACCTCAGAGCCACATATGTTAACCCCGGGACTGGCACAGGGATCTGCAGTCTCACCGGTGCTCTTTAATGTGTATACGAGCAAGATTGCAAACCTAGAAGCACCAGGGGTTGGAAGAATACTAACATTTGCAGATGATATTCTTGCATATAGGCAGGGGAGAGATAGGGAGCAAACAGCCCAGGAGTTACAGGCGACAGTAGATAAAGTGATTGACTGGTGCACAGAAATGAGTGCTGTCATCCACCCGGAAAAGGCGGCTGTTTTGTGGTGCTCTCTGGACAACAGGATTGTAAGAGCTGATGTCCTAAGCCTCGCGATAGATGGTAGAAATGTCAGCAGAGAGAACTGAAGTATCTGGGGATCACATTTGACAGGAGCCTATCCTTCAAGGACCATGTGGAAACGGTTGTGACAAGATCTCAAAAGGGACTCAGTGCACTTAAAACTATGGCTGCAATGGACACAGAGCAGAGAATGCTTTTCACACTATACCAGCACTTGATCCTCTCAGTAATTGATTATGGATTAGGTCTGCTCACTGTCTCAGAGAGTCAGCTGGTGAAGTTAGAGCGCATACAGAACGAAGCTATGCGGGTCATTCTGGGATGCACTAGAGACACCCCAGTAGTGTGTATGCGTTACATCCTTGGTCTGCCGACTGTTGCTGGTAGGCTCAAGGTGATGCAGGCGAAGGCATACCTCAGAGTAGCTGCAGACACAGACCACCCACTGCATGAGGCGCTGGACGCAGTTAAGGGTCAGCGACTGATAAGAGGGAAATCATGGATGGCTCAGGCGGAGGATACGATCAGACAGGTGTGCCCCTTGGAGAACATTAGGCGTGGAGAGGAGTGGGTCAGAGTGCCAGCGGAGCAGTCAGACTTGTGCAGAGTTATAATCACATTAAGCCGGGAGTGCAGGGAGTGGCCAGCAGGGGCCACGGAAGTGGAAATCCAGCAACTAATTCAGGACAATGCTCACTCGGGTGATGTGATTATCTACACAGATGGTTCGGTGTCAAGAGGTGAGAGAAGTGGCTGGGGGTTCATAGCCAAAGCTAATGGTCGATGTTTGGGGCAGGAGAGCCTGGCATATGATACCACAACATCCAGCTTAAGAATGGAGGTGGAGGCAGTCACTGCGGCTCTCCGCTGGATGGAGAATACGACACACACACACATCGTGATTGTAACTGACTCAGAAAGCATGCTGACGAGGGTGAGGACGGGCAGGCTTCGTGCGGAGTGGCTTGCTTCGCTTCGGAGGTCACGGGTGACAAGCATCGCCTGGATCTTTTCTCCAGGGCATGCCGGTGTGCTGGGAAATGAACAGGCGGACAGATTGGCTGGCTCTGCAGAACTTGGTGGAGTATTGATACATGACAAGGCAGATGTGGTTGCGGCCTTGTGGGAGCACGTGCACACCTCGGAGGAGCAAATGGATTACCATGGTCTGGCAAGAATGAGACAGCGAGGAGTGACGAGGGGATCTGGCCGACGCTCAACGCTCAGAGGAAAGGCGAGACGGACTTATAATCAGATTGCTACTGGTACTATTAGTGTTGGAACTCTTCGCTGGCTGCTGAGGATGGGGACGGAGCACTTATGGGAATGCCCCGAATGCTGTGATGTCGATTCCTAAATCAATCAATCAATCTTGGCGGGAGACATTTTGCGAATAACGCCAAAGTTGAATGTGAAGTGAAAATGTGGTTAAGAAAACAGAGCATGCAGTTCTATGCGGCTGGTTTGGGAGGACTGATAAAACGATGGGATAAGTGCATCAATGTTGGTGGAAATTATGTTGAGAAATAAAGGGACAATGTATGTATAAAAATAAACTGGTTTCAAGTTGTCGTCATATTTAGTTATTTTTTTACAGCCATTTGTGACTTTACTTATTGACTTCCCCTCGTATAAGTATAAATAATTGCATTCATCAAAAAATTACATTGATGACATATGTAGATGAATTGATTTAGAATGCACCAATTACATCCATTATAATATAGTACTAGGGAACTGCGATAGCACAGCAGCTAGCACGTTTGCCTGCCAATCCAATGATCATATGATTCAATCCTCTTTGAGATGTTTTTTTTTCCATTGACCTTGGATGGCAAGAATAATTAACGAGTGCTTGGAAGAGGCTAATGAAAGTAGAACTTCGCACACAGCTGAAGAAAAATAAAGTGTTCTTTGGTCATACAATGAGAAGAAAGGCACTGGAGGAAATAATGACAACTGGAAACAAGAAAGATCAAAAGTAGAAGAGGCGACACTCCTCCGAACGATGGCCCAAAATTATTTAGTGTAAAAAGCGTCCCTTACAGTCACAGGGCCTCATTAGCTGATATAATTAAAAAAATACGAACTACGAACTAAAATACAGAACTGAGAAAATGGACAAATATACCAATAATATTTCAGTTATACGTGGAAATTGTGGCACAAAAGTTGTAAACACTGTCGGAAAACGTTCTAAACTCTTGTATCGGTATATCCGCGGGGAAAAATATTGTAGATATCAGAACGAGCATTGAATGTTTTGCCGATCACTTCCGGTTGAGTATGTTGGTGGACTACAAGACCGATCGATGGATACAATAAAAGTTTCCTGGCCTAGAGGGCCCTCACTATCATTGGTACTGCAAGATATGGATATACACTCCAACGACAGTGAGGGCCCTCCAGGTCCAGAAACTTTTATTATATCCACTGATCGTCTAGCAAACAAGGATACACTCAAACATAAGTGACTGACAACACATCGCCCTTGAAATGACCTTATGAGGCCCTGTAAAAGATGCATTTTACACTAAATTATTTGGGGCCGTTGTTCGGAGGAATGCCGAAGAGGCAGATATAGAGAAATTATTGCACGAGAGTCTACAATTACAATGGTGGTATGAAGAATAACAATAGAATATCATCAGTAGAATTGGGCCATTGGCCCAGATGGCATGAAATGGGGTCCTTTATATTTTACCTTTTTTATAATATTAATAGAACTTCACCTGTGTAATAAAATCCACAGCTTGCCATTTTTTCTGCTGGGAACACAGATGTCAACATTCTCGGCCATGTTAAGAATGTTCCAATGCGAGATGCTTCATCCTCAAATTCAGGGTGCTTGACTAAATGCTTGACATTCAATTTGTTCATAACATTGCACATATGTTGTGTACGAACCTTCGCCTTGATCTTTCTTTCAGCATCCAGTGACACATTCCCAAAATCAAAACCATTTACCAGGGGGCAATGTGGGAATTTCTGCCAATGAATATCTTCCAAGAAGCACATATTTATTGGCTTAAAATCCAGTTCGCCGTCACAGAAAATACAAAACACGCTTTTTGACTCATTGTTGTAAATAAAACCTGCTTCTGAGTACACTGCTGCTTCTTTTGAAAATGGGTCTGTAAATGTCAAAAGCCGGAAGCTTTCAAACAACATCAAATAACCTCCTCTTGTGGGGGTGAATGGAAGTTCAACAGTCTGAACATTGAAAATGCTTGCAGATAAGCTTTCCATTGATGGAAACTGCAGTTTTGTGACTTTCTCCAATTCATTCTTGTGACTTCCTTCCTCCGTGAAACGGGGCTTTTCATTGTGCTGGCTGGAGGGTGTATTGAGAAAGGGGCAGAACGGATTAAGGGCACGATGTACGGCAAACGGTGACTCTTTGGACCAACCACTGTACTTCGTTCCACAGGACCGACATTCAACTTCATCTGAAACTGATCTCTCCGGACGAACAAACCCGGCTTCTGCCAATTTGAAAGAAGAAACTGACTCCTCGTCGTTCGGTAAAGGAGAGACTAAGAAAGTTTGCAAACGTTCGAAATACGGTGAATTCAAAGCTCCTTCCATGGTATGAAAATGCAGACTATATGGTTAAATATTCTTAATACGATAATATATGAGTAAAATCCGATAAAGCGTATGCAACACCGTCGTTACTTATAAACCTAGCTACCTATCGAAAACAGGTACTGAAAACTGACAGCCATTTGTATACAAAAGGGAGACTATTTTCTGCGAAACACATCTTACTTAATTAGTACTATCCCCTTAAAATGTCCTTAACAGCTCTTAATACCTTTCAGAATTTATACACATTCTTAATTTGTAACTGCTTGTTTACGTCTCAAATGTGCAATAAAAGTACACCTATTCCGATTTTCCCCCCACTAAGCCTAGTCATTTTGTTTTTATAATATTAAATCCTCGCTAATAATTAAAAGCCTCGACAAGAACATTACAAGGTTTACGATCATGAAAGTGAAAGAATTGAGAAAAATACAAAGAACGGACACCTACTTAAACATTTATCGTAAAATGAATGGGCACCCATACTCCATACTTTGCTTAATATCACCTGTTTCTATCGCATTATTTCCTTTAGAGCTATTTTTTTTTTTAAATCAAACTCTTAACATTAAAAAAGTATAAACTCTAAACTCTAACTTACAAAGTATTTCAATAATAGTTAATACGTGTGAACACTTCCTGTATAATAATATTAATACCTCTTCAAGTATCTATTATCTATTTCATTGCATCCACAATTAAAGCAACTAGATGACAAGCTATACATAACACACACAAAAAACAAGAAGACAACTGGTTATTCTCATTGGATATTTTACTGTCAGTTGCCATTTACAAGTTCCATTTACATTAGCTTAGCTTGGAAAATGCTTACATATATGATATAAACATACAAATTAATAACACTGGTAAATATATTTCAAATGATTAAGTACTCATGAAAAAACACTGCACATTTAAAGTATATTTTATTTATGCAAAACTGCTGCAAAATATTTCAGAAACACTTTTTTTTAATGCAATGTTATCAGAAAAATTATTAAAGGCATAATTTGTTTATACATGAACTGGACATAAAGAAATGTTTGTTTGTTTTTAAACAAGTAAAGTAAATCCACCTTATCAATCATTACCCAGTTTGGACAACAATCACCTTCAAATTAATATCCTGTGTGGGTAAAACCGTGGACAGCTGCTATTTGTGGCCGACTCAGTCACAGGATTATTAATCTGAGCCAGGGGTGGACCCTAATATAACTTCTCTTTGAGGTTTGACAGGGTAAGAGTAATGGTATAATGGAAATCCAGCTTTACAATAAAATACTTTGACAAATCAGAAAAACATAATCTGTTGCCATTGGTTTCCTCCATTAAACCGTGAATATCTAATGAAATACACATGATACCATAGTTTAGTTTATAAATACAGATGATACCATGGTTTAGTTTATAAATACAGATGATCCCATGGTTTAGTTTATAAATACAGATGATATCATGGTTTAGTTTAAAAATACAGATGATACCATGGTTTAGTTTATAAATACAGATAATACCATAGTCTAGTTTATAAATACACATGATACCATAGTCTAGTTTATAAATACACATGATACCATAGTTTAGTTTATAAATACACATGATACCATTGTTTAGTTTATAAATACACATGATACCATAGTCTAGTTTATAAATACACATGATAGGCCTACCATAGTTTAGTTTATAAATACAGATACCATAGTTTAGTTTATAAATACAGATGATACCATGGTTTAGTTTATAAATACAGATGATAGCATGGTTTAGTTTATAAATACAGATGATACCATGGGTTAGTTCATAAATACAGATGATACCATGGTTTAGTTTATAAATACAGATGATACCATAGTTTAGTTTATAAATACAGATACCATAGTTTAGTTTATAAATACAGATGATACCATAGTGTAGTTTATAAATACAGATGATACCATGGGTTAGTTCATAAATACAGATACCATGGTTTAATTCATAAATACAGATGATACTATGATTCAGTTCATAAATACAGATGATACCATGGTTTAGTTCATAAATACTGATGATACCATGGTTTTGTTCATAAAGACACATGATCCCATGGTTTAGTTCATAAATACAGATGATACCTTGGTTTAGTTCATAAATACAGATGATACCATGATTTAGTTCATAAATACAGATAATACCATGGTTTAGTTCATAAATACAGATGAAACCATGGTTAAGTTCATAAATACAGATGATACCATGGTTTAGTTTATACATACAGATGATGCCATGGTTTAGTTTATAAATACAGATGATACCAAGGGTTAGTTCATAAATACTGATGATACCATGGTTTTATTCATAAACACACATGATCTCATGGTTTCGTTCATAAATACACATGATACCATGGTTTAGTTCATAAATACAGATGATACAATGGTTTAGTTTATAAATACAGATAATACCATGGTTTAATTTATAAATACAGATGATACCATGGTTTAGTTCATAAAGTATAAATGAAACTGACATGCTCGTGACCGTGTCTTCAAAGCAAAAATGAAAAAAAGAAACGGAAAATAATAAACATAAAAGGTCAGCATGACCAAATGGATCAGAGTGCTGGCCCTTAAACTTCTGATGATCTCATGCCAAGGTAGCAGGTCCAACCTGTACACCAATCAGTTGGACTAACATGTTGACTTGACATGGGGACGTAAATTACAAGTACCGCAGAAGTTGGAGTGGGTTTGCCTGATGGCGAGGGATATGGGTCATAGGGAAAGCTAATTCACATGCAAAAATCAGTCCAGTGTAATAAAAGTAGTAGCACATGTATGGACTAAAGAGAGCAAAGTGTCGTCGGAGCTACGGAGTTTGTGCTTTGTGCATCGGCAGGCCATCCTGCCAAAAGAGACCGAGCCAAATAGGATACAACCCAAGGCAATGAAGTTGATCCACTTGACTTTTAAGACTTTTTTTTAAGTGAGCGAATGCACAAAACACACAAAAACATAAAAGCAAAAGAAAGATAGCATGATCAGTAAGTAAACAGAAAGAAAGGTCTAGCATGATCAGTAAGTAAACAGAAAGAAAGGTCTAGCATGATCAGTAAGTAAATAGAAAGAAAGGTCTAGCATGATCAGTAAGTAAACAGAAATAAAGGTCTAGCATGATCAGTAAGTAAACAGAAAGAAAGGTCTGTCTAGCATGATCAGTAAGTAAACAGAAAGAAAGGTCTGTCTAGCATGATCAGTAAGTAAACAGAAAGAAAGGTCTGTCTAGCATAATCAGTAAGTAAACAGAAAGAAAGATCTAGCATGATCAGTAAGTAAATAGAAAGAAAGGTCTAGCATGATCAGTAAGTAAACAGAAAGAAAGATCTAGCATGATCAGTAAGTAAACAGAAAGAAAGGTCTAGCATGATCAGTAAGTAAACAGAAAGAAAGTTTTAACATGATCAGTAAGTAAACAGAAAGAAAAGTCTAGCATGATCAGTAAGTAAACAGAAAGAAAGATCTAGCATGATCAGTAAGTAAATAGAAAGAAAGGTCTAGCATGATCAGTAAGTAAATAGAAAGAAAAATCTAGCATGATCAGTAAGTAAACAGAAAGAAAGGTCTAGCATGACCAGTAAGTAAACAGAAAGAAAGGTCTAGCATGATCAGTAAGTAAACAGAAAGAAAGGTCTAGCATGATCAGTAAGTAAACAGAAAGAAAGGTCTAGCATGATCAGTAAGTAAACAGAAAGAAAGGTCTAGCATGATCAGTAAGTAAACAGAAAGAAAGGTCTAGCATGATCAGTAAGTAAACAGAAAGAAAGGTCTAGCATGATCAGCAAGTAAACAGAAAGAAAGGTCTAGCATGATCAGTAAGTAAACAGAAAGAAAGGTCTAGCATGATCAGTAAGTAAACAGAAAGAAAGGTCTAGCATGATCAATAGGTAAACAGAAAGAAAGGTCTAGCATGATCAGTAAGTAAACAGAAAGAAAGGTCTAGCATGATCAGTAAGTAAACAGAAAGAAAGGTCTAGCATGATCAGTAGGTAAACAGAAAGAAAGGTGTAGCATGATCAGTAAGTAAACAGAAAGAAAGGTCTAGCATGATCAGTAAGTAAACAGAAAGAAAAGTCTAGTATGATCAGTAAGTAAACAGAAAGAAAGGTCTAGCATGATCAGTAAGTAAATAGAAAGAAAAGTCTAGAATGATCAGTAAATAAACAGAAAGAAAGATGATACTACAGCTATCTTCTTTTTTCTTCTGCTATTTCTCCCAGTGGAGCATAAGCCTTCAGCAAACACACACCAAGCCTCTTGTAGACTTGTTCATGATTGGCTGGAATTTGCAGTTAAAGCTGTCCATGGAATGAGGTAGCCAATCTCATGCCAACCCTCCCTAGTTGCCTCATAGGACATGTATTATCACAGTATTACATACAAACTTTATTTTCAAAGGGTCACAAATTGGGTACACAGGCCAATCTTACATTCAACCCATCCAGTCACTCATCTTTAGCATCATAAATGTTACATTTACATGGGGGGGGGGGGGGGGGGGGTGTGTGTGGAGGGAGAGGGAGAGAGAGTTGTAAAATTTATGCTGTAAACATACACCAAACATAAACAATTTATATTTCAATGTTATGAGACAGGCAGCAGGCAGGCAGGCATACATATACACAAACACACACAACATATATACTTATATGCACATCCACCCACACACACACATTAGAGAATATCAAAACAAAGTCACAGAAATAACTTACAAGAGTGAAGGGAGCAGAGACAACGGATATAAGTGAGAATAAAATTACTGACATGAGAATTAACAATACAACTGATAAACATGTGGCTCTTAGACAGGAGGAGATTCCCCCAAAGAAGAGAATTTCAGGGCTTCAGAAGGGACCACCGACCTAAAATGTTAGCTCATTATGGTCATTCTATTAGATCTGTTTACTGAAGCGTGCTTCAGTTTCATGTATTAAGTAATTTTTTATGAATGTTAAAAAGTGCTATTATTGTAGTTTTAAAATATATCCATCTTTCAAATTGTTTAACGATTAGTAGTTTGACTGTTGTAGCTGGCTGTTGAACAAGGGGTCAGAGCGCATATGGGAACGTCCTGAGTGCATATGGGAACGTCCTGAGTGCAGTGATGTCGGTTCTTAGCTCAGTTCAACTCAACTCAAATTGTTAGCATGTGTGCTAGCCATGGCACTCCTGTGTCTCCCTCAAATGATGTGTTGCTGGGTACAAAATGAGTTAACATTATAACATTATGAACAGATTGTTATCCACACAAACAATGACTTTAACAATACTGATATAAGGGTTGTTTGATGACAGTATATAATTACTACTGAAGTTGAGGACAGCACATTATTACTACTGAAGTTGAGGACAGCACATTATTACTACTGAAGTTGAGGATAGCACATTATTACTACTGAATCACTGTAAGGTAGTTTTGCTACCACGCTGTCACCTGCCATGCCATAAGCTAGATTTAACTTACTTTTTTCACAAGACCTCAACATGGCTCTACAACTGTTGTTTTAAGGTAAATGATTGTTGTTGTTAGAATGCTGAAGTTGGACTTGAACTGCTGAATCGAAACAATATAACTTAGACCAAGAAAGCTTCAACATCATAGAAACTCCTAACAACTTTCTCAATGTCAATGTAGTTGATGCAGTAATAAAATGCTGTTCGGAGCCAGGTTCCAAAGCATGGGAAGACCCATTCTTAAGGCAGAGGCACAGATGGGGTGATTTCTTTGAATTGTTGTACTCATAGTGGAGCTATGGTGAACATTTTTTTCACATTAGAAATAGCTTGTCCACATCAGGATTGTTCCCACAAATTTCTTTAACTACCCTATGAAATATTTGTGCAATGCAAGTTAGGTGCATCTTTTTTGGATACAGCATTCTCAGACCTTTGGCTGGCTTCACCATGTATGGAGCTGCATCCGTTACTAGAAGCAGAACATTTTCTAACTTTACCCCATCTGGCCACAGAGGGTTCATAGCACTGCTGAACAGCACAGGTTCAAGCACCCCTTGCCACCATTTCACAAGAAAGGAAAAATGTTTCTTCAGGTCAATCCCTTAAAATCCCAGCTACGTACTTCTGTTCAACGTGTGTGGTTTCATCAATGGAAATCCATATTTATTTGTTAGCAATATAAGATCTTGCCACGTTTAAAAGGTCTTGGTAAAAAGCAGTCATGCAGTTTTTTTTTTTTTATAGGTTTGTTTCACTGGAGATGAGCTGAATGGCATACATCTCTTCAAATCTCTTGTAGTGCTGGTTATTGAATTAGGCACATCAGTTGACAATTGAGTTTATGTAAAGGCACATCAGTAGACAGTTGAGTTTATGTAAAGGTATATCATTAGACAGTTGAGTTTATGTAAAGGTATATAAGCAGACAATTGAGTTTATGTAAAGGTATATCAGTAGACATCGTCATCTCACATAGGTCCTTGAAATACTTTAATGTTTGACACATACATCTCTTCAAAACTTCTTATGATGCTGGTTATTGAGTTTATGTAAAGGTATATCAGCAGACATTGCCATCTCACACAGGTCCTTGAAAAACTTTGATGTTTTACTTGACATGCACTGATAACTGGAACTGAAATTGCTGTCGGCTCTCTGGAGCATATCGAACCAACATGTTTCGGTTTTTTAGGTGCTGCAATGTTGTTGCACATGAAACAATTCTCAGGATTAGCTTTCACTTAGCACACATTGCAAAATAACATCTCACAATCTTTATTAAAATGTTGCTCTCCAAACTCCTGTAAAAATTCTCTTAATTTACTATTTGTAAAAGACTGCTTTAGGCATCTTTAGCTGAGACTGATGTGACACAATGCAATTGCCCTCTAACTGCATTCATTTTGTCTTCCTGTCGTGTATGAGGCATCTGACATGACCTTCATATTATAGTTATGAACAAGTTAAGCTTAGATTGCGGTAGGTAAGCCTTCCTTCAGCTGGATATTATACTTTATTTATCCATAATTCTTTGTTTGTAAATGAACCAAAACTGATGGGGGCCTCCATGGTGATGTGGCCAAGCTGTCTGTCTCTTGTTACGAAGGTCATGGATTCATGTTTGGACTCCATCATTCGGTTAATGCGTACATTTTTTTCAGAGACCCTATGGGGCTGGTCACTAGGGCTACGGAGTTTGTGTTCTGTGCAACACTTTCAGCAGACCGACTAGGCTATGGAGTTTGTGTTCTGTGCAACACTTTCAGCAGTCCGCTCTGCAGAAAGAAGACTGAGCCAGATGGAATAGAACCTGGTTCAATGAATTTGATGCTACTGCCTTAATCCCCCTTTAACCCATAACTCATATCAGAAACAAATATCTCTTACTAGGTTGGAAAATCATTTGGCATGTAACTTTCACAACATTTGATTTCATAGAAGCAAAATGCATAAAAATATCACAGTGTGACCTAAAATGGTTACAATATTACCTAGATCATCAGGATAGGACCTTAAAACGCTGGAATATGACTAATCCTAAAAAACACCAAACTTTGCATGTATTTGCATAATAAATATTGTCAAGTTTACTCATAGTAATATAAAACCTACTGACAATAACTTTATCATGATAATAAGGGCCCAGAAAAAAAATTACATGTTCTAAAACTCATTGCTCTGGTTATAAACATTATCAAAAACTGAAGGTCATTATCACAGCTGAGGTTCGCCTTGCTGGTGTGGACAATGCATAGATGACTTCTGCTTTCAAATACTTCATGAGGTAGCAAATCTTTTGCAAGACATCATTCTCATCACACTTCTCTAAAATACTCACAATCCTGGTAGGATTTTTTATTTTTTTATTTTATTTTGCAATTCTTGTTGAGAACTATTTTTTTTTACTTTCACAAACCAAAAAGTTGTGTTCTTGTGTTGTGATTGGCACAACCTTGAAGAATATGCTCCCAAGTGTACGTTGGTGCATTAATCTAACATATTCAACATTGTAGGGGAGCTAAATGTTAAATGAAGTACTAGAAGCATAGCATGCTGACCTTGAATGAAGTCAGCGTTGGACATGGAAGTTAAGATATTGAACTATAAACAATAGTTACGATGATTTGATTTCATTTATAAACTATTTAGTTTTAACCTGCTTGTCTATTAGTGTTTTACATTTTTTTTCTGGTTGCATAATTTTGCTCTACCTTATTGTAGTTACTTTAGTATAATTTTTCTCCTCGTTTTGTGTTGTGAGTTATTTTTTGTTGTTTGCTGATGAAGGCTTGTCTCTGCAACACCATACTTTTTGTAATTATATTTCTGTGAAGCAAACCTACAC
Organism: Cepaea nemoralis; assembly: GCA_014155875.1. NCBI lineage: Eukaryota > Metazoa > Mollusca > Gastropoda > Stylommatophora > Helicidae > Cepaea > Cepaea nemoralis. The sequence continues at coordinate 185,669 of JACEFZ010009947.1, forward strand.
TTCATGTTTTCAAATTATCAACATTTCTATTAGAATAACAAAAACTGCAGACAGAAATATATTTCAAACAATCAACTAACTAGCGCACTACAGAACTATCAGAATACATACCTTTCAAAACATGCTCAAGGATACTGAGCATCAATGGCTTGGTTAGAAGTGCAACAATTCTGGTTCTGTGACTTCAAGAAAATATTCTAAACATTTATTAGCATCAAATCAAATATTTTTTGTTAATATACCCTTAGAGGATCTTATGCAATAAGTCATTGTCATTGAATGTAAGAAAGACAGTGCTGAAATGATTAGAAACCAGATTGACTACATTCTCATTAGCAGAAGATTTAGAAACGCGCTAACAGTAGCAAAAACAGTTCCCAGTGCTTATATTATTATGCTATAATGTTATTTTATATATTTTATTATATTATATATTATATATTATATTATATATTTCATATATTATTATGCTATTATATTATATTATGCAATAAGTCATTGTCATTGAATGTAAGAAAGACAGTGCTGAAATGATTAGAAACCAGATTGACTACATTCTCATTAGCAGAAGATTTAGAAACGCGCTAACAGTAGCAAAAACAGTTCCCAGTGCTGATTGTTATAGTGACCACAGATTACTCACAGGAACATTGAGGAGAAAGTCAAGTATATAACAGGAAACACTAAATATGATTTGTGTACATTGAGTAATGACAAGGAAATACAAAACAAATTCAACATAAAAGTACAGAACAGATTTGAAATATTGTCTGATCTAGAGATCCTATTCCAGGATGTGGATGATCAATGGGAAACGTTGAAGAATTCAATCAATGTGGCTGCAAAAACAACTATTCCAAAATTAAAGAAGGTGGGTCGTAAGAAATGGATGACTGAAGAAATTTTACACCTCATGGAAACAAGAAGACTCAACAAAAATAATTCTGTCAAATATGATGAAATTCACAGACAAGTCAGAATATTATGTAAGGAGGCAAAAGAAGCATGGCTTGAGGAAAAGTGCTTAGAAATTGAAAACCAACACAACAGTCAAAATACCAAATTAGTGCACAAAAGAATTCAGGAACTTACTAATAAAAGAACAAGTACATCAACAGGGTGTCTAAAAACTAAAGATGGCAAAATCATAATAGAAAAAGACCAGATTCTACATGTATGGACAGATTATGTGAAACACCTTTATGGTGATAACAGAGACGAACAGTATGATATTAGATTTAATAATGAAGGACCGCCAATTTTGGAGATGGAGGTTCGAAATGTTCTTAAGCATATGAAAGCTGGCAAGGCCCCCGGTGCAGATAACATCACAACAGAAACGATTAAAGCTTTAGAAGAATTTGGACTAGAGCAAGTCACCAGACTGTTGAACACATTATATGATACAGGAGATATACCTCCTGAATTATGTAACTGTATTTATTGCAATCCCAAAGAAATCAGGAACCTTGGAATGTGATCAACATAGAACAATTAGTATAATGAGTCACATCACAAAGATTTTGCTAAGAATTATCATGCAAAGAGTGAGGAAGAAGATACAACCTGAAATAGGGGAAGAACAATGCGGGCTTGTAGAAGGAAAGGGTACAGTAAATGCTGTGTATATGCTGCGAACAGTTATTGAACGTGCTCTAGAAGTAAACAAGGATATACATCTTTGCTTTATTGACTATACAATTTTGATAGAGTTAGACATGTCAACATGGTGGATATGCTTGCAGATCTACAAATTGATGGGAAAGACATTAGACTTATAAAAAACATATATTGGAAACAACAAGCTGCAATAAGGATTGATAATGAAGTGGGACAGTATCAGCCAATTAAGAGAGGTGTTAGGCAGGGATGTGTGATGTCTCCAGATCTTTTTTTCCCTATACAGTGAAAATATTTTCAGAAATGTAGAGGATATAAATGGAATCAGCATTGGTGGAAGAAACATCAATAACATTAGATATGCAGATGATACAGTATTAATTGCAGACAATGCGCAGGACCTGCAACAATTAGTAGATGCGGTTGTTGTACACAGTGAGCAACTGGGGTTAGAATTAAATTGTAAAAAGACTCAGGTTATGGTCGTCACTAGGAAGAAAGAAGTGCCACAATGTAATATACAAGTAAATGGAAATATTCTTCAACAAGTGAATCGGTACAATTATCTTGGAACAGTCATAACATCTGATGGGAGATGCCTTGAAGAGATTAGAACAAGAATCGCCATGGCGAAAGTAGCCTTTAGCAAGATGAAAAACATTCTGACCAATAAAAAGATGTCAATTGAAACGAGAAAAAGAGTGTTGAGGGGATACATAGAGCCTGTTCTTTTGTATGGATGTGAAACTTGGACAATGAGCAGTCAAGCTGAAAAACATCTGATGGCTGAAGAAATGTGGTTTCTGAGGAAAATGCAAAGAATACCATGGACAGACAGAAAAACTAATGACCAAGTACTACAGGAGACAAATGAACATCGTAAGCTGATTGGAGAGATTAGACGTAGACAGTCAAAATTTTTTGGACATGTTATGAGAAGAAATGGATTAGAGAACTTGGTGACAACTGGCAAGATCAAAGGGAACAGACCAAGAGGAAGACCGAGAGGAAAATACCTGGATGGCTTGGCCACATGGCATGGACGGGACAGGAACACTGAGCTGATCCACGACACTGGTGATCGAGTGAAATGGAGAGTCATGACCGCCCACGCTTTCCGGCATGGCACATGATTGATTGAGACCCTGAGGTAGACCAAGAAGACGGTGGAGAGAGAATATATATACAGACCTACAAGCAATTGGAATCAACGACTGGCAAGAGAAGGTCAACCAGAGAGACGAATGGAGACAGATTGTATCTGCAGCAAAGAACCTTAATGGCTTGAAACGCTGAAGAAGAAGAAGATATTTTTTTCCATGGAGGACTGGGCTTTTACATATGCTATAATATGATTTTTGTTATCGCTTTTTACTGTTTCTACTTTTTTTTCAATTATTTTCTTTTTCTGCTTCCTCATTCACTCTCAGACCTTGAATCTATTGAAAGCAGAAGTTCGTTTCATGTTTAGGACATTATGATGGTAATTATTTTATTTTATAATTTAATTTGTCCCATCAGCATAAGTAGTCTTTTGTTTTATCTGGATTGTTTATTGATACAGACTTCTTATTCCTACAACTGCAGTAATACACCTGAATATATTTAAATGTAACAGCTTGTTGAAATAAACTAGAGAACTTGGTGACAACTGGCAAGACGAGGGGAAAAGAACAAGGGGAAAGCAGAGATGTAAATATCTGGATGGCTTGGCTATATGGCATGGTCTAGACAAGAACACGGAGCTGATCCAAGACCCTGGTAATCGTGTATGATGGTGAAACATGACCGCCCATGCTGATTGGTGTGGAACATGATGAATTAATGATATCTTCATAGAGTTTGCCCTTTAATGAAGCAGATGTAGTACCAAGATAATTTTCTCTGTGGTGCATATGTTGGACACTCTTGTAGCAAATATCTACCTGTCATTTTAGCAGCTCCATAGTTACACTGATCTTAAAGACTAAATATTCATCAAATACAATAAAGTTAAGAAAGACATCAGCATATTTGTTTCAATGGGAACATTCTTTAACAGCTCATGCTGCAAAACTTATTTTCAGTATACATCATTGTAAATAAAATGTTAACAAGATACACATTTTCAAGGTGGAACACAAAAATGAATTTAGTGTATTCTAGTGTGCATGGTTTCTTACAAACTCTTAAATTTTTTATTCCTTTGTTGGCCGAACCAGACAAAGTGAAAACTGTTGTACTTGGAAACCTAAATAATAATAGGTCCACATTAAAACTCAGAGAAAATGTGAATAATACCATTGGAAATGAAGGTAAAGCTATTGTAACATGAGAACTTTCTGTCATTACATTTGACTGCTCTTAAGTTTGGAGTAAATAAAATCATATTTGTACCATTCAACAGACTGTGTCGCACTGGTTTTAACGTGTTGGTATGGGAGCCAGTCATTCAGAAAGCAATGGCAAACTACTGACAACAGCGGTAATAAAATGCTGGTGTTGACTGCAATGTCCTGTAAAGGATATGCAACTTTAAATCTTTTTTAATGTGTACCATTGCTGGTGTCTACTGAGATATATTTACCGAGGACTGAGGTACAAGAACTGCTGCCTTGGCCGTGTCCCAAAGAATGCATTATCAACCTCATAAAGTGCCTTGCCAACTGGCCATCTCCCATCTCCAACAACTTGTGTCAATTTGTGCGCTGACACCTTTCCGTGGCATGATACAAGGCTGTCAAGAATCTTTACTCTCCCTGATATCTTTCTTGCCACTTCACCATGGAGACCCCTATGATTTTTGGTTCTTTTACAAACAAACAATTGGGGATGAATAAAGTATTATATCCAGATGAAAGAAGGCTTATCTAACCCAATCTAAGCTTAACTTGTCCATAACAATTAATATGAAGGTCATCTCAGATGCCTCATCCACGTGAGGAAGACAAAATTGAAAATTACAGGGAAGATTGTATTGTGTTACATCGGTCTTGGCTCTCTCTTTCCACAAATCTGTCCAGTTGTCACATGTTCCAGTTTTTCTTTTCTCATAATGTGATCAAAAACATGTTAACCACTGCTGCCATCCTTCTGATGTTTGTGATATATCGTCTCTGTGGCTTAGCCTCCATGAAAACATTTATATTACTCATTTTGACTAGACATTTTCAGTATTCATTTGCAAAATCACATCTCTGAGGCCTCAAAAGATTGTTTGCTTGTGTACTGAATTGTTTTTAAAACCATATGTTACAACTTGTTGTATGTAACATACAAGAACTCTTTTCTAACCTCCACAGTGTGTAGGCTTGTTTTTTTAATTTTTCACTTACCTCCAATAGATAAAGTTAATTTTCCTTCCTAGAGATTAGAAATGAGTCAAGAATGTAAGATGGCCAACAATGTCAGCTGTATTTCACAAGCCACAGATATGGACTTTTAGCTCACTGAATGTGGCATTTGCATCTCATGAAGATTACTATGCTAAACACACAAGCTGTAGCATGATATATCTTACAGTATAAAACACACAAGCTGTAGCATGATATATTTTACTGTGTAATACAAAAGAATTACTGAGACATTCATAATTAAGTACAGATAACTCAACTGTTTCAGCATTGTTCCATTCATTTGGCATTGGTGATCACTCTTCTCCACTTCTGTCTCCAATAGAAAATACTAATTTATGAGCTGATATTTTCCCTTGTAATGGAATGCAACTATTAGGTCTATCTCTCACAAATTATGATTCTTGATTATCCCATTCAGTTTTTAAAAGACACTTTCTGCTATATTTGGTACCTTGGAAAATATTTCATTCCAGGCAATACTGGTTCATCTGTGAGTCATTGGCTATAGAGTTATAACGTCCAGCACTATCTCTAACAATGTTTGGTTTGACTCCCATTGTGAACAGTGTATTTTTTTTTTACAAAAGAATCCTGATAATATTACACATGTTAAAGATAGTCCCATGGCAGATACTGCTCATGTGGTGTTGAGTTGAGTTGAGTTAAGAACCGACATCACTGCACTCAAGACATTCCCATACGTGCTCCGTCCCCTCGTTCAACAGCCAGTGAAGAGTCATACTACTAATCGTTCCCACCGCTATCTGATTAAAAGTTCTCCTGGTCTTCCCTCTCAGTTTTGAGATTATTCCAGAACCCCTGCTGATCCCCCGCAATCTCATTCTTTCCACATATGGGTTCTCAATCAGTTCCTCCGCCTTCACCACCTGGTCCCACAAGCGCACGACCACCTCCCCCTTGCCCATAGGCAATCTGTCACCAAGAGGAGCATTACCTGCTAGCCTATCAGCCTGTTCATCCCCCCCCCCCACATGGCCAGGGCAAAATATCCATACAATTCTCACAATCTGTGACCTTTGAAGCGAAGATAGCCATTCCACACGAAACATTCCTTTCTCCACCTTGCTAAGCATATTCTTTGAATCCGTAATGAATACAACGTGTGTTGCAGTAGTCTCCTCTAGCCAACGAATGCCGCTGTTACTGCCTCCACCTCCATTCTCGTGCTGGAGGTCGTAGTCTCATATGCCACTCTCCTTTTTCAAGACTCACCCATTAGTCTTTGCAATAAAGCCCCAACCTCGACGTCTGTTTCTCACCACTGACCCATCGGTGTAGATGACTATGTCACCTTGATGTGTGTTACTCTGGATCAGTTCTTGATCAGCTGCTCTTCTCTTCTTCTTCTGTGTTCATCCAGAGTTTTTTTGTGTGGACGTGATTGCATTGTGCCTGTTTACAGCAGAGCTGCATTCTTGCAACGTTAGGCCGACACATCCGACTTCTGCAGGCATTTGTTGACCGGGTTAACCTTCCCGGGGGATCAGCTGTTCATGTGTGCATGTTCACATGTTCATGTTCACGTGTGCATGTTATCAGCTGTTCACGTGTGCATGTGGTGTAAAGTGTTAAGCCTTCACATATTCTAGGCCATGACATATGAGGTGAGGGTAGTCAGTTCCCTTCCTTGTCATCTTTCCTTCCCAGACAATTTCCGGGAAGTTTGTCTGGTGTCTATTTTTATTACACTGGGTTAAACCCAGAGCCGTACTAGTCAGAAAAATATTATCCTGCCTCCACTGGGAAATGAACTCAGACCAGTATCTTGTCAGATAAGGGCACTGTTGTTGTTGCATAGACTTTACAGGACATAGCTGTCAACCCCAGAATTTTTTGGCTGTTCGTGATTCCTGGGCAAGTTTACGTTCAGTAGTTTGCCATTGCTTTCTGAATGACCAGCACCCTTACCACTCTGAACTCTGGTGATCGAGTGAAATGGCGAATCACGACCGCCCAAACTTACCGGCATGGCATGTGATGGATGGGTTTGAGATGAGAAGGGTAAAGATATGGAACAGAACAGATCAGTCCACTTCAAACGCTGTCATCATCATCATCAAGTGCCGTGCCGGCTGGCGTAGGCGTTCATGGCTCTCCACAGATCTCGGTCTTTGGTTTTCTGGATCAACTCTGCTGCTGATATTCCTCCATGCCACCGTCTCAATCCATCCAGCATCATTTCTCTTGGTCTGCCTCTGCCTCTCTTCCCCTCGATCTTTCCAGTCGTTACGATGTTCTCCAATGCCTCTCTTCTCATCATGTGACCGAAGAAAGATGTTTGTCTCTGTCTTATTGTTGTATATAATGTTCTAGTTTCATTAGCCTGTTTCAGGCAGTCGTCGTTAGTTACTCTGGCAGTCCAAGGAATTCGCAACATTCGTCTCAGGAACCACATCTCTGTTGCTTCTAATTTCTTCTTAATTTGTTCATTTACGTTCCAAGATTCACTGCCATACAGCAAAACTGGTTCTACATAGCATTTCAGCACTCTCTTTCTTACATTCAGTGATAGTGACTTATTGCATAAGATACTCTTCATTTTCTGAAATGCGGCCTTTGCCTGCCCTATTCTGCTCCTAATCTCTGTTGTACATCTTCCATCTGATGTTATAAATGCCCCATAGGTATCTAAAATTATCCACTTGGTTAAGGATTTTTCCTTCTATTTCTATGTCACATTTTGGTGTCACCATTTTCTTTGATATTACCATTGTTACTGTTTTCTTGATATTCAAGGAGAGTCCTTTCCTTGCACTCTTTGTTACTACAACGTCTAATAAATGCTGTAGGTCTGTTAAATTATCCGCCACCAATACTGTGTCATCTGCATAGCGTATATTATTTATATTATGATCTCCAACTAGTATTCCTGGCATCTCTTTGATCTCTCTCATTATTACTTCGCTATACAGGGAGAAAAGATCTGGTGACAAGACACACCCCTGTCGTACTCCTAGCTTTATCTGTTCGTAACTACCCTCTTTATTTCCCATTTTCATTGCTGCTACTTGGATCCAGTAAACATTCTTTATTATTCTTAAATCTTTTCCATCAATGTTGATATCTTCCAACATTTTAATCAGTTCACCATGTTTTACTTTATCAAATGCCTTAGTATAATCTATGAAGCACAAATATATGTCTCTCTGTTTCTCTATTGACCTTTCTATTAGTGTCCGTAGCGTATAAATTGCATTGTTTGTGCCCTTTCCTTCCACAAATCCATACTGTTCTTCACTAATTTCCATTTTTATTTTCTTTTTGGTTCTTCTCATTATGATTCTGAGTATAAGCTTAGTGATATGGTTTATAAGGTTAATTGTACGAAAATCTTCACAATCAATTGCTCCTGGTCTTTTTGGTATAGCTATAAATACAGATTTCAGCATATCACTGGGTAAATATCCACTACTGTAAATATCATTCAACATTTTGGTTAATATATCTACTCCAAATTCTCCCAATACTTCTAATTCTTCTATTGTGATTTCATCTGGCCCAGCCGTTTTTCCTTTCTTCATATATTTCATAGCGTCAGCGACTTCTTCTTTTAGAATAGGTGGACCTTCTAAGTTACTATCTTCTGTTAATTCTTCCCTTTCTCCGTCATATAATTCTCTAATATACTCATTCCACCTCTTCATTATAGCACCTTCCTCTAATAATATCTTTCCTGTTTTTGATTTCAAACACCCTGTATTTATTCTTATTCTTCTTCCTGTAAGCTCACTGATTTGTCTGTGCATAATTTTTGTATCTTTAATAGAATTTAATTCAATTTTTTTTTGCATTGCTCATTTAACCAACTTTCTTTAGCCTTCCCACATTTATCTTTTATTTCTTTATTTATCTTAGCGTATTCTTGTTTGTCATTTTTACTTTGTTTTCTTTTGTCCATCAGTTTTAAGATTTCTTCATTCATCCATTTTTTCTTAGCTATTTTGCCTCTCTCCGGTAATACTTCTTTGCTAGTTTGATGAATGGAGTCCCTTAACATTTCCCATTGTTCATTTATACTCTGTATTTTAGCTATCGCATTGTACCTGCTTTTTACAGTCACTCGGTATAGTTCTTGCATTTCTTTATCTATTTTTAGAACCTCTTTATTAAGTCTCATGATGGCAAAAGCTGTGCCATAACAAATGTGTAGCAGTTAACATCTCATACTCCCAGGGCTATGACATATCCTTTATCTGCCTTATTAATATGAATTATTTCCAGTGCATAAGATGAAAACAGTGACTGTAATGTGAACTATGGAAGCTGACTTGGTGTGACTCAGATTTTAACTCCTTCCCCAATATCTGTAATCTGCAGAGATTAATAATATGGGAAGGGCATGGAAAGAGCTGTATGAGACAGCAAAAAACAGGACAGTGTGGAGTGAGTTGGTTGAGTGTCTATGCTCCAAATGGGTGATGATGGGCAGCAGAAAAAGAAACAGATTAATCTTTTAGTTTTTGTGGCTGAAAAACAACAGACATGGTAGGATCACCGTGCCATTCTGTTTACACACTGGGAGGTGCCAATCCGGGTGTTGTGTATTTCAGCCCAAAAAAATATTTATCTCTTTGATTTATCTTATTTGGTTCTGTAGTATGCAAGAGAGATACAATGAAATATACCAGGCAATAAATTGTACAACCTGTTGTTTGTGTCTTCTTTGCTCAAAAAATAATCATAGGATGTGTTCAAATAGAAGCATACAATGTATATTTTCATTTGGATAAAAGCACAGTGTGATTTCATCTTTGTATTCTGGGCCTAATGAAAAGAATATGAATTTTCTTAAAATGTAACTCACATTTATTCATTATGACAGCATAAGTCATAATTTCTCCTACAAATATGGTTTCCTATAAAGACAAATATAGTCATTAACAGAAGCTTGTCTGTCTAAACACAGTAACACAGCTTAGTTTCCATGATGTGTTCTTCACTTGAATGCAGAAGGTAGAATGATTAGCACATGGGTCTCTTTTATGGAGAGACATACAACTTCTAATCACTAGCACGGCAAAGGACTTTTGTTTATAGGACATGAAAGAAAAAAAAAAACATAGCTCCAAACAGCAGTGCTACAAATCACCTTACTTTACAAGTTATTCATTACAAGTTGTCATTATTTGGTTATTAACAAATTACTATATATGAAAGTACAAACTCTTTGACACTATTTTCAAATGATGTTTTTTGTTTATTTTTTCGATTATTACATTTACATCTTTGATCAATAAGTCTGTTTAAAAATTCACAAAACATGATTTAAGATTTTGCTATCTGTTTTGGTTTGTTTAGGCTGTTACTAAACAGCAAGTTAGGGCACGTTTTCCTATCCAAAATGTCACTTCCATGACAAATAATTGTCTTGTAGATATCAATGCTGGCACAGGTATACATCTCGTCTTTTCCCAAGCCGAGGCAATAGAAAATCTGCAAACATTGAAACATGATGATTCGTCTTTGCTGGAAACTGATACACAGCTCACAACTAATTCCTCATCGCCCACGGACAAATGTACTGTACAGTTTTATATCCCTCACTGTCAAACACAATGCGCTTCCATATTCGCTCTTTCGCAAAAGGATAGTTCTCGAAAACTAAGTTGACAAAAATATGCCAACGAATCTCTCAACTTGTATCATCAACTCGAATGTCAACAGGCATCAGTCAGCAGACTCCTCAGACTGCCCATCCATTAATGTGCCGTTATAAGCAGGTCTATATTACAACGTTTAGACGTTTCCTATAAGCCACGCTCATTACAATGACACCAGATACAAATGGTGAATGTCTCTTGATGTAGTAAACCCGGTGTAGAAGCACGTTAAAATGCCCAAGGTGTAGCAGTTCTTATGTTAATTCATCGCTAATGACAATAGCCAATACTGGTCCCCAGCAGAAACATTATGTGATGGTCATGGGCGGCAACTCCAAGCAACTTTCTTGTTGTCATAGCCAGTCTATTGTTTACATATCAACTAGTTAATCAATTAATTATTTATTTACATTAGCGAGTATTGATTAACCAGTGAAACAGCTTTCCGAGAGAAGCAGAAAATAATGACACTTAAAAGCGTAAATACACAGAATTGTGAAAACAATCCCTCATGTAATATGGAAATCTAATGGTTTAATTAACAATGTTTAGTCTTTCTTTACTATAATAATTCTTAAAACTGTATATTGGGACGAGTCCATTACACCATATGGACAACGATCACCTTCGGATTAATAAGACTGTGAGGGTAAAACCACGGCCAGCTGATTTGGTGGCTGTCTAGTCACAGGACTATCATTCTGAGCCGGTGATGGACCCTACTAGTACTATAATAACTTCTCCTTGAGGTTGAAAGGGGTAGGAGGGGTAATCGTGAGAACGAACGAACTACTGTACTATTACTACTCTTTACTAAATACTTTAGTTTTAGTCTTTACGGCAAATCTAAGACAGTGATGGACCATCAGGAAATACGACAAGAAGTGTCTGCAAGCATTCGAGATACAGTACAGTTGTAAAATGAAAATAATCTGAAATCAGTAAAGGCAAACGATTATATTATAAACTGGGGGAAAAAATCTATATATATAACTGCTCAAATAATATACAGAAGAATTCAACGATGTACTTAGCGTGATCATACCTTATTATATGAGGTAGTGGTAAAAGCTAAAAACTCCGCCGGGGAGCAAGCACGAAAGGAGGTCTCTGATCATCAGAAGTAGTTCCCCCTTCGCCGAATGTGTTGCTATTTAAGTATTTTTGTTGCTGTCTTTATAGGCGCCGGTAACACACGGGCGAACACATCTGTTATATACTGAATGTTCCATTCTAACTGAAAGGTCAAATGTTGCCACACATTGCATATATTAATTGTTATTTTTTTTAGTTGCATATAGTTTACAGGATGTTGCAGTCAACACTAGCATTTTCTGTCGTTGTTGATGTCTTGGCAAGTTTTACGTTCAGTAGTTTGCCATTGCTTTCTGAACGACCGGCTCACATATCTTTCCGTAAGACAGCGCTCCAGGGCCAGATGGCTTAAGATATGGCGACATCAATAGGTGTACCGACAACGAGCTAGAGAAACTAGCAGACATGTACAACAACAGTTGGGAGCACGATCAGTTATCAGTTATCAGTTATCAGTTGGGGTATCTTCGTTGCACTTCGGACATGTCCATAGGTGCTCAGATCCTCCCCCCTCCCCAGCATATGCATCAGCGTCCGGTGGCTAATAGTGCCAGTTCTGTGTTGGTTGACGAGGCGCTTTGTTTTCCCCAAGTACCTCTCGCGTCTGGCTGTGCCGATTCTTACACCCAGGTCTTTCATCCTGGACAGTGTCACAGGATAAAGTAACTTGTCAGTCGATCAATGATAACCAAACCCGACATTATTTTGCTAACACAATTGACTCTTATGGTGAACAAACTGAGGGAAATACGTCGGTACAGATTCTCGACACCTGGTCAACAGTGTGTATGAGATCAAAGGGAGTCACGTAGAGTTGTCTACACACAATCGACCGTTGATGACAGGATGTTGTTCGAGAGGTGTGTACTGGCGACATTTGTCTACAAAACGGAAGTTGGTCGTTGCAAGTGATAGACAGAATGCCTGCTAGAGGTCAGAAGGATTCTGTAATGGGAGAAAGGTCTCCGGCTTACAGACAACCCGGATATTTGTTGGATGAGACAAAGAACTCCCCAGATGAAAAGGAAAATTGACAGCTAATTGACTCTGGTTAGTCTGGAAACAGGAGGACAAAGCCAGATTCTGGACTGATTGGCGTCTGGACTTTCCGGTGACTCACTCAAGCACCCATATAAAACCCAGTGCAGCAAACAGGTGGATGGAGTCGAGGAAAACATTCTGAAGTGTTAGAATTGGGGATAATTCCGAGTTGTGGTATATTAGAGGGACTAGCCTATCTTAGTAGTGATAGTTATCCATGGACATAGATCCAATCGGATTGCCTAGTTTCTCGAGTAACAACAGGAATAGACATATGGTAGGCAATTAATTATATCTAACTTAAGAGTATGATTATGAATAGAGTATAGTACTGTGTAGTGATATAATGTATTAGGATTAGTGATAGAATGTTCTATAAGTGCGGTGCTAGAAAGTATCATAGGAGCGTCGGCACTAGTATTCTATTGTGTGGCTTCAAGTAGCTTGTGTTATATATCATTTTACTCGGGAAGTTGAGGACAATGTAGTGGAATAATAATTAGAGAGATTAAGGATGGTTGAGAGGGAGGAGGGGAATGTGTAATGGTAGGATCTTCAGTAGGGCATCTGCTGGGTTTCTACCCGTTCCTTTAGTCTTTCCTGGTGTTGCCATGTCTCAGATCATATGATTGAGTTATTTGGCCGTATGACAGAGATCGGATCTCTGTTATAGATCTGAGTGCTGTTATTGGCCTACAATCACCTAATTACGGTCAGGACTGAGTTGCCCTCACCATGATGTTATCTGCTCTACAGGTTCCATGTACAGTTCCCCTTGAGTGTTCCACGTGAGTGGGAGAGGATTTACTACGAAGAAGCAGTTTCAAAGTTTGACACAATGATGGCTCAGCATCTGAAGACAGAGGTTGCTGAGAGGCCGCTACATAGGGCTTATACCCAAGTTGGTTTGCGGGAACCTGGCTTCTGCTGAGTGGAATTGTATGAACAGAAGTGTTGTGTTTAATGAGTGATAAGCTTCATCACCGAAGATTAATAACTCGCATACTAAGGACATATATATATATATATATATATATATATATATATATATATATATATATATATATATATATATATATATATATATATATATATATACACATCTACCTAACAAACATTAATAGGTTGTGTTCTAAAAGAGGGGAAAATGTTATAACCAGAAACTAATAAACAGTAGAGTTTTCCCCAAGTGACATTTCAGTTAATTGGAGGACTATCAGTTCAAACAAATATTAGGAAACAGAGTAACTTCACCGTGTGGTAAAGTGAAGACCAAGGTCAACAGTGTCTATCGGATTACCAGCATCCTGTTTGTTCGAGTGATTGGAGAAAGTCGTCATCTTCTGGGTGAGGTTCACTGTCCGGAAAAAATGGTGCTGTTGTGTGCTAAGCACTATGATGTTACAGACTTTGCTTCTAAATCACTGGTCTACCATTAGAATACACGTCACACATTCTACACCTTATACACACACACACTTCTCCTACATATACTCTTTGCTTTAAAATATTTCTTGTTTTTATTTGTTGAAGCGAGAGTTGTCAAGTATGTTATGTTGGGGAAGAATGAGAGGGGGCATGATCCAGGGGTGAGTAAGAGTGAGAGGAAGGTGTCTTCAGATTGAGGGAGTGTGTGGACGGAGTCTGCTGGATTTCTCCAGAATAGAGATATTGAATTAAAACAAATGTGGGTGTTGATTCTCTTCACTCCAGGGACGACACTAAAGTGGTAAAGAAGAACAAGTAACTAATACGACATTCATTCTTTACACACACACTACATTTATTGGGAGCTCGTAACGTGATCTTTGGACAGCGGGATCTTTAGACAACGGGATCTTTTAACACGGGATCTTTAGTTAGAGGATGGAGATATCCTATTAGTGAGAATCCAGCTAGAGTGAATGTGGATAGGTGTTAGGACTTATCTTACCTGTTCACACTTCACACGTCTGCATAGGTCTGTGGTCCTGATTCTACTCTTGTCACTGAGTGATTGTGTTGTGTTGTATGGTGTGTTATAAATATATAGATTAATAGTATTTTGTCATTAGCTATATATTGGTTTAGAGATAATCTATACTCTATCTGCTGAGTTACCTCTCTGTAAAATGGCCACTCCTAGATTAACTACGGCGGAACTTAGAGCAAAGGGGGAAGAAATAGGATTGTCGGGTTCTGCACTAACAGATTACATACAGGAAGTGGAGAGGGAGTATCGTCAAGCAGAAAGGGAAGATCGAAAGGCCGAGTTGGAATTGAGAAGGATGGAGGCAGAGCAAGCAGCTAAGAAATTGGAAGCAGAACAAGCTGCTAGGCAACTTGAGGCTGAGCAAGCCATGAGAAGGCTGGAAATAGAAGCTAAAAAATTGGAAGCAGAGCAAGCTGCTAAGTTACTTGAGGTTGAGCAAGCTGCTAAGCAACGGGAAGCGGAGCAAGAGGCTCAGAAAAGGGAGCATGAGTACCGGATGCGGGAACTCGAGCTCAAGAGGCAATCTGGTGGGGAAACTGAGGGAGCGGTGGGAGGTTCCTCTCTCCCTGGCTCAACACCAGTAAGTGGACATAGCTACCATGCTATGAAGTTCCCTCTAGCGATCTACGAGGAGGACAAAGAGAAGATTGACCAGTACCTTCAACGCTTCGAGGCTATGTCAGTTGCTATGGGTCTGGAGCGTGACAAATGGAATCTCAAGCTATCCCAGGGTTTACGCGGGACCGGTTACGAGGTTTATTCTCGCCTGCCACCAGGACATGAGAACAATTATGACGAGTTGAAGACGGCTTTGCTGAAACGTTTCGAGGTTACGTCCCATACCTACCGGAAAAAATTTCGAGGAGCGAAACGAGAACCGGGGGAGTTGTTCGCCGCCTATAGTCTGCGTCTGAAAGCATATCTCCATAAGTGGATGAATTTGGCTGGGTTCGCACATGACTATGAGAGTCTGGAAGAGCTCACGGTAGTCGACCAGATGCGGAAGCAAATGTCGAAACCTCTCAGGACATTCTTGGGAGAACAAGGGGCGGAACGAATCGACATGGTGACGAAATTGGCGGAACGGTTCGTCGAGGTCCATGGGGAGGCAGCAGAGAACATTTCTACAAACACCAAAAGTCAGGAAAAACATAACCTGAAGAAAGCAAAAAGCACAGGAACTAAAAAGGTGGAACCATATGTCAAAACTTCAGAGGAGAGTTCGGAGAAGACGAAGGGGGAAAGCAAGAAAACTTCGAGCTCTACACAAAAACGACCATGGTCGGAGAAGTGGTGTTCGATTTGTAAGTCACCTTCTCACAATACGAGGGATTGCAAATCGAAGGCTAAGAACCCTCACTTCGCGGCATGTCAAGTGACTTCAACGCAGGTGGACACTGACAATGCCAAGGTCGATAAGGAAGCTCACCACCAGGAGAGCTCACTCAAGTCCGGCACAAGAAAATCTAGGACAGGGAAATGGTGCAAACACTGCAGGTCGAATACACACAATGCTATTGACTGCAGGGGAAAGTCAGGAGACACTCAATTCGTCGTGTGCCCCGGAAAACCTAAGGTGGAGCCCACCGAACAGGTCGAGGCCGAAGAAGAGACTCCAGACCAGGAAAAACCACCTGTAGTGGAATTGGTAGAAGTTAACGGTCGTCAAGTGGAGTGTTTATACGACACAGGACTGGACGGGGAGGCCGTGATTTCTGCGGATCTGGTACATCCAGAACAATTCACAGGTGAAACCATGGAGATACAGCCTGCACAGAAGAGTGCTGTAGCCATGAAATTGCCCATTGCCAGAGTGGAGATTCGGTCAAGATATGTCACCGGCACCATCAAGGCCGCGGTGTTGACTGATCCCATTTTTCCCGTAATCCTCGGTTGCCGGTATGTCTTTCTGGGAATGCCCAGGGAGCCAATCCATATGGGAGCAATTCAGACTCGCTCTCAGACGAAAACGGATGAGGCAGAAGCCAATGTGACTAACCCACTGCCAGGGGAGTTGCGAACTGCCCAGAGTGAGGATGCTACTCTACGTCCTTGCTACAAAAAGCTGCAGAAAAGTGCTGATCCACCCAAACGGGGGCAGTACTATATGAAGAATAGGATACTCTACAGGAGAGCCGGAAGGGGAGACAACCTACATGGTAAGTTGGTGATCCCAAAGGCCCATCGTTCCCAGATTCTTCATATGGGGCATACCATCTCATTCAGTGGGCACTATGGGTATTGCCGCCACGATGCAGCGAATTTCCTGCCATTACTATTGGCCGGGAATGACAGGTGATGTGCGTCGGTATGTGAAGTCATGCCCTGAGTGCCAGAGGGTGGCACCGAAACACTGGACAGCGCCGGTGGTCTTGGGTGAAATGCCCATCATGAACTCTCCTTTCGAGAGGGTAGCCATCGATATTGTGGGTCCACTTCCTAGGACTAGGAAGAGGAACATGTACATACTCACCATGGTGGATTGCTGTACAATGTGGGGTGAAGCCATACCGTTGACCAAGATTGACTCGAAACGAGTGGCGGACGCACTGATGGAGGCCTTTACTAGATTAGGCTTTCCTGATCAAATACTGACGGACAATGGGTCCCAGTTTTGTGGAAAACTTATGGAGGAGGTATTTAGGGTATTCCACTCTAACCATATCCATACCAGCCCTTACCACCCTCAAGCCAATGGACAAGTAGAGCGTTTCAACGGCACGTTGATGACAATGCTCAGGAAACTAGCGCAGGAAAAACCTGATAGGTGGGATGAATATATCCCAGCAGCACTCTTTGCCTATCGGGAAGTTCCTCATGGCTCAACAGGACTACCACCTGCTACGTTGCTGTTTGGTCGTCCAATCAAGGGACCGTTGGAAGCCATGTTGAGGAGTTGGACTGAAGAGGGGACATCAGAAGAAGTGATCTCTTCTTACAGATATGTGGAGGAACTGAAAGAAAAACTTCACAAGGGATGGACTCTGGCGAATCAAAACTTGAAAAAGGCCAGAAAAAGACATGCGGCTTACTACAATCGTAGGTCGAAAGACAGATCTCTAGAGGTGGGAGACAAAGTATTGTTGCTACTCCCAACGGGAAACAACAAACTGGAGATAGGTTGGCAAGGACCATTTCCCGTGGAAAGGGTGATATCCAGAACGAACTATCAGATCCGGATACGGGGAAAGTCGAAGATTTTCCATATCAATCTCTTGCGGAAATACGAAGAGAGACCAGGAGAAAAAGCAGCTCACCTCATGGCAATGGCAGTTGCAGTGGAGACAGAAGTGGGAACCAACGAGGGAAGGGAATATCCCCTGGTACACCAGGAAACCTACAAGGATGTACAGGTGAACCCTGATCTGACTTCCCAGGAGAGGGAAAAGATAACCCAGGTTCTCGAGTCTCATAAGGAGATACTGACTGATAAACCAGGACGAACGAGGTTGGTGGAGTTCGAGATGACTTTGACCACTCAAGAGCCTGTTCGCCAAAAGGTTTACCCAGTGCCATTCTCTAAAGAAAAGGCCCTGGAGGAGGAAATACAGAAACTGTTGGAGCGAATTTCCTGTCTAGACATCCAGCTCCTGAAGAAGAGGAATAGATCATCTGGATCGAACCTCCAAGAAGAAAGAGTTGTTGCGGACTACTCTCTTAGGAGGGGGCCTATGTCACAGGATAAAGTAACTTGTCAGTCGATCAATGATAACCAAACCCGACATTATTTTGCTAACACAATTGACGCTTTTATGGTGAACAAACTGAGGAAAATACGTCGGTACAGATTCTCGGCACCTGGTCAACAGTGTGTATGAGATCAAAGGGAGTCACGTAGAGTTGTCTACACATAGTCGACAAGTTGATGACAGGATGTTGTTCGAGAGGTGTGTACTGGCGACATTTGTCTACAAAACGGAAGTTGGTCGTTGCAAGTGATAGACAGAATGCCTGCTAGAGGTCAGAAGGATTCTGTAATGGGAGAAAGGTCTCCGGCTTACAGACAACCCGGATATTTGTTGGATGAGACAAAGAACTCCACAGATGAAAAGGAAAATTGACAGCTAATTGACTCTGGTTAGTCTGGAAACAGGAGGACAAAGCCAGATTCTGGACTGATTGGCGTCTGGACTTTCCTGGTGACTCACTCAAGCACCCTATATAAAACCCAGTGCAGTAAACAGGTGGATGGAGTCGAGGAAAACATTCTGAAGTGTTAGAATTGGGGATAATTCCGAGTTGTGGTATATTAGAGGGACTAGCCTATCTTAGTAGTGATAGTTATCCATGGACATAGATCCAATCGGATTGCCTAGTTTCTCGAGTAACAACAGGAATAGACATATGGTAGGCAATTAATTATATCTAACTTAAGAGTATGATTAGGAATAGAGTACAGTACTGTGTAGTGATATAATGTATTATGATTAGTGATAGAATGTTCTATAAGTGCGGTGCTAGAAAGTATCATAGGAGCGTCGGCACTAGTATTCTATTGTGTGGCTTCAAGTAGCTTGTGTTATATATCATTTTACTCGGGAAGTTGAGGACAATGTAGTGGAATAATAATTAGAGAGATTAAGGATGGTTGAGAGGGAGGAGGGGAATGTGTAATGGTAGGATCTTCAGTAGGGCATCTGCTGGGTTTCTACCCGTTCCTTTATTCTTTCCTGGTGTTGCCATGTCTCAGATCATATGATTGAGTTATTTGGCCGTATGACAGAGATCGGATCTCTGTTATAGATCTGAGTGCTGTTATTGGCCTACAATCACCTAATTACGGTCAGGACTGAGTTGCCCTCACCATGATGTTATCTGCTCTACAGGTTCCATGTACAGTTCCCCTTGAGTGTTCCACGTGAGTGGGAGAGGATTTACTACGAAGAAGCAGTTTCAAAGTTTGACACAATGATGGCTCAGCATCTGAAGACAGAGGTTGCTGAGAGGCCGCTACATAGGGCTTATACCCAAGTTGGTTTGCGGGAACCTGGCTTCTGCTGAGTGGAATTGTATGAACAGAAGTGTTGTGTTTAATGAGTGATAAGCTTCATCACCGAAGATTAATAACTCGCATACTAAGGACATATATATATATATATATATATATATATATATATATATATATATATATATATATATATATATATATATATATATATATATATATATACATACACACATCTACCTAACAAACATTAATAGGTTGTGTTCTAAAAGAGGGGAAAATGTTATAACCAGAAACTAATAAACAGTAGAGTTTCCCCAAGTGACATTTCAGTTAATTGGAGGACTATCAGTTCAAACAAATATTAGGAAACAGAGTAACTTCACCGTGTGGTAAAGTGAAGACCAAGATCAACAGTGTCTATCGGATTACCAGCATCCTGTTTGTTCGAGTGATTGGAGAAAGTCGTCATCTTCTGGGTGAGGTTCACTGTCCGGAAAAAATGGTGCTGTTGTGTGCTAAGCACTATGATGTTACAGACTTTGCTTCTAAATCACTGGTCTACCATTAGAATACACGTCACACATTCTACACCTTATACACACACACACTTCTCCTACATATACTCTTTGCTTTAATAAATTTCTTGTTTTTATTTGTTGAAGCGAGAAATGTCAAGTATGTTATGTTGGGGAAGAAAGAGAGGGGGCATGATCCAGGGGCGAGTAAGAGTGAGAGGAAGGTGTCTTCAGATTGAGGGACTGTGTGGACGGAGTCTGCTGGATTTCTCCAGAATAGAGATATGGAATTAAAAACAAATGTGGGTGTTGATTCTCTTCACTCCAGGGACGACACTAAAGTGGTAAAGAAGAACAAGTAACTAATACGACAGTCATTCTTTACGCACACACTACAGACAGCGATGTGGAATCATTGACGTCAAAGTCCTCTGTTCTCGCCATATTTTTAAGGACGTTAATAACATCGGCACGATCCATGGGCTGGCCATCTACAGGGGGTGCAGAGCCAGCCAGTTTGTCAGCTCGTTCATTTCCCTCGACTCCCGCATGTCCCGGGACGAAGATGAAGGTGACTTTACGGACAACAGACTTCCGCAGCGATTCAGTCCACTGTCTACGTACAGATCCAGCTTCGACCTTCTGAATTGGGAGCACTATCATCAAGGAGGAGTTGTTGCACAGCTGATTCCCTTGCCGAAGCCTGGCAAAGACCACACAAAAAATCAAGGATATCGAGTAATAACCATGCAGAATACAATAGGCAAGCTGCTGGAGAAGTTAATTGCCAGAAAAATATCACGCCAGCTAGAGAAGCAAGGTATTCTCCCACCCACCCTGGGAGGGTACCGTCCCAAAAGATAAACCTGGACCAATGCAGCAGTTTTTGCCCGTGATGTGTATGAAAGTTTCCACTCAGGCATTGAAACCTTTGCTGCAGCGATTGATCTCGAGGACGCGTACAACAGAGTACCATTGGATGTTTTTAATGCTTCAGCTTCTTGAACTCAAGATAAGTCCGTTCCTCCTTAGTTGGATCGCTGCAGCCCACTTCCAACGGAAAATAGTATTTAGATGTGGCAGTTTGACTTCGGAACCAACAACAATATATTCTGGCCTACCACAGGGATCACCATTATCCCCGGTGCTGTTCAACGCCTACACTATAAGAATCACCAGCGAACATATCACTGGACCTGGTAGGACATTGTCATATGCAGACGATGTTTTAGTGTATCGCCAGGGGAAGGATAGGAATCAGGTTGCTGTGGAACTGCAAACCTAACTCAAACACATAAGTACTTGGTGTGCTGAAGCTGGGGCAATGGTCAACCCAACAATGGCAGCAGTGACATGGTTCTCTTTGAATAATCATATTGTCAACACTCCAACACCAACTGTTAATCTTATGGGTAGATTTTTAACTCGAATTTTTCCAGGGCGGCGTCATTTTTATTTTTAAATGTGTTGCGTATCCCTTACGGGATGTTGCAGTCAACACCAGCATTTTCAGCTGCTGTTGATGTACTGGGCAAGTGTTACGTTCAGTAGTTTGCCATTGCTTTCTGAACGACCGGCCCCTATACCTTTTTCGAAAAAACCAGCACCGCCTTGTTTCGAATCCGGGTATACGGGCTCTCAAACTGCGTTCGCAAGACCTTAGCCATAGAGACCCGTTAGGCTACTCTTTTTCGATTTCCAACTGCTAAGGGATATTTTTACGCGCGCAACAATACACACGGGCGTCCGATCTCACTACGCAGAGACCAGGGGAAATTTGTGTTACTAGAAGTGCACGTCAAAAACTCCCGGCCCTCACCGGGGCTTGAACCCGGGACCTCCAGCACTCGAGGCGGACACCATACCTCGAGACAAATCTTGTATTTAATTGAAGTATAACATTTCATTCTTATGTGAAAAACCATGATATTGTGAAGTGCTCCACATACCGTTGCATCTCTCTCTCTCTCTCTCTCTCTCTCTCTCTCTCTCTCTCTCTCTCTCTCTCTCTCTCTCCCCCTCCCTCTCTCTCTCTCTCTCTCTCTCTCTCTCTTTCTCTCTCTCTCTCTCTCTCTCTCTCTCTCTCTCTCTTAGTCTACTCTATGTGTGATCCCTTCCGATCACCAAGATGCTATAAAGAAGGTAAGGGCATTGTATATAAATAAAGGAATGTAGAGTTTGTTGCCAATAGGACCTAATTTACTAAGTTTAAGTGTGTATAGTATAATAATCACAATGGAAGTACATCGTGTGCAACCCAGAACAATACGTATTTCCTCATTCTGTATGCGTTACAGTCGACCACACTGGGGTGCAGATATAGTTGGCTTGTACGTGATGATACCAAATAATGAAACAACAAGCAGAGAAGTTTCTGATCTAGACAGATAGCCGCCAGACCGTTCCCTGGTGACTGCCTATTCCATCGACGATGAACTGTGGTTTTCGTGGAGGACTTTTGTATTGGCATTCTGGCGGCGGCATTATGCACAGTGTACCTGTACGGGCTGTTGGATTGCTGAGACTCCTGTCTGTTCTACTTTTCACATTGGACAGCGGGGAACATTTTGTGTAATATTCACTGGCACAGGAACGAAGCATAATGGGGACGACCCGTTGCCGTGAAGTTGGAACCTCGACTAACTAACTAGACCAGTGGTTCTCAACCTTTTTCGGCCCGTGCTCCCTTCACCATATATTCAGAATGTCATTCCCCCCTTTCGTATTTCCTGCCTAAAAATCCCACCCCGCCCCTACACAGTATACGTAATAATGGAAGCTAAATTTAATAGCACATACTAAAACAAGTCTAGACGTCCACATAAAACGTGATTTGTGGGTCTATTTACTTTATAAATTGAATTTTAGAAGGGTGAGACTTACAGAACCGTACAGAATGAAGGGAAAAATAATATCAAGTAATCGGTTCTTGTATTAACGCCATCTTTAAATAATCTTAATTTTCCCCCTGGAAACCCTAAAATTCCTCCGGGGGGGGGGGGGACTTCCCCACCGGTTGAGAACCACTGAACTAGACCATGCTAGAATTTTGAACTTATCTACTCCCCGTGATGCTTGAAGAAGATTACACAACTTCAAGTTTCTTTCTATCCATTTTGTTATCCGAGCATCTGTCTGTGTAGAACAGGGATTCTCAAATTTCTCGGCCTGCTACACTATTACTTTGTATGTCATATCCTGAGCGCCCCAAAAGAAACACACTGCCACTGTTCCGGTAATTCCCGTAAGCAGGAACCTTCTGTGCGCATGAGAAGTGTTAGAACCGTCTCATTTTTGTAGGCCTGCGTGCACGGGGGATTGATTGATTGATTGATTGATTTAGGAACCGATATCACAGCATTCGGGCCATTCCCATAAGCGCCCCGTCCCCATCCTCAGCAGCCAGCGAAGAGTTCCAAAACTAATAGTTCCAGTAGCAATCTGATTATATGTCCGTCTCGCCTTTCCTCTGAGCGTCGATCGTCGGCCAGATCTGTTGTTGGATCAACATCACGGCACACGGTTTAACCCATAAGTGCTCCGTTTTCCTCCTAACTCAAACCTGAGTCTGGAGAAACTCAGCTCAATGCACTACCTCCGTTGCATCGGCGAGGATCCTGAAATACTTTGGGTAGATTTTTAACTAGAAATGTTGCCCGGGCAGCGCCGTTAGGCTACTCTTTTTCGATTTCGAACTGCCAAGGGATTTTTTACGTGCGCAACAATACACACGGGCGTCCGATCTCACCACCCAGAGACCAGGGGAAGTTTTATTACTGGAAGTCCGGGTGGATTTTATAATTTTTTATTATATAAATCCCGGTCCTCACCGGGGCCTGAACCGGGGACCTCCAGCACTCGAGGCGGACACCATACCTCGAGACCACTCAGCCCGCCCCCCCCCCCCCCCCCCCCCCCCCCTCGCTGTCTCATTCTTACCAGACTATGGTGATCCATTTGTAAACCTCACTGTTCACAGACATTTCCACCACCATGATAACGTTAGCATACCCTACTTTGGGATCCATGTGTCTAATAAAATATTAAGAAGTTCAGCATTTACTATTCCTCTTCTTCGGCTCTTTATCTCCAGTTGGGGCAAAGGACCTCAATCAAACCACGCCCAGCCCTCCTATCTTCTGCTATCTCCTTTAGCTCCCTTCATGTTCTCAAATATTTTTTATCTCTGTAATTCTCTTCCACATAGTTTTAATATTCCAGGTGCCAATTCTGAATTTTCCCAAATGTGGCAGCTTGTTCATGGCTGTTTGGAATTTGTAGCTGAATTTTTAACATGATAACGTCGCCTCTTATGACATGCATGATTGGTTGCAGTGTTACTGTTCTTTACATCACTTGTGGGCCCTGGTAGCACGTGGTCTATGTTTGACCATTGGGTTGTTCGTTCCTGGGTTCATATAAAGCTGATCTGTTCATTCAACCTACAAACAACATGTTTCCAGATCACCCTACCCATTTCCTGTCTGTTAACATTCAGTTTAGTATACAAGAATGCCATATATGAAAGACAGCTGTCATTTTGAAACTTTATGTGTTGTATTCTCATTACCCTTGTTGTAAAACATTAAGCAGCGTCCTGGGGGAGTTCATGGTATGTGCAGATTTCCTTGTTCCTACGTTAAGACCATGAAATCAACATGAGTATATAACTTCTCTGATGATTTGCCAAAGCAACTTATTCTTGTTTGCACTGAATGCATTTGTAATGAAAACTTGTATCACTTTTTTTTCAGTCTTTCTTTTGGCCTGTAGCTGCCAATTGTATCTGAGAGAATATGTTTGTTTTTTTTCCCAGATAGGCCATTATTTGTTTTGTTACTATTTTTTCCAATCCATACATATATTGCATGGTGAGAGTTCTGTACAAGCTGACTTGTGAAGAATCTTTATCATGTTTCATAAGTTCCTGTAGATAGCTATACAACGAATCTTCTGTCTGTATTTTCACTTTGAAGTCCATAGCAATATATTAAATTCCCCAGGTTTTAACCTTGCAGGTTATCAATTTATACAAGTTAAGAATCACATGGCCTAGAAGAGAATCCTGGATAAATACCCGCGGTGTTTATTCATCAAGATTAATCATGACCATTCATTTCATCCAGTAGGATTGAGAGTTTGAAGCCGTGAGTTCTAAGATTGTTGGTAAGGCCTATTTTGGCTCGAAATGTTCTTTGACGATGTGGGCAAAGAATGCTTGACGTTGCAGGAGGAAGGTCTCCTGCGGTGTTTTTTTTTTACTCAATCATTTGTTCACAGCTCTTGCAGTCCTGGTTGCTTCACAAGTGCCTGCACCCTTATGTAATGATGTACGCCATGAATTTCGGTCCTTGGCAGCAGTCTTCCATGTGTCGTGATGAATTTCAAAAGCTATTAGTGAGATCTTCAGAGTGTCGTTAAAGCGTTTCTTCTGGGAGTGTTTACAACATCGTAGCTCACCGTAAAAAATTCGTTTAAAGCAGTGATTCTCAATAGGTTGGGAATTCCCCCCCCCCCCCCCCCCCCCCCTCGAGGAGAATTTTAGATTTTAGGGTTTCCAGGGGGGGGGGGGGGAGGTAATTAAGATTAATTCATTATCTCGTTAATGCAAGAACCGATTACTTGATGTTGTTTTTCCCTCCATACTTTACTGTTCTGTACTTCTCGCCCTTCTGAAATTTGTTTCATAACAAGAGTAGACCCACAAATGACGTTTTAAGTAGACGTCTAGACTTGTTCCAGTATGTGTTATTAAATTTAGCTTCTATTTTTACGTATACTGTGTAGGGGCGGATTTATAGGGAGAGAATACGAAAGGGGGGGGGGGTGACATTCTGAAAATATTGTGAAGGGGTGCATGGGCCAAAATAGGTTGAGAACCACTGGTTTAGAGAGCCTGTGATCAGGCATGCGGGTCCGGTGACCAGCCCAGCGAAACTTATTCTTCATTCGTACAGTGTGGATACTGGGCATGGAAGCACTTTCTAGGACTTCAGTGTCTGGGATCTTGTCTTGCCATTTAATCTTCAATAGCTTCCTAAGGCAGACTGTGTGGAAGAGGTTTAATTTCCTGGTGTGTTGGTAAACAGTCCAGGTTTCACAAGCATACAGCAGTGTGGATAATACAACTGCTTTGTAGACTTTCAGCTTTGTTTGCAGGCTTATTCCATTTCTGTCCAATACATTCTTGTACAGTCTGCCAATGGCCTAACTGGCCTTGGATATGCTTGCATTAATTTCGCTGTCAGTTGTGGCAGCTGGTGACACAGTGCTGCCAAGATAGGTGAATTTGTCCACAGCACTTAATCTATGACCATTCACTTTGATATTCGGCTAGGTGTGCTTAATCCTTGGAGCTGGCTGGTACATAACTACAGTTATCTCCAAGTTGTTATTGAGCCCAAAGTTGACACAGGCATACGAGAAAGCTTACACGTTGTGTTGCATGTCTGCCTCTGAGCTGGCATACTGAGCAATCGTCAGCAAACAGGAGCTGGGGGTGTCGCTGGTAGTTTTGGTTTCAGCTTTCAGCCCTTAGAGATTGAACAACTTTCCATCCATGCGGTAGTTGATGTCTATTCACATGTCGTTGTTTTCGAATTCATTGGTCAGCATAACTCAAAACATGAGACTGAACAGTGTTGGTGCCAGGGCACGGCCTTGCTTTACTCCATTGGTGACAGAAAAGAGCTGTATAAATACATGTATAACAAATATCGAAGACAACTGGCACATAAACACCATCATGTTATGCAAACAAATACTGAAATAAAAGGTAATTGCATATCCTTCACAGGACATCACAGTAAACCCCAGCATTTTTTGGTTGTTTGTGATCTCTTGACAAGTTTATGTTCAGTAGTTTACCAATGCTTTCTGAACAACCGGCACCCATACCATTTGATAAAAAACCCAACGCAAGGCAGTCTGCTGCCAAATTGTTCGCAGCCGTGTTTCGAACGCGATATATGGGATTATGAACTGCATCTGTAACCCCTTCGGCCCGAAGCCAGAACACAGCCTTGCTTCAGTTCACTGGTAACAGGAATGAGCTGCATGGATACATGTAATACAAATATCAAAGACAAGTGGCACATACACAGCATCCTGTTATGGAAAGAAATTCTACAGCCATAATAAGGGTCACAGTGGCTTCAAGACATACAAGACGTGGTTCCTGAGGGAGAGGCTTGGATCGACCAACACAAAGGTGGAAACAGGACATTAAAGACATCTTGGCCATGAACAAGTATGAGGCAGGAGAACTGGCATAAGATCTGGAGTCTTTCTGAGGTGTGCAATGGAAGCGATATTCTGCAAAGGATCTGTTACATGAGATGAGAATGTGTATAGATTGGATTCATTTAATGCTGGAATGAAGATACAGTAATTTGAAAAAGAGAGAAGATAAAAATAAGAAAGGACTCTATTCTATATGCACATTGACAAATTCAAACCGTGGTCACTTAAACTAATATTGCTAAACAAGTCCTGTGGTGTTGGACAGTTCAGAGAAATAAACAAATTACTACTTTCCAACAGAAAGATCAACCTCAATGAAAAATTTCTACATCTAACTTTGTGCTTTTATTTTTGGATACATGTGCCTTAGATATGAAAATCTGGCCACAGTATTCATTTTTCTTTCATTAGTTGGAATGGTATTACTTAGTATTATTCTGTTGAATTGTATTACACTATTCTATCCTGTTTCTTTGTTGGTTTGAGTATATGAAAGAGCTATTTTACAATATATTGTGAGTAAGCTGGCTGAGAGTTTTTCAGACTGTAAATATTTGCTGTGCACATATATATATATATATATATATATATATATATATATATATATATATATATATATATATATATATATATATATATATATATATATATATATATATATATGCATATATATATGTAGCTTCATTTAGTACCTATTCAAGTTTTTTTTGTTTTTTAAGGAAAGTTTTTTGTTTTAGTTTTTAGTCAACCTTGGAACTTATCTCTGTTCTAAGAAACTATATATGTTTAGATTTTCAGCAAGCACGACTGGCTTCATAAACATTTGCCATATCTAGCCTCATTTAGTACCTTTGTTTTAGTTTTTTTTTATAATTTCTTTTTTAGTTTTATTCACCCTTGGAACTTCTATCTGTTCTAAGTAACTATATATTTTAAGAGTTTCCCAAGCACTAATGGCTACAGAAATATTTGCCCAATCCAAATACTCACGTACGAATATCCAAATTAAATGTGCGGGCATTTCTAATATGGAGAAAAGTAGAAATGATAGAATACACTATAAGAAGTAAAATTATGAGATATAGGCTGTACAGGTCAATAAACCGATGAACGGTTTGTTGCACGTACTTTATAGGATGTTGCAATCAATTCCAGCATTGGTTGGCTTGTTGTGATCTTTTAGGCAATTGTATGTTCAGTAGTTTACCATGATGATAATTAAGAAGAAGAAAAGGGAGCAAGAAGAGATTTAAGGGAAAGTAGGAGGAGACAGAGGGCTAGAAACAGAAAAAGAAATAATCAGAAGAAGAAATAATACACAAACACCAACATGTATATATTATGTATGTCTTCATACAATGTATTATATATAGTCAGATGTAGTGATTCTACTTACTGTATAACATTATAGTCCACAAAAATAACAAAACTGTTGTGAACCCAGTCGTGAATCCAGTCTGTTCTGATGTTCAATGGGAAACAGTTAACGATGCAATTGTTATCTTCTAAAGTGACATTTGTGAATAGCAGTTCATTCTGACACAACAAGGTCAGGACTGAAACTATTCTAAAAAAAGAGAAGTGTAATATATAAACAACAATAATTTGCCCCAGTAAATGAAAACCTGAAACAAACAAGCCAAAAGAAATATCAAAATTAATAAACATATGATTTCTTGAGTTTGATAAAAAAAATTCATAACTAAATTGTTCTGCTGAGAGAATTTGCTCTTGCTGGCTCATATATAATCAAAACTATAACAGCCACATTTTATTTCTGATAACTAAAAATATGCAAAGGAATAAAACATATATCAGCCCAGAGGTTCAACAAGATATGGAGTAATGGCACATTCACTTTAAAAGAAGGTAAAAATCAAAACAAAACATCAAAAATTGAATAACAAATTAATGTAATTTACATGTAATAGTGGAGGGGAAGGAGATTTCAGACAATGTTATATACTGTACAAATGCATAAAAAAAATAAATGTAACAGTCTGAAACACGATGTCAGTGTGGTATACAAAAAGTGACCAAGAATGAAATATTGTGAATAACTTTCACAAAGCCTGCATGCTTGTCTTGTGGCTTCATCCAGGCAGAAGAATTAAAAATGTTGTGGCACACACTGGAACCCTCACTGTGCTGCTGAATTCGTGCAGTGTGTTGAGATTTATTCTTGTATCAGCTATGGGAAGTGACTAAGTCCCTTATGGAGGTATCTGTGTATAATGATCATTTCCTTTGCAGAGAATCGCTCTCATCATGGCCTGCCGAACAGATTCTTCATCTCAGGCCGTTTCTCCCATCTCATGCCTGTCAAGCCCAGCCTCTACTTTCAGGAACCATGCCTGCCATCACTGTCCTCTCCCAGCCACTGTGATGTTTAGTCTTGTCAAAGTATTTCATTTTCTGAGATATGATATGCCAGAATCTTGGCCCACAATATTTTAAGAAATATTCTATAATAAGCCAGTTTTCTACGATGTTTAGTCTTGTCAAAGTATTTCATTTTCTGAGATATGACACTATTAATAAGCTAGTTTTATTTTATGTTTAGTTTTGTCAAAGTATTTCAGTTTCTTAGATATGATACTATTTATAGGCCAGTTTTCTATGATGTTTAGTCTTGACAAAGTATTTCAGTTTCTATGATGTTTAGTCTTATCAAAGTATTTCAGTTTCTGAGATATGATACTATTTATAAGCCAATTTTCTGTGATATTTAGTCTTGTCAAAATATTTCATTTTCTGAGATATGATACTATTTATAAGCCAGTTTTCTATTATGTTTAGTCTTGTCAGAGTATTTCAGTTTCTGAGATATGACACTATTTATAAGCTAATTTTCTATGATGTTTAGTCTCGTCAAAGTATTTCATTTTCTGAGATATGATATATTTATAAGCCAATTTTCTTTTATGTTTAGTCTTGTAGAATGTCAAGATTGTTCTTTTCCTTGGTCCACAATATTTTAAGAACTATTTTATAGTATTTAAGCTCAAATTCTTTTTAATGATAGCAAATTGGTCCAGCTGGTCTCCCTGGCCTAGGGGTTAACATCTTTCTCCGTAATCCCGTATATTCTTGTGAGTAACATAACCTGCGCGAGAATCGGTAGCGGTTCTCGCCACGTTGGTAACTTACGGGGTATGTGAGCAGGTTGCTCAGAAAGCAATGGAAAACTACTGAGCGAAATCTTTCCTAGTACATCAACAGCAGCTGAAAAATGCTGATGTTGGCTGCAACGTCCTGCAAGGGATATAAAAAAAAAAACTGGGCCATGACTCATATCCGTATGTTGCCACAGGAAGGGTGCATGTTCTCAAAAATGTTTCTCTAATTGTTTGCTAGCGCTGAGTCACAAGTTCTTAATACTATTCAGCTTCTGCATTAATATGGCCAGTCTATTTTTAACCTCTTTAGAAGTCCCCATTTGTGTTGATCATGGAGTCAAGATAATCAGTGTTTGATGTAGGTCAACATGCCGAATGGATAAGAACACATGTTCTTATACATCCAGTGTGCTGATGCCGAGGTAAGGGGTTCAACCCCTACACCGGATTGTTGGACTAAAACGTTGACCTATTGTACTTGACTTGGGGATGTAAATTACAAGTACCTCTGAAGTCAGAGTGGGTTCGCCTGATGATGAGGGAAACTGTTAATAGGGAAAGCTAATCCACATGCAAATTTCAGTCCAGCGCTACTAATAGTAGTGTGTATGAACTACGCTTGAGTTCAAAAGTGAGTGAGTGCCAAAAAAAAAGAGTTTGACGTGTTCAATGTTCTCATTGTTGCTTACAATGTCGGTTGTCATGTAGTTTTGTTAGTGGATATTAATTTGTTAATTTAGAAAAGGATTTGATCTTCATTGTATCTCTTCGCAGACACGTTCAACTCTTCTAATCCTTTCTATGTGAAATGACAGTGGGAGGATCTCAGTTACTTGGTAACAGAGTTTTGTAGTTGCCTGGCAGTTTAAGCTTAGCATTATAAGATGCAATTCATTGAGACAAATATTCATTCATCAAGACAATTACGTTTGTCTTAGTATTTTCTAAACTTCTTGCATTTTCAAACTACATCCAAGGATCAAATCCAGATAGAATCCTTTGAATCTAGTATAACCCAAAGCTTTCAACTGTATCTTGTAACGGCTTCTACTCCTAGCAAATATGTTCACAGCTGTCAGTGACAATGACTGACAGACTTCTTTGATTCATATTTAAATGCCTCAAAACAGGAGTAAACAGAACACAAATAAACATTAAATAAGAATTATGAGAGTGTTATTTACAGATAAAATGCTTTGAAAAACAAAAGTAACATGCAATACTATTTTATCTGATTTGCAGTGAAGTCTAAACGGAGCGTGCAACATCACAGACAATTAACAGTGCAAACTTTATTAATAAGAAATTAAACATACATTTAGCAGTCTATAGACTCAAGATAGTAACATTTCTACAGACAAGAGAAAAAATAATAAATCTACTAAATTATGTAGCCTGCTATAGTCTCCTGGACAAGAAAAACAAGACCAATTATAAATATGTATATATTTCTTGCCTTTCTTTGTTAAAAATCGCATTTGGGGAGGGATAGAGGGACTGTATTTAGTTTGTATAGACAATTATGGTATAATAGGTGAAAAACTGGATAAGCACTTTCACACTTTTACAAAAAATGTGCACTGATGATCTGCATTTCATAAGATTTTCCTCTACTTCTTCATTACTCTTTCGAGGGCTGTGTGTCACACCAAGTTATGCACCTCAGAAGTCAGTGTGTCATTTGGCATGCATTTATATAAGATTTGTGTGACTCATGGCAACTATAACATACTCTACATCTGCAACACTGTTCTATAGTAATGTTTTACAGAAGTTGCCGGCACTACCACCTACAAGAACTTACTAGAACAGTTGTATTTCCAATCAAAACCACATTTAAATAAATCTTTCCTAAACATGCACCTTTTGAAAAAAACATCAAAAGTTTTGTAAATTTCAAAAGCAAATACAATTTGCCCACTATAATAAATGTCATTATATTTCAAGCCTGAAATCACTAGAAACAACTATCATTCTCACTTTGTGTTTTATAGCAACATTTTTGCAAACACTTCTATCTTAAAATGATTCAACAGTTACTTTATATTTGATTTTATCTGTCCAATTGTTTACAATTATGCCAGTGCCTGCACAGAACAGTAGGATTAAAATGGTATGACAAAATCGCCAGTGTGAAGCTCATGCATAGATGTAGACAAATGTCCCTTTCAGTCAACTAGGAGGTGAGGAGGTCACACTGACTGCACAGGATACATACATAGACAACCAACTAACATCCCCAATTGAAAGTGACAGAGTCCCTTATGGAGGTATCTGTGTGTCATGATCATCATACAGCAGGCCCTTTGCAGAACATCACTTTCATCATAGTGTCAAAAAGTTTCTCGATCTCTGGCACTTTGTCCCCTCTCATACACCCCCATGCCCAAGGTGTCGGCAATGCAACTATGCCCATCTTCATGTTGGTCAACAAAAGTAACATGCAAAACAAGGCAAAAGAAACATATGGAGACTACATAAGCCTAATGTAGACGAGAATTAGAGAAAGAGATGAAAAATTGTGAAGGACATGGACAGAACTATAAGATATAGCAAAGGATATGTCCTGGCATCTGTTATAAGGGGAATAACAGAAACAGGAGAGATGACGAAGGAGAGGAATATGTAAGCCATACAGAGGCAATATTTGTTTTTTGACACATTTTGTTACAGAAGCATTTTAGTTTGTTCAAACTCACAAGCATGAGTGCTAATGTCCAATGTTCTATATATGATATTATGATGGTCTACTTTCAATAATTAAGTCAACATTTATATTTCTTTAAGTAATGTTTATAAGATAACAAAAACATTTAAATAAACTGAATAATTAATATTCTAATCAACATAAATTGTGAACACTGCACATTATTCCCATACTGAAATCAGAACATATGTGCTATAAAGTTTACATATAACCACAAAAACAATATGACATTTGACTACAGCAAGTAGAAATTTAGGATATAAGAAAACTTCAAAAGTGAACAGCTAGCAGTAAAAACAGCATTTAAAAAATATTGAACACAAAAAAAAGATCATACTGCCAAATTTTTATAAAACAAATGCATTTACACATTGCTAACATAGTGGTCATGAAATTTATTTTACAATATTTGTAAATGTCTCTATTTCTCCATTGGCATTTTTGTTTCACTGGTATGCATTTGTGAAAGACATTACCTACCACTTACGCATAAACATTTTTGGTGCAAATATTTCATGGCACATATACAATGTAAGTGACAACATTAATTATTTACGAATTATTAAAAATTTTATAATTATAGTTTCATAGAAAAATTCATACATTTTAAAAGGAAACATTATTCACCACTTCAGTCACAACCATGAACGTCTGATGTTGTTAATTTCCTGCATATAGTTTGCATTTTATAAAAACATGTTGCTGCCTCGTGGTTTTGATGCGTGGTCTTGCAACACCTGCAGTGGGCAATACCTCGGTTGTTGTTTTTTTCTCCTTCCATGACTTTCTCAACATTCTTCTCAAATCCCAGAGCTCTGCGGCCTCCAGTTTCTGAACACTTTCATTGCTGATAGCCCAGCAGTGACATCCATAAAGAATAACTATACTGTAGACGATATTCTCCCCTTCCCCCCACCCTAAGATATATGTCCATGCTAGAATAGCTGCTAGTGGGGTTTCCAAGTAAGACATTGACAGGTAGACATTGACTAAAAGAGACACAAGACCTGCTCATTGCAGGTAAGCTACGGACCATCATATTTCAAGAAATGCCTGTCTAAAATAAATGCATTGAACCAAAGGCCTAAGAAAATAATGCCAAGTAATTTACTTTCAGCTGATGACACACATTTAACAAAAAAAATACTGAGACTGTCTGAACCACATGTTTGTAAGCTAAATATTTGAACTCTCCATCTCAGAAAGAGTAAAAAAAAAAAAAACAGAAAATGAATAATCATGAGCATTCATGTCTAGTAAGTTTAGTGCAGAAACAGTATAACATCTGTAATGAGACAGAAAAATGCACACTTAGACAACAATTATTACCTGGCAGAAATTAGACTTGTTAGGCACTTTGGCAGTTAAACATCTGAAAGAATATTTTAATTTTGTCATGTGAACAGCATGGGATATGTCTGCAATTTTCTTCTTCTTTTTTTTTGTCCTTTCTCAGACTTATATATATTCTGGTTTCAGAAATAAACTTGGGTGGTGTTTTGAACACACTGACAATACCAAACAGTTTATCTTTAACTAAGGTTGCTGGCTAGTACTGTGCCTTGAAGGTTCTATATAGACTTAACTTCTGTAAAAACATGCTCCACTGTCATCTCATGCATAATATGTAATATATAACTGATGTGTGAAAGATGAATGGTTGGAAAGGCTGAATGTAAGACAGGTCTGCATTCCAATTTGTGACCCTTCGACAAAAGACTTTCGTTCATTTTCAGATTGTTTACAAACACCTAAAAGGACCAGGTCCAATTCATAACTTGAGGAGGATGTGGCCTCAAAGTTTTCAAAGCTCTGCAGTGAAAATTTACAGCTGTCTTTCCAGCTGTTGTACACATTTTTTAAATTTGCCACCCATAATATACACTTTATAATCTCCTGAACATGTGTAACTTCTTTACTATATTATGTTGTAGTTTCTAACTTGTATGCTGCAAATACCTTGGACAGCCAAAGTAACTAACATGTGCCTGGATTAAGCTAATGAAACTATAAAGAAATAAACAGAGTCCTTTGTCATGTAAAGTGAGGAGAGGCATTGTAAAACACTGCGAAAGATCAGTGGTGGAAGAGGCAGGTGCCGACAGAAAAATTATACTGGATGTATTGGGAAGGAAGAAATAACATCTAGAGAATTGATCCAGAATACTAAGGACTTAGATCTATAGAATATAGAGGTCATTCAGAAAGCAATGGCAAACTACTGAACGTAAACTTCCCAAGACATCAACAACAGCAGTAAAATGTCCTGTAAATAGAATATGAAAAAAAAAATGACAATAGAATGCCTGGGCAGCGTAAGGGCTAGACATTCACCTGTCGACCTGGTGGTCATGGGTTCGATCTGCAGCTGGGAGAATTCAGATTTTTATCATTGACTCGGGTAGCGGGATAGGGGTATCCCCTATCAAAAGAGATGTAAGGCGCCTCCTTCCCTCCGCTAGCCTACGGGACACCCTTGGGCAAGGTGGAGTACCCATTTAGCCCCCCCCCCCCCCCCCCGATCAAGGTTACGTGAAGCCATGGGTGCAGGTGGTGGATGAAGATGTGAGCAGCCGACAGATAGTTGTAGGTTATGGTCTCCACCTTCACGACGGTAGGCAGAGGATCTCTTTTTTAGGAGACAATGGCTGTGGTCACTGACCAGTATGGTCACTGCTGGAAAGGAAAGCAATGGCAAACTACCTTCTTTATAGATGCCAAGAAAATCATGTTGTGTGGACTTATCGATAATCAGAGAAACGGTGTAAATGCGTGCTCCATAGGAGCAGCCTCGCCCAGTAGGGATAGTCATGCGCACCAGGTGACTCCAAACCGTCAACAGGCTACTAGGTGCAAAAGATTAATATCATTGAAAGTAAGGACTTGGAATGTTAGAACAATGAATGCAGATGGAAAATTAGAAAACATCAAATAAGAAATGGAGAGAGAGAAGATTAACATATTAGGAATATCGGAAACGAGATGGAAAGGGGCAGGGATAAGGACAGGAGAGGATTATAAGATTATTTACTCTGGGGGAGAAGAACAGCAAAGAGGTGTAGCCATTATATTAGATAAGCAAACATCAAATTCTGTCAAAGGATATCAAGCTGTGTCAGACAGAGTTCTGTTAGTAAAATTAAACGGAAGACCTTTTAAAATAAATATCATGCAAGTATATGCCCCAACAAGTGAATGCAGTGAAGAAAGTATAGAGGAATTGTATAATGACATGGAGTCTGCTTTGAAGAAGTACAAAATATCAGAAATAAATATCATAATGGGTGATTTCAACACAAAAATAGGAAAGCAAGGCGATGGATGCAGTGTAGGCAACCATGGTTTGGGAGAGAGAAATGAAAGAGGATACAAACTTGTAGAATGGGTAAAAGAACAAGAAATGGTTGTAGGAAACACCTGGTTTAAACAGCATCCTAGAAGATTATGGACATGGAGGAGTCCAGACAGCAGGTTTAAAAACCAGATAGATTAACCTGATTAACAGAAGGTTTGAAATGCGTTAACAGTCGTAAAAACAGTTCCAAATGCAGACTGTTACAGTGATCACAGATTAATTACAGGCACATTGAGGGTAAAGTTAAAGAAAGTCAAGTATATAGCAGGAAACCCTAAATATGACTTGTGCAAATTGAAAACTGACAAAGAAATACAAGATAATTTTAACATAGAAGTAAAGAACAAATTTGATTTATTGTCTGATCTAGAGATCCTATTTCAAGATGTAGATGATCAATGAGAAATGCTGAAGAATTCAGTCAGTTATGCAGCAGAAAAAACTATTCCAAAATTAAAGAAAGTGGGCTGTAAGACATGGATGACTGAAGAAATTTTACAACTAATGGAAACAAGAAGACAGAACAAAAATAATCCTGCCAAATATGAAGAAATTCACAGAAAAGTCAGAACCTTATGTAGGGAGGCAAAAGAAACATGGCTTGAGAAATATTGTGGAGAAATTGAAAAACAACACAACAGTAAAAATGCGAAACTAATGCACAAAAGAATCCAGGAGCTTACTAATCAAAGAACACGTACATCAGCAGGCTGCCTAAAGACAAAAGATGGAAGAGTCATAATAGAAAAAGATCAGATCTTACATGTATGGTCAGATTACGTGAAAAACCTTTATGACGACAACAGAGACAATATAGTACCTTGCGGTGTATGGCAGGGTGGTCTTAAG
The DNA here is from genome assembly GCA_014155875.1 of Cepaea nemoralis. Classification (NCBI taxonomy): domain Eukaryota; kingdom Metazoa; phylum Mollusca; class Gastropoda; order Stylommatophora; family Helicidae; genus Cepaea; species Cepaea nemoralis. The sequence continues at coordinate 223,088 of JACEFZ010009947.1, forward strand.
CCTGAGGAATTAAGGCCGTTTGGCTAGTGCTGTTTTCTTTTTTTGTGTTCCAACAGTATATAATCCACACCTTACTGAGGATTCAAACCCAGATCTCCCAAAGGAGAATCCAACATTCTAGCCGCTCAGCCAGTTAATGTCTTAAAAGACCTAAATATTGTGTCTATCTGTTCAATTATCTACTCTTAAAAAATAGAAGGCAACAAAAAGAAAGCATACTTTCTATGTGTACAACACATTGAAGGCACAGCCTTTATAAGACATCATAGACCAGCTAAGAAGATAAAGTCAACAGGTGTCACTCACTCAGGATGAGGGGATGGTCACAACAGAGTATAAAGAGATGAAACATCAATCTGAAAGTCAGCATGGCCGAATGGATAAGAACATGTGTTCTTAAACATCCGGTGTGCTGATGCCGAGGAAAGAGGTTCAACCCCTACACCAGACAGTTGGACTAAAATGTTGACCTATCGTCCTTGATTTGGGGACGTTAATTACAAGTACCTCTGAAGTCAGAGTGGGTTTGCCTGATGGCGAGGGACACTGTTAATAGGTAAATCTAATCCACACGCAAAATTGAGTCCAGTACTACTGGAAGTAGTGTGTATGTACCACGCTTGAGTTCAAAGCGAGGGAGCGCCAAAAAAAAACATTGATCTGTATGAATAAGAGAAAACAGTTTCCAGAACTGTACATCTCCAAGATTATGTAATGATAGCAGACAACAATTCTGGGACATCAAACATTCTGACAAGGCAAGGAAGAGATTTGCAGGTACTGCTCTAGCTGACACTACTTCGGTGGATGTCCCAAGCCAGCATCAGAAGACAAAGATTACCATGCACCAAATCCAAACAGAAATGATGCAAACTGCCTTGGCAAACATGAAGTCAGATATCCCGAATGTCCAGTTCTGCAAATGAACAAGTACATCTGTGGTATCAGCTAGGGTATACAATCAAGTAGGCCTGAGTGCAACGGCAACATACTACTCTCACGATTTTAGCAGAAGCCCATGTTATGAAAACTGAAACTGCAAGAAAGGTAAAATTGATTAACAATCTCCTGATTTCACACAACGGAGATAAAACACCAGTACCTGACATTACAAGCCTGAATGTCCAAGCCTGGCTGGATGAAATGTGACTTGTGAAAGTCAACATATAGAAAGAAGTCAAGAAACTTGCCAACCTGAAGCTACAAAATGTCAAAATCCTCAAGCAGATACAAATTAAAAGATACTTATTGGAGATCTGAGGAGACAAAATTAATGCAGCCAGCTGATCAAAACTACTTAACTTCTGAAGGAGACAGAAGGGAATGGCAAAGAACAAACAATGAAAAACTTATAAAGAAGCACATAGAATGAATTACAAGAGGAGGCACAAGAAGAGATGATACTGCAGTTAGAAGACATGATATGTAGTCCACACAAAGATGACCTATAAATATGAAATGAACTCTTCAAAATGCAAGGAAAACAAAGCACAAAGATTACAGCAAGAGAAGTAACAAAACACACCCCAAAATAAAGTTGAATGAGGCTCTCACCTGACCTACACTAGGGAAAAAAGGAAGAGTGTTGAGAGATGACTCACTATGGTAATGTCTTTACTACTGGCTAGGAATCACCCACCACGGAAGCTGCCATGTGCCTGAAATGTGTGCAGTTATCAGACCACACTAAATATGGGTGGTACAAATATATAAATATGTAACTAACTCATCCTTGCTAGTCATACTGCTCATACATGTGTTCCTAAACAGTAGATTTAAAATGTAAATTAGCACAGCTGCAAAGGTGTGTCATTTCACAAATATTCATGTGGTTATCATAATTTGAATCAGTATATGTAAGATAAAAGAAAGGTAGGCACATTCTCTACTTAATAAATTTCTGTTTCTGAAAAAAAGTCCCTTTTTAAAAACAACATATTTCCAGTTTCATTCATTAAAATTCAAAAGATGAGCCCTAACTTACAAAACATGTCAGTAATGTCATATTAACACAGCAGTATTTTATACCATACCTCTCACTTACATCTAAGAAATAGTGATTAAACATTCCAGAAAAACATTATGTGATCTGAATAGTTTATGATAATTCACTCCATCCTATGCTTCATAACTCACATTACTAACATCTACAAAATGTAACTCACTGAAACAATGCTTCTTCTTATAGTCGTTGCCATTTGCCGAAAGTGACCATGTCTGACCACAGTCTTCTGTCTCATGCCAAGTCTTAAGTCATCCTTTCTGTGCCATGTCATGGAAAATATCATATAATTGAACTCACGACAAGGGACTGGCTCTTTAAAATTGAAGTGATGATAATAGTCAACAACGTTATGATGAACGCTGAAGGATAACGTAAATAGGAGAGTTCCAGAACTAATACCGCTTTATTACGGCCGTTAACAAATCTGATACATCTCTCAATGTATTAATTAAAGTCTCTGTTATGACCAGAGTGGCCTCTAATCTAAACATACACCAGATGATTTACCCAGTTTGTTCAACGCTCGTCTGGTTGTCACTCGGTATCACTTGTCCTTCATATGTTCACTCCGCCGTCCTTGATATCATCTTCCACCGATTCTGTCTGTCTATAGTTTGCCCGTCGTTCTCAAATCCATGGCGTTCTCAATATCTGCTTATAGCTGCTCTAAGCTTGAAGTGATTCCACTGTTAGCCTTCAGATGATTCAATAACCAGACCAAGTTGTTCTCCAAATCGAATACACGCCCGTTCACTTTGGTCGTCGCACAACGTATCTTTTCGTTGTTAACGTTGCGTTGGTATGACGTGTCCCGATGTCAACCGTATCCCTTAGTTTGTTTGCACTGTTTACTTTGAGAGTTCCTTCTATCTTCTGTATGGCGTGATCTGGGCATCTGCAATGTGGCACTCGTGTATTGCCAATCATTTCTGACACTGATGTTTCTCCACGCCATGATTTCAGACAACCCAGCACCTTTTCTCTCGGTTTCCCTCTTTCATTCCCCCTCAAACTTTCTTATTGTCATGACATACTCCAGTCTTTCCCTTCTCGTCACATGTCCAAAGACGTGGACTGTCATCTTCAGATGTGAGTAACCAGTTCTCTTTGTCAGCTAATTTAAAACCATATGTCTGCAGCTTCTACAAAATTCCTCACTAGTTGGCTAATAAACCATAATTCACTTCACCAGGATTGGTTCATTACAGCCGTCGGGAAATTATCAAAGGTAGTCCCTTAGCAGATACTGCTGTTGGGCTATGAATTGTTAGGCTTCCAGATATTTATACATATGAGGTGTAGTGGCTGGTTCTCTTTCTTATCACACTTTCATTTATATGAGGCTGGGTCAGCCCCAGAGCCGTACTGGTCAGAAAAAAAGAATCCTGCCTCTTTTGGGGATTCAACCCAGAATGAGTTGCAGACACGTACTGACCACAGCAAACCTCAAGGCTGTTATGCAACTTCGCAATGCTGGGATCGTGAATCAGATGACTGGCCTTCTTGGATAAGGGAAAAGAATAGGATCAGTGTGCATGCTGCGCAAATGAAATATCCATCAGCAGTTAGACACCATAAGGCGCAGGACATAACTGGCTGCTGATATGGGGGACAAAATATGGAAAAGCCACAGACAACAGACAGCTTACTGAGTAAGTTTTTCTTTACAGACATCAAAGAAAGCCATCACATCCATTTCCCAGTAGTAGTTTTATGGACAGTCTCAAAGCTAGATTTTTTATGGTGACACATATAAAAAGCTATATTCTAGTCTTCATACTGACATGACATTAATTCATTTCATTAGATCAGTCAGTCCACATACAGGTGTTGAACCTGTCTGAATATGTTTCTCCACTGTCTCTTATTCACAACAACTCTCTTCAGCAGTTGTAGTAATGATTTGTTTGTTCCTTCTATAATGGCCTGGTCATCTACAAACTTGATGGCACATAATCGTTCATCATTTACTTGAATCCCCATAACATATCAGATAATACTTAAGAACTCTATCCAGAAAAAAGTAAAGTATCATACTATCTGTTAAAAACAGCAGATGACTCATCAAATAACAACAGTATAATTATTTAAACAAATAAAAACTCATTGGCTGTCGTACATAGAATGAAAATGCAAATACAAATCTCAATCTCCAAGAAAAACACAAGGGTGGAGAGAAAAGATGGTAATGGGTGATATTAATACAAATGACAAAGTAGATTATGGCAATTTATTATAACGTATGCAACTGACATTGTACCTGTGGACTTTTCCAGCATGCAACCATGTTCACAGTTTTACTAAATACATCTTATCTGGGTTATGTTCACATTCAAAAAATGCAATGTATCGACAATATTTTGAATAAAATTTCCATTATTTTCAGTTAGTTAGTTAGTTAGTTAGTCGACAGATCATCCTCGTTGCACATCGGACCATTCAGTCCATAAGTGCTCGGATCCCCTCCTCAGCAAATCCCGCAGCGTGTAGCGGCTAACGACACCAGTTCTGTGTTGGTTTATCAATCTTCTTTGGCTTCCTGCGTAATGTTCTTGTTTGGCCACCCCTCTTTTAATTTGCTGCTCTCGCAGTCTGGCCATTGTTGTAGATTCACAGTCATCACTTGGTTCTTGCAAAAGTCTCACTTCTCGTAGAGCATTCAGAATGTCAGCCTGGTCCATGGCGCGTCCGCCCTCAACAGTAGCCTCACCTGCGAGCTTGTCAGCCCGCTCATTTCCTTGTACTCCCGCATGCCCTGGCACGAAGATGAAACTAATCTTTGCCAGCCGAGACCGCTTCAGAGGCAGCAACCATTCTCTTCGGATCGACCCCTCCTCTATCCTCTTGATCATGTTCATTGAGTCGCTAAGGAAACAAGCCCTAGTGAATGTCTGTATCTCGAGCCATGTTATTGCTTTACTTACTGCCATGACTTCCATGGTCAGGCTACTTGTGGTTTCAGTGAAAGCACCAGAGTCCTCCTTCACAATTCTCCCTCCGGCCCGAGCTGTAAAAGCCCATGAGCTTCTCACATGTCGGACGACGATTATTTTCAGTGCAAGGAGATATTTGTTACTGCTATCATGAGTAAGAAGACATGTTGTTTATCAAAGACGACTCTGACTCTTGTAGTGAGTCTGTAGCTGAAAGTGACATAAATCATGGCTTAGTTTAGTAAAACGTTACTTGTGTAACCTTTACAAGACATAGCAGTCAACCCCAGCGTTTTTTGGCCGTTTGTGATTTCTTGGCAAGTTTACGTTCATTAGTCTACCATTGCTTTCTGAATGACCAGCAATCATGCCTTTGTATGGGAACCAACGCAAAGCTGTCTGCTTTCAAATTGCCTGCAGCTGTGTTTTGAACGTGGTATGACCAGTAACTTTTTACAAACTGCTAAATCCATAGATATCAGTTCAGTGATGAAGTAAAGTAAAATAAAGTGAAGAACCTTTTTACACATTTTGAGGTGTTGGTATACAGTGCTAGCCCCAAAATGTGTATAGACCAATCGGCAATCGATGGGTGAAATGGTCAATACCATGCTAGTTGCATTTACTTCCGGAGACATTTCCTGGTACTCATTTTAGGCTGTGAGCCCAAGTAAAGAAAATCTACAATGTTGAAGATTTAATCACATTACCACCGGGCAGGCAGGCGGGCAGGCAGGTGTGCTAACCACTGCACAGCTGCAAACTGATGAAATGGTTTAAACAAAAGCAAAAAACAAAAATTGACATTCCAGGGACAGAACAATTGTGAAGTCAAATTCTGAAAAAGGAATAAATTTATGAGGTGAAACTGACACTGGCAACCATGCCAACATACATGTGCAACATATACTCCACATTTCATGTCTGACTTTTTGTCCTAAAACCACATCATTAACAGTATACCCTAAATCTTGACTCTTAAAACCTCACGTCTGATTTCACATTCTACTCCCATATTTTAGAATTCTTATATCATATTTCACTATTTCTTTACATGTCAACAGGCACACGTATACAATACCAGTGCTACATGCAGAATGGTCCTCATGTGATGTTTTAAGTACCATCATTTATATGTCATATTGCATGTACAAATGATATCTCAAAATACAGTGACTCTATAATGTCTTTTCCCTGGCTGCAGCCAAATAGCAGAGAAAAAAGCAACTTAAAAAAACACTGACTTAAAAATACAGTTAAATCTTATAAAAACTTATATTTATGATTCACTAAGCCAACAACTAAAAGCATTGAACAATGTTAAATATGCTCTAAAAGTATATTACAGAAGTAACTATCAAACTGTTAAGAAAACACCTGAAAATTCATTATGTTCTTATAAATCCGGATTTTGTTGTATACTCTTTCTTAAAATAATGTTTAATGTTACCAACTGTAAGAGTGCATACAACTATATTAGTTTTTCAGCACTGTTTTTTTTTTTTTTAAATTCGCATATCCTTTTACAGGACATCTCTGTCAACAGCAGCATCTTACAGCTGTCCGTTGATTTCTTGGCAAGATTACGCTCAGTAGTTTGCCATTGCTTTCTGAGCGGCCGGCTCAGTTATCTCGCAAGTCACCAGCGGGGGACGAACCGCTCCCAGTTCTCACCCGCTACGAGACTCTGCGTGATAAACGGGATTACGGAGAAAGTGGTGTAACCCCTCGGCCAGAGAGACCGGCCAACACTGTGTAGCTATGTTTTTTTTACTCACTCTAAAGGTCTTTATGTAAGTCCCAGTTATTGCAACATAATATAAATGGCCATTTTCTGGTAAGCTTATCGTGGTTTAAAATTTGTTAACTAGTAATATATTCTTAATAGCATTTATCCCAGCCATGAAATGATACCAGCTTCTGTTTCTGGTGTGTCAATTATACTCTATACAAAAGCTGCCATTGAAACATCCGTTAGCAAGTCTAATAAACCAAAATAAAACATGCATGTTAAAAAGATCTATGTAAATCTATTATAAAAACATGGCAACATTGTTACATATAAGTCTTCATTCGAAGCTGCTAAGTTATAACAGCTACTGATTCATAATTATTTTAAAAGAAATATGAACATTAACAAATATATTTACATGTCTGCCATCAGTTATTCTTTAGAAATAGAAATATAAGTAACGAACACAATTAGGCCTTTGTGCTCAAAAGGAAAGAGGCACAGTTTCTCAATTAGAAAATACTGCTTGCCATGTAAAGAATGATGTCCTCCTTGTTTTATGACTATAAACTGTAGGCAGATATAATCTGTTCATTGCTTCTTGTTGAATGCACTTTTAAGGATAATGTGTGTTAGTAACATGAATGTTTTGACCATGTGATTTTCTTTATAAAACATAGAATTCATCCGTGAGATGGCAAAATAATTCTTAAATATATTCAGTATTAACAATATGAGAATCATAAACTTTCAAACGCCATTTACTCCATAGTGTCTGTTGAAAAATAAGTATTGTTGCGTCAACGATTTCGTTAAATGAGATACACTTTTTCATATCCATAGCTCTGTTCCCTGCAAATGGGACAGTTTTTGCCACGGAGATGGGAAGCACAACTGTCACAACAGCAGATGTGCTTGCAAGGAACAAACATGATCTGTGATGGCTTGATGAGGCACACTTTACAGTTTGCCAGGGGAATCTCATCAGCGCTGGTGCCAAAGTCTGAGTTGCTATGATCCAGGTCTGAAGATGTTGACTCCTCGTCATCTAAAAACAGAAACACATGTTAATAATTAATTATCTATTAATAATTTACTATGACTATAATGTATTACTTACTACACATATTCAATGTGTATGTGCATTTCTTTATAAAAGACAATACATACAATGACATCTTCATGATGATTAAACTAATTACAATCATTACAACTATCTGTTCCTGACACAGCCAAGATACAAACTCAAAAATCTTTGTCTTTTAAATAATTAATTTCCATTTCAATACTCTTTACACTTGAATTGAAGTTGGACATGGCATGTAGGAGAAACATCTTAGCTTATTGGCTTACTGGAGTTAATGACTGGATTAATCGTATTTAGTACAATTTCATTTAACCCTTTACCGGGTAAATCGTCCGAATGCGTCTTTACCCCGGAACGGGCAAACCGTACTGAATGCGTCCGAGCTACTACTAGCATTGTAAAAACGTGATCTCATGGCTTTTGGAGATTTCCGATTAACTACTTTCAGTTTCACTGATAGCTTGACAATGTGGCCGCCATGTGCAAGCATGTACTATGAATTTGAACGGATTTTTAAAAATAGTTTTCGGGGTTTTTACGCTTAGTTCTTCAAAATGGATTTCGATGATTCTTCAAGTGATAGTGGAGATTTCACTAGTTAGTTAGTTAGTTAGTCGCAGTTCCAACTTCACAGCAACGGGTTGTCCCCATTATGCTCCGTTCCTGTGCCAGTGAATATCACACAAAAACGCTCCCCACTGCCCAATGTGAAAAGTGGAAAAGACAGGAGTCTCGACAAACAACAGCCCGCACAGATACACTGTGCATAATGCCGCCGCCAGAATGTCAACACACCAGTCCCCCACGAAACACCCAATTCATCTCTGATGGAATCGGCAGTCATTTTCCTATCTGGATGTTTCCTAGATGTTCACCTATACAGTCCACGAAAATACAGTTCATCACCGACGGCAGTGGCAGTCAACCAGAAGCCCAGCAGCTACGCATTTCTGCATAAGGCAAAAACCGGTCAACTCTGGGACATAGGCACCTGCCATCGCTCCGAACATGCAGTCACGTTCCCAAAAAAAAACTTGGGCAGATTCAAAAGCACTTCACACGAAACTCACAAGCGTTGCGCCATGCACTCACTCAGTAGCAGTGCGACGGAACCATCACTAGGTTCAACTTAAGTGACATTTAAGTGCACGAATTTGACTGAATCAGAGCTAGATATCAGTGATCAGCATTACTTTGCGTTAGCAGTCGTGAGTCGGACTTTATAAAGAAAGTGATTCTGAAAATGTGTTTGTAAAATGCCGTATAAATGACTGACAATCACAAACAATATGTTGTATTTTTTTAAATATTTGTGTTCATGTGTGGATTACCCGAACATTCACATGAGTAAAATACTCTGCATGCTTTTTACTTCATTTTGTTTTTTATTTAAGTAAAATCGGTTGACTAACACCTTTTATGTGATGATTTTACTAATGTAACCCGAAATTTTTCCGAACCTCAAAATTCTTCTTGCCCGTTCAGGGCTACAAAACAGACAAAGTCTGTCCTGTAAAGGGTTAATGGATACATTTCTATTAATTATAATAATAACATCATGGTTGGCACTTTCTTTATAGGAATTTGTATTATTATACCTTTTTTCTATTTCATAATGTGAAAATTATAGGATGCTTCGGCTTGGGTTGCTTGAAGACCTATGCCTCAATGGGGGAGAAAGGGCAGAAGAAGAAGAAGAAGAAGAAGAAGAAGAAGAAGAAGAAGAAGAAGAATAAGAAGAAGAAGAAGAAGAAGAAGAAGAGGAGGAGGAGAAGAAGAAGAAGAAGAAGAAGAAGAAGAAGAAGAAGAAGAAGAAGAAGAAGAATGTGAAGCTTACACAATTTTGCAATTCCTGCTGTTTCAAATACATAAGCTGCATAATCAAAAGCAACAAGAAAGAAAAGATTAAACTTAGAAAATAATTTTCCAGTTACGGGATATTCTTCATGATTTAAGTAATAACCATCGTCTGGCTTCTACCCAGATGTGGCCATCTGAAATCACTGTATTTCATGCATTACCCACTGAATTTCAAGTGCCTATATTGCTAATTGCCACTCTCTCTGGCCAAGGGGTTAACGTCTTTCTCCGTAATCCCGTATATCCACATAGGGTAACACAGCTGCGTGAGATTCAGTAGAAGATCGGGTTGCGCTCGTTACTTACGGGGTATGTGAGCAATGGCAAACTACTGACCATAATCTTGCCAAGAAATCAACAATAGCGGTAAAATTCTGGTGTTGACAGCAATTCCTGTAAATAGGATATGCAAAATTTAAAATAAATATTGGTAATTTGTGTCAGGTTTTCATCAGATATAACTGAGCTACTGTATGACAGTTGACAGTACGACTTGCTTTCTGCTAGCAACGAATGTTGGGCGGCACTTATCAAACCCGATACCCCACATTGTGCCAACAGCTTCGGGTGGAGGAACTGCAATTGGGAGGGTACAAGCATTATCCTAGTGCGATGAAATGCAACCTAACGATTAAATATTGTGGCAGGGCAGACCAGGTCCTAAACCTTGGTTGGCAACTGGTCAACAGCCAGACAGTTAGAGCATTGCTGTGCTGATCCGGCAGCTTGTCTTTACTGCACTTCATCCCATTTGATTCCTCATCTTAAAAGACTTCCCTCTTCTGATTATCAACACAGTAGTTGTAATGTAATTAACCAGATTGCTAACACTTCATGATACTCACCACTGGAAGATGTATCAACACAGTAGTTATAATGTAATTAACCAGATTGCTAACATTTCATGATACTCACCACTGGAAGATGTATCAACACAGTAGTTGTAATGTAATTAACCAGATTGCTAACACTTCATAATACTCACCACTGGAAGATGTATCAACACAGTAGTTGTAATGTAATTAACCAGATTGCTAACACTTCATGATACTCACCACTGGAAGATGTATCAACACAGTAGTTGTAATGTAATTAACCAGATTGCTAACACTTCATGATACTCACCACTGGAAGATGTATCAACACAGTAGTTGTAATGTAATTAACCAGATTGCTAACACTTCATGATACTCACCACTGGAAGATGTATCAACACAGTAGTTGTAATGTAATTAACCAGATTGCTAACACTTCATGATACTCACCACTGGAAGATGTATCAACACAGTAGTTGTAATGTAATTAACCAGATTGCTAACACTTCATAATACTCACCACTGGAAGATGTTCCTTGTCTCCTTTTGAGTTCAGCCATTAATGACTGTATGTGCTTCTCTTGATCCTGAATCTGAATTTCTTTATATTCTATAACCTGATCTCTCTGTTCTATTTGCTCCTTCTGCTGCTGCAACATCTGCTGTGAAGAAGGTATATTTAACAAATATCTACTACATGTGATGCTGCACAATTTCATTTAACCCAAAATCTTTTTTTTCATTGTATGCTATTTTGAGACAGATTCTGCCAAGTATCAACTGGAATAAGTGGAAAACCACACTAGATCAGCGCAGGTCACTCACTTACCCTGACAGCTGAAAATTATTACTGTCAAAGGTGAAGGTAAATCCACAAAAATGTGTAAGTGGACAGTAATAGGAAACTATCAAATTATCATCCCAAGAATAATTTTATGATGAGGTTACAAAAGTAGAAAAGAGGAGTAACATTTTCATAAACTTTCATACCAGTTTTTAAATTTGAATACCCCAAAATAACACATGGCTGACAACTTTGAAAAATTAACACATATTCAGCAAATGGACCATAAATGAAACAGTAATATTCAAATAGGCTATATGATAATAGTTAACACAATACTACTTTACTGTTTTGCCCCTACTTTGATACCACCAAACAATATAGAGCCAAAAGAAGGCAATGAAAGTGATGAACAGACAACAGAAATGACACAGCCAATGCAACACGTCTGGCCTTGAACCATCAAGCTTAGGCTCCCCACAACACTATGCTATAACAGCAAGTGTGAGTTAGGAAAAGAGGATCATCCACCTGGGGCTAGACAACAGACAGTTAAAGTTAGCTGCATGACCATGACAGGATGCCATAATCAACCCCAGCATTTACAGACTATTTCTGATTTTCTAGCCAATTTAACAGTCAGTAGTTTGCCATTGCTTTCTGATCGGCCGAAACTCATACCATTGTGATAATCAATGTAAACTGATCTGCTCCCAAAATCACCTTCAGCTAACTTCGAACCTGGTATGTCAAGACTGTGAAATTTGCGTTCACTACTCCTAAGCCACTGATGTCAACAACAGATTATCAAATAGTAAATAACTAATTTTTACAAGATGACAAACTGACAGATATAGAAGTTTAAGAAGACAAGAATCTAAAAATAAATCAAATATTGGGTAGACAGGGCACACAATAGGATGGTAGAGGTATGACTTACACGACTGTTATGATTTATGGTCGACATCATTGCTCTCATGACTAGCCCGTAAGTGCAAGCCACGGTTACGTAGTGGGTAGATGCCTGTATGCTGACCCGATGGTCATGGATTTGAATCCGCATCATGGCAGATGCTTTAAATTGACCCAACCTAAAATGGCTACCAGAAAATGTCTTGGAAAGTAAAGGCAGCTGGCATGGTACTGACCACATCAGCCGCCGAGTGCTGATTGGTTTATGAAAATATGGGTCTAGGACATTATGCCAAATGCGCCTGAAGATGTGTAAGAAGGTCCTTTCCTGCACTTATTTAACTCCCAGCAGAGGTTGAAGGGTATGGGTGCTGATTATCCCTGTTACACAACACTGCTAACCAGTGTGGGATATGGGATCATGTTTAGAGGTCATGGTGTCCATTTCTATCTACTGAGTCCAGTTATGGATAATATAAAATAAAGAACCTGAGGATGTTAAACTTGTTCCTGATACTGCTATTGGTAAGAAGAGAGAAAACCTGAGAATGGTGTTAGGTCCTCACAAATTCTAGGCCGTGACATATGAGCTGGCATGGCCAGTTACCTTCCTCATCTTACGTCCTTCCTAGACAACTCCCAGAAGATTCTGAAAATTATCAGGTACCTATTTTTATGAGGCTGGGTCAACCAGGCATACTGGTCGGAAAAAAATAATCTTGCCTCTGCTTGAAATCTAACTGATTCACTGTCTTGACAGGCAATCACACTGTGTCATCACTGCTCCTTTAGCCTTTACATTACTTTATTGTAAGTCATTGTCTAGAACAGTGGTTCTCAACCGGTGGGGAGGAATTCAGATTATTTCAAGATTGCGTTAATACAAGACCCGATTACATGATATTGCTAATCCCTCCATACTTTACAGTCCTGTACTTTTCGCCCTTCTTTTTATTTTTTTAATTTATAAGGAGGAAATATGAAAAGGTTAGGGGATGACATTCTGAACATACGGTGAAGGGGTGCATGGGCCAAAAGAGGTTGAGAACCACTGGTCTAGAATAAATTATAAACTATTCTGCCTCTACCGATTTGTATAAAAATTCAAGAGAAGACTCGGTACAAGTTTACTGAAGGTGTAATTACTACAAAGTGATTATAGGTAATGATATAGGGTGTATTTTAAATGACTGTGCAGTATTTGAAAATATTGCCGGTCCAAGTTTTGTATTCACCCTCTGTAAAGTGCATGCAACATAATAGATAAATACAAAATTTGGACCAGCAATATGTTCAAACACTGCACAGTCATTAAAAATACACCATGCAGAAAAACATTTGCTTCCTTCGAATTTCACCCTTTAACCCCCACTGAAGCAAAGGCCTTCAACTCAGTCACTCCAAGCTCTCCTATCCTTTGCTATCCCTTGCAGATCTATTCATGTCCTTCTCAATATTTCACTTCTATTTCTACTTTTCTCCACGTGTTTATAGTTTTTCTACTTCTTTCCATGTGTTTATAGTTTTTTTTTCACTTTTCTTCATGTGTTTATAGTTTTTCTACTTGTCTCTGTGTATTTATAGTTTTTCTACTTGTCTCTGTGTATTTAGTTTTTCTACTTGTCGCAATGTGTTTATAGCTTTGCTACTTTTCTCCATGTGTTTATAGTTTTTCTACTTTTCTCCATGTGTTTATAGTTTTTCTACTTTTATTCTATGTGTTTATAGGTTTTTCTACTTTTCACCATGTGTTTATAGTTTTTCTTCTTTTCTCCATGTGTTTATAGTTTCCTTCTTTTCTCCATGTGTTTATAGTTTTCTACTTTTCTCCATGTGTTTATAGTTTTCTACTTTTCTCCATGTGTTTATAGGTTTTTCTACTTTTCACCATGTGTTTATAGTTTTCTACTTTTCTCCATGCGTTTTTGTTCTTCCTGTTTCTATTTCCTTGTGCATTCCAGACAAAGACCTTTCTAGTTATACTATTCTCAGGTTTTTCTCATGTTTGTCTTATCCAACGTCAGCGTCTTTTCTTCACCACTTGGTTCATTGGCTAATTCTTTCAATGAGCTCCACATTGGAGATTTATTTCCTTACTACTAGGTTATTTCACAATGTTTAAACTTACTTCTTTTTGCTGTTGTATCTGCTCTACAAACTGCTGCTCCAATTCTCTTTTGACCACATCCCGTAACTCTAGCTCAAATGTTGTTCGCTGGAGTTCTTTATCTTTAGCAGTAATTTGCTGTTGATATGCTGCCTTTTCAGCTTTCAGTTGGGCTTCTGTAGCTTGAAATTGAGCCTCCTTTTTCTTATATAATGCTTTATTTTCAAGAACTTCATGACTTTTTTCGCACAGACGCTTGTAATGTTCATCTGCTGCCTTTAGTGTGCCAAGTAGAAGTGCTTTATTGGGGTATCGAACTGGAGAGAAAAAGAAATTAGATTAAAATACATCTAGACTATAACAGAAAAACCTCTGACAAAACAATGAATTCATTCACTCGCTTAAAAAGAAAAAAAAATTCATTCATAAAGTAGAATGTCCTTTGCAGAACCTCGCTACCATAACAACCTTCCGGAAAACTTCTCGATCACAAGCAAGATGTTCTGCATCAAATACACCCATCTGGAGATCATCCGCCACATCCTGCACCCATCTTCTCTTTGGCCTTCCTCTTCCTCTCGTCCCAGGCATATACCCCTCCATTATTATCCTCTCCAAACTTTCATGACGTTTCAAGTGACCAAAATATTTCAATTTTCTTTGTTTTCTGTACATTGTGTGACTTCTGCAGTATGTATCTGACGAGATGCAGCGAAATATTATAATAAATCGCAATAAATCGTACATTGTATGGTTTGTGTCTTTGTTATTCAATTTCTTTGTTTTATCATCTTTAATAGCCAACCCTCTTCAATATTTAGCTCTTGAAGTATGGATGCATTTGTTCTTTTCTTTACCCAAGATATTCTTAGATCCCATCTATAATATTTGTATTCAAAGGCATTTATGCACTGTTCAGCTTGTTTTCATTCATTACTATTTAAATACTCATGTACAAATTAGCACAACTTAAGAAGTGTGCATTAGTTACTAAAATGTAAAAGAAAGATATCAAGGCAAGAGGAACAACTTCACTGCACTGGTTTTCATCCCATGTGGACGTCCATTTTCACAGAGCAGCCTGTAGAGCACTGCATAGAAAACAGACTTCATAGCTCCAGTGACGACCATCAGAAGTATTCGAAAAAAAATTGCACTGAACCGATTGAAAATGAACCTCTGACCTTTGGAAGGAAAATAAGGTGGCTTGACCACTTTGCAATTAGTTAATAATTATATATAAAACTGGATGCCTCTCTAATTGCTTTGTTTAAATAGCATGAACCTTTCATAGAAATATTCAATAGTCCTGCATGTCACATGAAAGGACACAGGTAAGAACAAATGTTCAAACAACACACCAACACTGGAAACTAAACTTTAGACCACAATGTGTGTGAGTTCAAACACTAACCACTACACCACAGCCTTTAAGTGAGACCATTAAATGATCCACTGATGAACAAGTGAGACCATTAATGGATCCACTGATGAACAAGTGAGACCATTAACTGATCCACTGATGAACAAGTGAGACCATTAACTGATCCACTGATGAACAAGAGACCATAAACTGATCCACTGATGAATAAGTGAGACCGTTAACTGATCCACTGATGAACAAGAGACCATAAACTGACCCAATAATGAACAAGTGAGACCATTAACTGATCCACTGATGAACAAGAGACCATAAACTGATCCACTGATGAATAAGTGAGACCATTAACTGATCCACTGATGAACAAGAGACCATAAACTGATCCACTGGTGAACAAGTGAGACAGTTAACTGTTCCACTGATGAAAAAGTCAGACCATTAACTGATCCACTGATGAACAAGAGACCATTAACTGATCCACTGATGAATAAGTGAGACCATTAACTGATCTACTGGTGAACAAGTGAGATCGTTAACTGTTCCACTGATGAAAAAGTCAGACCATTAACTGATCCACTGATGAACAAGAGACCATAAACTGATCCACTGATGAATAAGTGAGACCATTAACTGATCCACTGATGAACAAGAGACCATAAACTGACCCAATAATGAATAAGTGAGACCATTAACTGATCCACTGATCAACAAGAGACCGTAAACTGATCCACTAGTGAACAAGTGAGACCGTTAACTGTTCCACTGATGAAAAAGTCAGACCATTAACTGATCCACTGATGAACAAGAGACCACTAACTGATCCACTGGTGAACAAGAATCGATGTCACTGCAATCAGGAAGCACCCATGCTCTGTCTCTTTTAGCAGACATAGTGTAGAAATACTGGTTCCTCTCTTTTGTCTCCACTGTAAAGTGGTAGAGGTACTTGCATGTTGAAATTTCCCCAAGAGCTATGTCGATGGTTGCATAGCTACTGGTAGGGGTTTCCATGTCAGATAGGCCAAAGAATGGGAACTAGCCAAAGGTGACATAAACCTGCTGCCTTGTATGTAGACTGGGGACAGTTAAAGGGTACGGAAACAAACCCGAAATAGTTCTTGTTGAAACCAGTTGTACTGAGCCCCAGACTTGATAAGCATGTGATGTGACTCACATGCTGACTGTTCCCGTAGTGTGGTGATTATGAATTTACCTCTGTCATCCTTGCCTTTTAGCCAAAGGTTGGTCACCTCATATTACATATGTGGTGCTTATCACTTTGTATGCTTACAGCAGTATCTGCTACAATAATAATAAATGGTTCTGACAGTTTCCTTCTTTGGGTTTGTGGTATGATACAACTGTCACATTCTGTAAGCCTAAGTCCACAAAGGACATGGTGGCCAATCTTTCCCTCACATAGCAGGCAATCATCCGGGTTGACAAACCCATATCCGATTGCACTCATGGCATTATCAGTGTAGTTTTGTATAAACTTCGCTAATCCACCCCTTGGTATCAGCTATAGGATCACACTTTTTTAATACGTTGAACACCACTGTTGGTTTCTGAGTTGCTAAGCCAGCGTCTGTGGCTTAGAGGTCGTGAAAGCAGTTTCACAATGCCTTCACACCAACATAATCAGCCGCAGGCAATCTGGGAGCAGACTGCTTTGCATTGATTTTCACAAAGGTATAATCACAGGCTGTTCAGAAAGTGGTGACAAACTACAGAATGTACAATTGTCTTAAAAATCAGCCAAGGAATGCTGGGGCTTATTGCATCAATCTGCAACTAATTGTAAAGGACATGCAACAAACTATAAAGGACATGCAACTAAGGCAACATCGCACAAAACACTACATTGCTTATGTCTAGTCAAACTAAAGGTGATATATCAGTGATCTGTATGCAGCAGACAGTTATAATGGCAGTAGCAATTTCATTGTCTGCATTCATACAGCAGTCAGTGTATGGTTATTGTCGTTGGTTGTCTACATACTGCCTATAGTACCTTGTGGTGTAGGGCAGGGGGGGGGGGGGGAGTATTGAGTCTGAGGAGTTAAGGCTGCCTGGCTAAGGCAGTCGCCACAACCTGTGCAGGTAAGGGTCTTCATTTTGTCCCAGACAGAAAAAATCCACCCTACCGATGAATACGAACCCAGGTCTCCAGAGGAGAGACCGGTATTCTAGCCACTTGGCCAGCTGCTCCTCTCTTATTTAGTTATTATATAGTTATTACTGCATGTAAATAGCCATTGTAATGGTAATATATATATTGTTACCCTTCATTGGTAGTTTATATATGTTTCAGATAATAACTTGATTTAACGCAAGTGTGTGCATTTATTGCCATGTACAACTATTAAGGTTGCTTTATTTATCAACACGCACATATGTTACTGCACTGAAACTTTATCTCTATGAATATCTCATACACAAACACATAAACAAGATACAGGTTGTCCTATAGTAGAGACTGTCTTTGCTGCGTGAAGTGTTAAGCCTTCACATATTCTAGGCCATGACATATGAGGTTGGGTGGTCTATTCCCTTCCTTGTCACCTTTCCTTCTCAGATAATTTCCAGAAAATTCTGAAAATTGAGTGATATCTATTTTTAGGAGACTGGGTAAACCCCAGAGTTGTACTGGCTGGAAAAAATAATCCTGCCTCCTCTGAGGATTGAACCCTGACCAGAGTCTTGGCAGGCGAGCACATTAACTACTATGTCACCACTACTGCTCTAAGGGATTCTTTCTTCTTCTGCTGCCTGTAATCTCCCAATGGAGCATTCATTCTCAATCAATTCACACCAAGCCCTGTGTAGATTTCTTCAAAATAGGTTGGATTCTGCAGCTGATGTTTTCTACAGGATGAGGGTAGCCAGTCTCATGCCAACCTTCCTTAGGTGCCTCTTATGACATACATGATAAGTTTACAGTTTTATTAATCTTTGCTTCTTTCATGGCCCCCAGAAATGAATTGGCAAAGGGATTATTTATACATTCTTAAATATGATAGAAACAGATTAATAAATAATTTGTTATGTTTCGGAATGAAATGTGAAATACATGTTCCTGGTAATGTTGACATATCATTCTTGATTAATGATTTATACAAGAAGATATGTTTCAAGAATCGTGTGAACAGTTAAAATGAGTATGATAGTTTTTCCAGCATAACATGAGAAATAAATTCTCAGATACTGGCTGCACTCTCAGAAGGCAATTGAAGGTAATATGTATTAGATGGCACACTAGAATGCGAAACCACCACTGCTTTGTGGAAGTTCAAGTAAAAACAATGGTCGAAAATGTGAGCAGGAAGAGCTCAAAAGCCTGGGAAGGCAATCTGCCAATGGGAGGGGGAATCTGGAAAAGAAATCTCAACCATCAAAGTTGGAAGATGTTGGCCTAAGTGGCACAGGACTAGAAAATGGACATCTGTGCACTACAATGGTATGTACCATCCTGCATGTGACTATGCTGGAACAGACGCATAGTAAACAATCTTCGAATAAGAAGAGGAGGAGGAAAAACTAGACAGTACAAGAACTGAATACTATGGGCACAACAGGATTTCATATGTCTTATATGAGTGCTGACCACAACCTGTGAAAGTTATTTTTCAAGTTATTTCAAAGGCTCCAAAGGTTCCTCGGTGATTGGAGTAAATAAATCTTGCATGATATGGTATATCAATGCCAAATAATGTGTATAATTTATTTCTGGGGTGATCCAAACCATGATTAGAGCTGCATGAAGTCTGCCAACAGTTTATAGACTCACAAGAAATGGTAAAGAAATTCTTGATGGCACGATATATTTGCTCGACAGTGTACTGACATGCCAATGCTGCCTTGATTGCCTCCAGGTCTAAAACTGGAGATCCTGGTGTCGATACTGATGCTGGCTTAGATGTCGGTGAAAATGGTGCTGCTGGCTGTGGTAATGATGAGGAGCTGGAAACTGTGGCCAATGTTGAAGTGTCAGTTTCTGTGTGAAAGAAATTGAAATTCTAACTGTACATGAAGTCAATTGAATCTTTGTTATTTCCATATGATTTACTCTTAAAGGAAGAGAAGGGCTGAGTAAACAGAGGCTGATATTCCCAGGCATTAATTCTCAGATACTGGCTGCACTCTGGTAACTATTACCAAACTGTTTCGGTTGATTCTGGTTATATTTTAAAACAGTCATTTTATAACAATGTATAATAATACAGCTGAGCTAAATTATAACACAGCATGAAGAAAAAAAAAACAGTGGTATATTCTGATGTAAATACTGAAAAAAATCCTCCGTCCTTTAAGAATTAAGTATGCTGTAGTTGATTTTAAAAACTAAAATACAGGTTTAACTCTTAAAGATGTTAGGGTTGATTCTTATTGTTCTTTTGTCTTTTACTTCCCAATGTAGCATAGGTCCTCAACCGACTCAAGCCAAGCCCTCCTGTCCTTTGCTGTCTCCTGTAGCTCCTTCCATGTCATCCTCGTATTATCCATCCCTGTCCCTTATTCTCTCCCCCTGTGTTTGTTAGGTCTCCATCTATTTCATCTGTTCAGTGGATTCCAGAGGGAGGACTTAACTAGTTATACTATAAGCAGGTTTTCTAATTGTTCTATCCAATGTCAGGGTCTTTACTTAACCTCTTGATTCAATGGAATGTGTTTAGTTCTCTCCATCAGCTCCACATTGGTGATGTCATACAATTTTAGTTGCTCTATATTTTTTGCAGGCACCAATTAAGGGATATCTGTGTTTTATTAGTAATTATTTGAATAATTTATGTTCTTGATCCATACAGCAGTACCTGTTTCACTCTGGTTAAATACTGTAAATTTGGTACTAGATTTAATTTTCTTTTTTAAATTCTAGAAATTTCCTAGTGCTCTTAAGACTTCCCTTCATTTTTAATTTGTATTGAAATATCACTGCATGTTCCCTCAATTTTGTATACATAGCCACCCAAACCTGTGTATGATTCCATCTCTTGCAGTGAGGTTTCACCAAGATAAATTGTCTGATTTGCTTAATATATTCTAATTATCTTTGTCTTTTTCCTAAGGACTTTTAGACTTAATTGTTGTGACCTCTCGGGCATGATTAATTTATCTTTATGTGATTCCATGTGTGGGAAAGGAGAACAGTGCCATCAGTGAAGTCTAGATCATTAGTTTCTCTTTCAGAGTCCACAGAATTCCATTTCTGGCAGTAGCTATTGTGTCTTAATAATCCATTCTATAATCAGTAAGGATATAGAGGTGACAAAAGGCACCCTTGCCGCATAACTGTTCTTATTCCTAATGTTTTTATTAATGTACTCATTATAATTTGTATGAATCTTGATTCCTTTTTTACAATTGATGGAATTAAATCTGTTTTAGGTAATTTGAGCTTGAAGAAATCAAGTGAGAGCTACAATCAGTATCAACACAAACAATGCTACTGATAATTTTAACACACTACTTTTTTAGTTGCCTTTTTCATGGTTCTTTTTAACTGCGTTTTGAATGGCTGTTCATATCTGAAGGTTGACAGGTATGGATTTCAGTATCAACACAAACAATGCTACTGATAATTTTAACACACTACATTTTTAGTTGCCTTTTTCATGGTTCTTTTTAACTGCGTTTTGAATGGCTGTTCATATCTGAGGGTTGACAGGTATGGATTTCAGTATCAACACAAACAATGCTACTGATAATTTTAACACATTACATT
The DNA here is from genome assembly GCA_014155875.1 of Cepaea nemoralis. Lineage (NCBI taxonomy): Eukaryota > Metazoa > Mollusca > Gastropoda > Stylommatophora > Helicidae > Cepaea > Cepaea nemoralis. The sequence continues at coordinate 244,429 of JACEFZ010009947.1, forward strand.
TTTAGTTGCCTTTTTCATGGTTCTTTTTAACTGCGTTTTGAATGGCTGTTCATATCTGAAGGTTGACAGGTATGGATTTCAGTATCAACACAAACAATGCTACTGATAATTTTAACAAACTACTTTTTTAGTTGCCTTTTTCATGGTTCTTTTTAACTGCGTTTTGAATGGCTGTTCATATCTGAAGGTTAACAGGTATGGATTTCTTTTTCTTCTTCGTACATCCGGAGTTTTTTTTCCAGACGTGATTAGCGGTGTGCCTGTTTACTGCAGAGCTGCGTTCTTGTGCCGTTAGGCCGACACATCTGGCTTCTGCGGGCATTTGTTGACCGGGTTAACCTTCCCGGGAGGTATGGATTTATGTTTCCTCATCAGCATGACTGAGTGTCATTGAGATGTTTATCTCTCTATCCTGCAAAACTGAGTATCAATAAGATGTTTTCTCTATCTCCATCTCCCCACCAGAATTATCTATCATTGAGATGTTGTCTTTATCTTTGCATCGGCCGAGCTGAGTATCATTGAGATGTTTTCACTATTTCTCCATCTGCAGAAATGAGTATGCCTGAGATGTTTTCCCCATTTCCCCACCAGAATCAGTATCATCGAGGTGTTTTCTCTATTTCTCCACCAGCAGATTTGAATATCACTCAGATGCCTTTTCTTTTCCCCACAAATATTAATTTAGTTTTCTTACTATTCATTTCATAATCATTTTTTTTAAAGTATGTACTTCAATAATGGATTAGAATACAAAACACTATAATGTAATTTTCAAGTTTTTTTAAAGACTTTAGGTATTGAAAGGATTACCCCGGGAAGGTTAACCCGGTCAACAAATGCCCGCAGAAGACGGATGTGTCGGCCTAACGGCGCAAAAACGCAGCTCTGCTGTAAACAGACACAACGCAGTCACATCCGGAAAAAAAAACTCCGGATGAACGAAGAAGAAGTAGAAGAAGAAGAAAGGATTACTAAATATATTGTAAAATATACTAAATGATGAATGACTTTGGCTGCAGGATAAATTAGTTTGGCAGCAGGATAAATTAGTTTGGCAGCAGGATAAATTAGTTTGGCAGCAGGATAAATTAGTTTGGCAGCAGGATAAATTAGTTTGGCAGCAGGATAAATTAGTTTGGCAGCAGGATAAATTAGTTTGGCAGCAGGATAAATTAGTTTGGCAGCAGAATAAATTAGTTTGGCAGCAGGATAAATTAGTTTGGCAGCATGATGAATGAGTCTGGCTGTGTGAGGAATAAGTTTAGCTGCATGATGAATGAGTTTAGCTGCATGATGAATGAGTTTGGCTGCATGATGAATGAGTTTGGCTGCACAATGAATGAATTTAGCTACATAACCACTTTCTTACCTGATGAGTGTGAGACACATGTTTCTTGATCCTTTTCAACAATTAACTGAAATGTATGACAAATATAGCAATATTTTATTTAAATTGTGACAATTTAATATTCAGCAATACTTACTACTGACAAGACATATCCTTTATGGAGTTTGGGCACTGTTTAGCATAATGGTCATTGGTAAATTAAGGACCAATATTGTAGTCATGAGGGTAACCTCAAATGCTCCACCACTCTCAACATATATTGCAAGGTTAAGATGTTGATCATTCTGTAACACGCAGGTTGTAAACACTTTGGATTCATCCCCTCCTTGCTGTAAGCACTCTTATTCAAACACAAGCATCCCTAAACAGGTTATTTCATATGTTAAAGTATTTTCTTCAAAACACACATCAAGACACGTATTTTTTATATGGTTTGAGCCTTGTTAGATAAGTTTAGTGTAAATATGTGGTTGATTCAAACAATAAAGCAGCGGATAAAATGTACCATTAGCCAGACATAGAACACTAGCCAAACATAGAACACATCTGCAAACTGATAATAAAAACATCTTACAACATATTTTGATAATTTAAAAAAACTTTAGGCCATCACTTACATGTATTCCTTTTCTATTTCATATTTAGTTTTATGTGAGGTCAAGTACAATCTCTCTCTCTCTCTCTCTCTCTCTCTCTCTCTCTCTCTCTCTCTCCCCCCTCTCTCTCTACAAATATACTATGTATATGAGTCCATTGTTGTCTCGGGTGTATCCTGTCATGCTTTCTGAGACAATACTTTTAAATACAGTAAAACCTTGGTTTTCGTTGCCTTCAGTTTTCGTCGATTTCGGTTTTCATCGATTTTTTCCGCAAAAAATTTGTCTCGGTTTTCGTCTGTTGCCTCGGATTTCATCAGTGTGCCCACAGGACCTCGCTGCTAAATTTGTAAAAACAAAGGAAGCCAAGCGTTCTTCTACTCAGTTTGGCATTATTTCTCGTTATGTGAGCATGTCTTGCTAATAAGTTAATCCTTTCCCATTAGCTCCATCATGAGACCAAAGAAAGTTTCCAGAGCCAGCAGCCCTTTGAGGAAGAAGGCCAGGAATATGATCAAGCTGAAGAAGGAAATCACTGAACAAAACTGATAACAGCATTAAGATTGCTGAAATTGCCATCCAAGATAAGTTCCACTGCGGTGAATAAGGAAGAAATAAAGGAGGCTAATGTAGCAAAATTAGTGAATGTGCTAATAAAACAGGGATTGCAAACAATTGAAGATGTCGAACAGTTATTATTAATTTGGATAAATCAAACAGTTATATGGTGATTCTGTTTTGGAGGCAATTATATGTCAAAAGGCCAGACTGTCGTATGCCGATCTCATTAAGAAAATGTCTGGGACGAGTGCTAGTGTACTTAATGATTTAAAGGCCAGCAGAAGATGGGTTGAAAAATTCAAGAGGCGCACTGGCATACACAGTGTCACAAGTCATGGCGAAAGTGCGAGTTCGGACAAGTCTGGGGTCGAAAAATAGTATTAAACACTATACTGATTCTCTATAAAATGTGTTTTTTGTATGTATTTTGGAGTGTCTAGAACGAGTGCTAGTGTACTTAATGATTTAACGGCCAGCAGAAGATGGGTTGAAAAATTCAAGAGGCGCACTGGCATACACAGTGTCACAAGTCATGGCGAAGGTGCGAGTTCGGACAAGTCTGGGGTCGAAAAATAGTATTAAACACTATACTGATTCTCTATAAAATGTGTTTTTTGTATGTATTTTGGAGTGTCTAGAACGAATTAATTTGATTAACACTGATTCATATGGAAATAATTGCCTCGGTTTTTATCGGTTTCAAATTTCATCGATTGTTTTCGGACGGATTATTGACGAAATCCGAGGTTTTACTATAATAGCCTTTCCAAGGCCACTATGTCCATAAGACCGACAATGTCAGCTTTCAAAACAATAATGGTTATTAGGACCTAACTGTTTGTTTTTTTATATTCAGTGTGTTCAGTACTTCATGGTTGGTCTTCCTGTCTGTATAAAAAATTATCAAAGCCTGTCTGTGTCATTTGATTTAAAATTATTTGATTTTCTTTGCAATGGGTCTGTTAAGTGCTTATATCTTCACAGATATATATTGCACAACAGGAAATGATCTCTCTCCTCTCTCTCTTTTTCTTCGTCTGGGAAGGTGTTTGTGTGAGCACGTGTGTGTATGCATATGTTTATAATTCATTAAGTGACATGGGCAAATTTTTTCAGATGTTTCATATTCATGTTTTAAATGTATGGCCAATCCTACGAATCAAAAAGCACATATGGCTCCAAAATCAAAATGAATCACTTTACAGTTAATACACATTACTTCATATGAATTATCATAATAAGAAAGGCTAAGACATAAATATCCTCATAAACTAATGAACATTCAAGGCTGTAAAAACCATTTACACATCTAGTTGTTTACTATTATTTTGAAGCAATGGAGATAAGTTTTACCTGTACGTTTTTTGCACTCTCAATAAACTCTTTTCCTTTTGATTGTAGCAAAAATGTGCACTTAGGAGATGCTTTGGCATGCTGCAATGCTGGATCAGCTTCAGGTGACCAATCACTAAGGCCCAAACCACAAGCAAAGCAAACCACTTTGTCACTGAATCCTGATATGGAGAAGAACAAAATTGTAATTCAATGATATTTTAATGCTATGACACTCATCACTTATGTAATTTATTAAAGAATCCTAAATGGTATCAAAAACGGAGGTTGGCTGCTGCTGGGTTGATACCAGAGCCTGAATTCATTCATTCAGTAGCATGTCCTTTGCAGAACCTCGCTCCCACAAAAACCTTCCGGAAAACCCTGCGTCTGATACACCCATCTGGAGATCATCCACCACATCCTGCACCCATCTTCTCTTTGGCCTTCCTCTTCCTCTCTTTCCGGGCATATACCCCTCCATTATTGTTCTCTCCAAACTTTCGTGACGTTTCAAGTGACCAAAATATTTCAATTTTCTTTGTTTTATCGTCTTTAATAGCCAACCTTCTTCAATATTCAACTCTTGAAGTATGGATGCATTTGTTCTTTTCTTTACCCAAGATATTCTGAATAAACACACAAAATATTACTAGTATTTTCGATGAAAAGAAAAACAGATGAAGGGGAATGTTTGGAATGAAGTCTTTATGAATGAAGAAGAAACATAATACAATTAAAAACACACAGAGTACTATTTCAACATCCAAAAAATAGATCAACACAAAACCAGTTAGTTTTAGCAGTCAAATATTGTATATTTATTTAGACTCCGTGCGGTATATTATTTGCCATTTCATTTACTGAGACTGATAATTAAGATTAAGAGCAAATGTCTAGGGGTAGATTTAATAGGGTTTTTTCTTCTTTTACCTGATTAAAAAATCTCAGTGATGAAACATTTTACAAACGCTTTTAAAAAAAGTATTTTTTTAAAAATTAAAAAAAAAAAACTTTTTTTTTTAAAGTGATGAAACATTTTACAAACGCTTGCTAAACTTAATGGATTATGCACATTTTAAAATGATCCTCAAAAGCTAAAGACCTAGCTATGTTCATATTTTCTTTTATTACACTATACATCTTTAGAAAGCTATTGAGAAAGTACCTAATCATGCCAAGGACCAAACAAATCAAAAGAGCAAAAACAATACTTGGAAAAATAAGAAAACAAAATTTATATTGTCTACTTTTGTTGCTGCCCACCAGTGAAAACACAATGGAAATTTAATCTACATATCACTAGATAACTTGTCTCTCATTTATAAAAATTCTACATTAAAAATATTATGTAGTAGGTCCTTTGTGGAATGTCGCTCTTATCACTGACCCCCTGCCATTTTCATGCCGTATGTGTCTTCAATATCCTGTGTCCACCTTTGTGCTGATCAAGACAAGATGATCTTGGTCATCTATGACCCTAATACAAAATTATTTCAGTAATTGAACCTTATGGAAAATTATTAGATATCCATGTAGTGGAAAATGATCTCAACAATTCAAGACTCTAAATGGAAAATGATTTGCACAATATGTTATGCTAATAGAAAATTATCTTGGCAATCGATGACTTCTTCTTCAGCATTCTGAGCCATTGAGGTTCTTTGCTGCAGATACAATCCGTCTCCATTCGTCTCTCTGGTTGACCTTCTCTTGCCAGTCGTTGATTCCAAGTGCTTGTAGGTCTGTATATATATTATCTCTCCACCGCCTTCTTGGTCTACCTCGGGGTCTACGGTCATTTATTTCCTGAGTGTAAGCGAGTTTTATTTCCCTATTGTCTTCCATTCTTTCTATATGCCCCAGCCATTGTAGTCTATTAGCCTTCATGATACCAGTGATTAGCGGGGACTTATACAGATCATAAATGTCTTTGTTACTTCTTCTTTTCCACTCTCCACTTTGTGTATTCCTAATGGGTCCAAAGATGCGTCTTAAAACTTTGTTCTCAAAGGTTTGTAACAAGGCTTCGTCTCCTTTCGTTGTACTCCAGGTTTCAGAGCCATACAGCACAACTGGTCTGATCAGTGTTTTGTATATTGTGATTTTGGTATTACGAGATAGCGCATTTGATTTTAGTAGATGTTGTAGTGCATTGCATATATTATTTCCAGAATTGATTCTAGTTTGTATTCCTTCCCTTATGATGTAGGAGCAGTTGAAGATTGTACCCAGGTATTTGTATGTTTCCTTTCTTTTAATGGTCATATTATCTATTTGTATGTGGCCAGAGTTTTTAGCCATTCCTTCTCTTGAAATTACCATATATTCTGTCTTATCTTGGTTGATAACCAGCCCCATCTGTTGGGCTTTTTCCTTTAAGTGAGTCAATATTTCCAATGTCTTTTGTTCATTTTCCCCTATAATATCTATATCATCTGTATAACCAAGCAGCTTGGATGAGCCAGATTGAAGAGTAGCGGTGATAGTGCATCACCTTGTTTCAAGCCAGATGTTATTTGGAAAGGGTCTGATTTCCTGCCTTTATATGTTTACTATATTATAAGTATCTTCCATGCATAGTCTGGTCATGTTGATTAACTTCCTTGGTATTCCAAATTCCTGCATAGCATTCCATAGACTATTCCTATAAACACTATCATAAGCTTTTTTTAAATCCACAAAAATGTAATGGAGAACTCTTTTATATTCCCAGTTTTTCTTGACTATTTGTCATAAGATAAATAAATATCTGATCTATTGTTGATCTGTTTTGTCTAAAACTCACCTGGTAGTCACCTAATATGTCTTGTAAATATGGTTTTAGATCTATTTAGTAATACTGCGGATAGAATCTTATAGCTTGTGGACAGTAGTGATATTCTTCTATAATTTTCACATTGGAACTTGTCTCTTTTCTTAAAGATAGGTATCAATAATGACTCTTTCCAGTCATGGGGTAATTCTTCTGTCCTCCAGAATTTTATTATTAGTTCGTATAGCTTTAGATGTAATGCATGGCCACCTGCCTTTATAAATTCAGCAGCAATTCCATCAGCCCCTGTTGCCTTATTGTTTTTAAGTCGTGTGATTACATATAGGAATTCTTCAAATGCAGGTTCTTCAATTTGTGGTTCACACGTTAGAACCTCTTCCTGTGGGAAAGTGTTACTTGGAGCTTCACAATCTAGTAATTCAACAAAATATTCTTTCCACGTGATGCACATTTCCTCATTGGTATTTATCATATTCCCATTTTTGTCTTTTAAACCATATGTGTTGTGTTGGTGCCCTCGTTTCATAGACTTCAGTTCTTTAAAAAACTTTCTGGATTCGTTTTTCTGGTGATTAGTTTCCATATCTTTGATTATATTACTCATATATTTTCAGCTTCTGCTGTCGAACTAATTTTGTAGCCTCTTTACATTCATTTCTATATTGCTCTTCCTTTTGGATGTTGTTGATGTCATTTAACCATAAATGTCTGGTATTCTTTTTCCTAATGACTGCTTCTTCACTGCTGAAAAGTAAAATTAAGCTGAAACTCAAGAGATGCATTAACATCTTATAAACATGGAAAACATTAAATTGTAGGATATCTTAAAAATCAAGAAATCAAGGAACAATTTATGGTCTTGAGCTACAGCCTACGATGGGTGACATTGTAATATTCTGTTGTGATAATTTGGCCGTGTCCAGCGTGTGCCACGTAGTCTAGTGGTTACACACCCGCTTCACATGTCTGTGATCCGGGGTTTGTTTCTGGGTCCGGTCAAGGATATGCACTACTGACGAGCTCAAACGCGAGCGAAACTCGAGTATAGTGCTTCCACATTGACGTGGATAGGCCTTAGGTTGATACCAGAATATGATCAGCGTTGCTAGTATTGGGTTGTGCTCAATATTTAAATCTCAAATCCGAAACAACCAAATAAATCAATTTGATTATTGCTCGCTGGACTTTAGGTGGCCTGGTGCGCATGACCCAATCGATAGCTATCCCATAGAGCATCGGTGACAAGACGCAACCCTGTTTCACTCCCGTTTCCACTGAGAACCAGTCAGAGTTGCCTGATTCTGTTCTCATGCAGCAACGTGTCTCCTTGTAGAAAGATTTTATGATGTTAATATATTTGGTAGGGAAACCATAGATGTTAAGTAGATTCCAAAGTGAAGGACGGTGGATACTGTTGAAGGCTTTTTGAAAGTCGACAAAGTTGGTGATTAATTTAGACTGGAATTCTACAGTCTTCAATGATTATTCTAAGGATGAAAATGTGGTCTATACATGACCGTTTTGGTCTGAAGCCAGCTTGTTCTTCTCTGAGCCTTTCATCTATTGGCTTTTTCAATCTCTCAGGTAACTTGCTACAAAAAAGTTTTCCTGGTACTGACAGTAGGGTGATACGACGCCAGTTATTGCAATCAGACATGTCACCTTTTTTAGGCAGTTTGAAAATTACACCATCCTTCCACTGTTGTGGTGGGGATTCGTTTTGCCAGATTTCATTGATGAGCTGTAGCAAACGTTGTAAGGTATTCTCATCTGCTGCTTTGAGCATTTCTCCTGAGATGTCGTCTTCACCAACAGCTTTGTTGCTCTTCAATTTTTTTATGGCTGCTTTAATCTCTTCCATGGTGAATGACTGTTTGCATCCAACTTTTTCGAGAATTCGTTAGACAGGGATGCTGTCATCTGCACAGATGGGTCAGTCGTCTGACATGTGAGAAGCTCATGGGCGTTTATGGCTCAGGCCGGAGGGAAAATTGTGAAGGAGGACTCTGGTGCTTTTATTGAGACCACAAGTAGCCTGACTATGGAAGTCATGGCAGTAAGTAAAGCAATAACATGGCTTGAGACACAGACATTCACTAGGGCATGTTTCCTTAGTGACTCAATGAGCATGCTCAAGAGGATAGAGATGGAGTGGATCTGAAGAGAGTGGTTGCTGTCTCCGGAGCGGTCTCGGCTGGCAAAGATTAGTTTCATCTTCGTGCCAGGGCATGCGGGAGTACAAGGAAATGAGAGGGCTGACAAGCTCGCAGGTAAGGTAAGGCTACTGTGGAGGGTGGACACGCCATGGACCAGGCTGACATTCTGAATGCTCTTTGAGAAGTAAGACTTTTGCGAGAACCAAGTGATGACTGTGAATCTACAACCATGGTCAGACTGCGAGAACAGCAAATTAAAAGAGGTGTGGCCAAACAAGAACACTACGCAGGTAGCCAAAGAAGATTGATAAACCAACACAGAACTGGTGTAGTTAGCCGCTGCACGCTGCAGGATTTGCTGAGGAGGGGATCCGAGCACTTATGAACTGAATGATTCGATGTGCAATGAAGATGATCTGTCGACTAACTAACTAACAAAAAGGACATGAAAGCAGCTGCAGAATATAGCAAAGGATAGAATGATTAGAGTGGTATGGTTAAGGGCCCAAGTTCAATAGGGGGTTAAAAGGCAGAAGAAGAAGAAAACAAAATGAGGTAGCAGAGAAGAGAAGAAAATGAATAGACACAAAAGTAACTGAGAAAGAATGAGAGAGTGTAAGAGAGAGAAAGTGTATGAGAGAGAGAGAGAGAGAGAGAGAGAGAGAGAGAGAGAGAGAGAGAGAGAGAGAGAGAGAGAGAGAGAGAGAGAGAGAGAGAGAGAAGGGCTTGTATGAGATGGCTGAGAGCATATGCTCCATGATAATCTAAAATATAAAAGATGAAAGTAACACAGTCATTCTAATACTGGAGCCACAGTAGTGCAGTGCTGGCCCAGGGGACAAGTGTTTGAATATCAAGTAAGGTGAAGATTTTGTTTAATTAACCTAAAAACCCAGACTAAAATGGATACTAGGAAATGTTCTGGGAAGTAAAGGCAGTGATTGACCACATCAACAATCTAGTGACGATTAGTCTACAAAAATATGGGGCTAGCACTATATATTCACTGCCAAATACAATTTTTCCGTTACCATATATGACTTTAACAATGCTGGATACAGAAAGTGCACCATATCTTCTTCTTCTTCTTCAGCGTTCCGAGCCATATATAAAACAAAAATAATTCCCTCATAATTTATACCATAACCATCGAATTGCTGATTATAATTACTGAAATTTAAACAATATATACGTAAAACAGTTACATATCTGAATGACATACCTGTGTAGTAAAATCCACATTTTGCCATGGTGATGCCAGGAACAGCTTTGGCCAGCCACTTTGGCCACGTCGAGTAAGTTCCCACACGGAGTAATTCATCCTCGTATGCTGGGTGTTTGATTGCATAGGTCACTTCAGCATTATTTTCAGCATTGCACTCAATTTGTTGAGCATCTTTCTCACGGACTTTATTTTCAACTTCCAAAGAAATATTGCCAACATCAAACAACTTTACAAAAGGGCACTCTGGAGATTTTTCATCATGGATCGTTTCTAAGGAAAACCTACTCACAGGCTGAAAGTCCAATTCCAGATTACAAAACACACAGAAAACACTTTTAGATGTAATGTTATATACAAAACCTGCTTCAGCGTATATTTCGGCATGAGATGAAATTAAATCTTTGTACATAAATGTTAACAGTCTGTGACTTTCAAATAACATATCGTAACCCCCTTGTTTTGGGAGAAATGGATGTCTGATATCAATAAAAATGTGTGAATTCCCTGGCGAACTGTGTAAACTTAAACGCAATATATTTCTAATTGTCTCATTGTCATCGCTGTTTTCATGTCCAGTTAAAGAAACTTCTGTGAGTGTTGAAGCTGGTGGTGTATTCAGGAAGATGCATTTTGGATTCAGGATACGATGCACTGCTGAGGGCGATTCACCAGACCAATCACTGTATCTTGCTCCACAAAACAGACACTCAACTTCATCTGACACAGCATTACGTTTACGGATGAACCCTGCTTCGGCTAGCTTCACTGGTAAGTTGGAAATGCAGCTCTCTGGGTTACTGGGCAGTGGTGATGATGTGAAAGTTTGCAGGCGTCTTTGGGACGACCACTGGGGTAGCATATCCATGGCTGGAAAGAGGCAGTCCCTCACAACTCACAAACAAACTATTTTATATTTAACAAAGTATATCGGTTTTGTTTTTGTTTGTTGATAATTTAGCTGTCTGTGTTTTTTATCTTCATATATTTCTAATTTAGCTACTTATATACTCTAGTATATATGAATTTAGATTATATATATAATATTTTATTTTGTCTCTGGAAAACTGAAAAATTTTACATAAATAAAAGTGAAAAGTACGGACTGCTATCTATTGAATTGAACTGTGCAACTAACCACACTGCAAGATATTCGTTCGTTAATCTAACTAGGTAGAAAATAATTGTTCGGAAATGCCATTATGTCCATTAACCACTTGTTAGAATCAATGTTTTCCTAACTGCATGGATTCTTACTTGCTACAGGATTCAGTATTTCTCTATTAAAATTTCGCTATTTTCTTGTATACAAAGAAAGATAATCGTTTTCATTTTCAGTCAGATTTATCTTTCCATAGGCAGTTATTCTTTGTGTACAGAGAACACGATAGTAAATGGTTAGTGCAAAACCGACAACACTAGCTCTCCAAACAAATCAATAGATGCTCCGTCTCCCCTACAAATGTTACAGAGTGATGATATTAACCATTCAAATAAGAATATGGTTGTAAACACTTTGGATTCACTCACACATACATTCTTCCATGCCGTTCCACCTCGTTTAAATCCAAAATCATATGTCCAAATAATTAAAACAGGTTGTTTCGTCTGTTGATGATGATGAGTCTTGCTGACTTAGAAAGTTAGGAGTCTTGTCTCTTATCAAAATTTTCTTTTTGTCTATCGTAAGTAACTCACAACTACTCAACTACTGATGTTCTTGAAGCTATCAGATTGGCTGGCTCGGAACAGACGTGTCTAGACTTGTCTACCTATCGCTGACATCACAGCCAGACTCAGAAACTCGATGTTTCTTCCGCAGCATCCAATGATATAATTAATATGCAAACTTTTGATTTGTGTTTCCCACCACTGCCTTCGTCGGCTCCTGCCATTATCTTTCAGGAACTGTGCCTTCTATTGCTGTTTAAAAACTTTTTTTTTTAAACCGCTGTAATGTTTACTGTGGCTAAAGGAGTGTTTAGTTTTAGAGACACGATAATTTTTTTTTTAATTTTTTGTTGCGTATCCCTTACGGGACGTTGCAGTCAACACCAGCATTTTCAGCTGCTGTTGATGTACTAGGCAAGTGTTACGTTCAGTAGTTTGCCATTGCTTTCTGAACGACCGGCCCCTATACCTTTTTCGAAAAAACCAGCACCGCCGTGTTTCGAACCCGGGTATACGGGCTCACAAACCGCGTTCGCAAGCCCTTCAGCCACAGAGGTGACACGATAAAGGACAGTTGAAAATTTATTGTGGATAGATGGCCCCAGACAGATGCAAAGACAAGCTAAGGAATATAATATATATTACATATTATATATAATAAGTAAAACAAAAATACATGTACGGATGCCCTAAGTGGATAGAACTCCCCGCTCTCCGCCGATATACAAAAGATATATCATATATATAGGAAGTTTAATATAAAAGCGTTAAAGGCATCAATCACAGATTAAAAGTATGTTCATTTCAAAGAAGATGATAATCATTATAAATCTTCTACACCTGCAATCTAAAGACGAAATGTCATGCCAGGGCAGACCAGGCCCAACGCCTTGGTCGGCAACAGGTCTAGGATCGGAGCTCCGATAGACGGACAGTTAGAACATTGCTAATCCAGCAGCTTTTGCAGCTTGTCTTGTTCCAGACGTATTTGGTATTACCTTTCCTCTGGAGTAAACTAGGCAGGTTACTGGCACTTATTAGAGACTGGGACCATAAATTGCCCCTTGATTTCTTTATTTCTGAACAATCCTACACTGAACTGATTCATATGTTTATTCGAGGTTATGCACCTCTTAAGTTTCAACTTAATTGTACATATCAATAGTCAATAGATGGTAATCTGAATCTATATGTTGGCCTCTATAAACTTTTACGTTATGTAGATTTAATAGGACAATGGCTACGGTATTCGGTCAGTATTGTCATTTGCCTAGAAGGAAAGCAACGGCAAACTACCTTCTCTAAAGTTGCCTAGTTTATTATGATTCGTTGAATCACACGCAAACCTCAGGTCCGGTATGACATTACATCGATGTTGGACAACAGGGTGTATTCATCCGACATACAGGACTTCACGCTGGAGTTCACAGCCAGCGAACACAAGCAAGCACAGAACGTCACAAGAAAAGGACAGCAGCACTGAACTTAGTGACATGAAATGTTCGAACTTTAAGCGAAGACGGAAAATTAGATAACATCAAATAATAAATGGAAAGAGAGAATATTAATATATTAGGAATGTGTGAGACGAGATAGAAAGGAACAGGGATTAAGATAGGGGAGGATTTTAAGATTATTTATTCTGAGAAAGAATAAAGACAACGAGGTGTAGCAATTATCATATATCTACAAACATCAGAATCTGTTAAAGGAGATTGGGCAGTATCAGACACGATTCTATTGGTGAAATTAATCGGCAGACCTTTTAACATAAACGTCATTCAAATATACGCCCCAGCAGAAGAAAGCAGTGAAGATAGTATAAGGACAACAGCCCTGATGTGATCCAACAGTTTCGCTTGCCACCTGACATCGTACTTCACTCCTCGGCGACCAAACATCTAACGATCAGTGAGTTGAGAGTCCTATTATACGAGTCGAATATATTATAGGGGAGCAGCATACTTACAAGCTTACAAGATGGAGAAGTACGGTGACATGGTCGCTATTCTGAGACAGGAAGGGTACATTGTCAGATTATTCGCGGTTGAGGTAGGCGCAAGATGGCTAGCCTCCCACTACGTGTATGATGTGTTAAAGCACAGAGGTATAAAAGGACATGCGAGAACTTGGGCACAAAAACAGCCAAAAAGGTATCCTGCTGGCTGTGGAACTGCCGGAATATAGAATTGGACAAGTCTCGACAGTAGTATGGTTTAAATTTCAGTCTGTACGTAAAACCAAATAACATCGGAACCAATCTCTCAATAAAAGCTAGAACTTGTACTGTCTCGTGTCAACTCTGTAGCTTTCCCTCTGGGCAAGGGTAGTGCACCTGAGTACGGGGTTGTTCGGTGGGGCAAATCGCCGCACTGTAGCAGTCGCCAAATCATAGAAATGTCGACTGTAGCCCAAACTTCATACTAGGGCGGTATTCGTCTTCCGAAAGCCGCACTCCACAGCAAAGACCGAAAGAGGGGTCGAGGAACCCAGAGGAAGAGCTGTCTTCATTGAGTGTGGCGCCGTGAATGAGATACGGAGAAGGAACACGGCAAAGAAGACGAAAGGGGGCAACAGAGACAGGTGCTAAAATGTGAGGGCACCAAGCACCGGTGCACAGGCTCTCCTATTAGATGGAGGGGAGGCTTGAGAGTGAACATGTTCCAAGCTAAGGGACAAGCGCACAATAAGGACAATGCAATCGACCGAACGTCCTACACGACAGGGGAAAGACGCCCGGAGTTATAACCTGGATGAGCCCGCCCTTAGAGCGTATTAAGACGGTAAAAGAACCGAAACATTCGAGGAAGGAGGACCCTTTCTGACGATCAGAAGACCCTGCTGTGTTTGCTCAGTAGCGGAGTTTTTATCACAGTATAGAGACATTTTATAATGACATGGAGAATGCTTTGAAGAAACGTAAGACTTCAGAAATAACTATCATAATGGGTGACTTCGAAAGTAGGAAATCAAGGCGAAGGATGCACAGTAGGCAAACATGGTTTGGGAGAACGAAATGAAAGAGGATACAGACTTGTAGAATGAGCAAAAGAGCAGGAAATGATTGTTGGAAACACCTGGTTTAGGCAACATCCTAAAAGATTATGGAGACTGATGACAGCAGGATTTGAAACAAGATCGATAACATTCTAATTAGCAGAAGGTATGGAAGTTAGTTAGTTAGTTAGTCGTGGTTCCAAATTCACAGCAACGGGTCGTCCCCATATTGCTCCGTTCCTGTGCCAGTGAATATTACACAAAATGCTCCTCACTGCCCAATGTGATCAATAGACAGGATTATCGGCAAGCCAACAGCCCGCACAGGTACACTGTGCATAATGCCGCCACTAGAATGTCAACACAAAAGTCCTCCATGAAAAATACAGTTCATCGTCGATGGAAACGGCAGTCACCAGAAAGACTTCACTGACCCGGGTTTTATCCCGTATGGCTCGGCCTCTTTCCGTAGGACGACCCGCCGAAAGCGCCGCACAAAGCATGAACTTTGTAGCTCCAGCGGCGACTCCCAAGGGTCTCCTGAAAAATGCATTCGTGAGCCGAAAAGGCAAACCAGTCAATCCAGCAACAGCCGACCGCCATCGTTTCGAACATGCAGTTCACGCTACAAACAACCGCGGACAGATGTAAAAGCATTCCACGCAAAACTCGCACCTCACGTACTCACTCAGTAACAGGGCAACGGAACCATATCCTCCTTAGTCGCCTTTTATGACGTGCATGATAGGCAACAGTGTTACTATTCTTTACTCCCCCGTATAGGCCCCGGCAACACACGGGAGAGAAGGTATGGAAAGTATGGAAATGCGTTAAGAATCGCAAAAATAGATCCCAGTGCAGACTGTTACAGTAGTCACAGATTGATTGAATTGACACCTTTCCGTCTTGACAGACGATAGTTTGGTACATTGTGCTTCAAAAAGGCTAAATAACTACGAACCATGGCGGTGGCGAGTGTGGCTGGTAAGGCCAATTCTTGCTGCAAATGTTTGCCCACAGTAGATGCATGTGAAAACATGGTTATTTCTACCATTTTGCACCATCTTACGTCTCCCACGCTCTGTGTGTGCTTTATCTGCAATCATTTTCTCTTTTGTATTTATTCCATTTCTGATGTTTGCCCTCCATGCAACACGTTCCGCGGCGACTTGCTCCCAATGTGCATTATCTATGCCTGTATCAATCATGTCTCGCTTACACACATCTTTGTATCGTAGTAGAGGGCGACCCTGAAATCTCCTACCCGTCTGTAATTCACCAAAAAAGATGTCCTTTGGTATTCTACCATCATCCATCCTCCTAACGTGTCCTATCCATCTAAGTCTACGAAGACTGAGCATGGAATACACCGTCACACAACCTGATCTTTCCAATACTTCAGTATTTGTGATTTTGTCTTGCCACTTAATACTGCCTCGAAGTGCCTACACCGGCAACCGTCGAGGTATCACCTCAACTCGTAATAATGTAAAACAGCAACGAAGGACGAGGAATTAACTTGCGTCCTTACCTTGAATACAATGATAATCAACGGCAAAAGTCAAGATATCAAAGCGCTACCAGAAGTTTATTCTGTAGCAGACATGTGAACATTAAACTCACGCAGACCTGTAGGTTGACCCCTATAGACAGGGTCGGCACCTACTTTACTAATCCACCGATGAGTGTCCAGTCTACTGCGCTCTGCTTGACGCCCTGATCCACTGATTCCATTTAAGCTGTAATTCCACTCTCGGTTTTTCCGCCCGGTTTCTTCACTGCGGTATTATCATCAACAGATCCCTCTCCTGACTCATAGCTGTCTCACGCTCATATCATCGCGTCCAGAGGTCACCTCACACAGATCCTTTGAAACACGTCCTTGTTCGAAAGCACAATCCAATTACGTTGTCCACATTCTCCTTGGATTCCTTTGTTTACGTCCACTTTCGTGTCCGAGTGGGGAATTCCCATTTTCCAATTTATACTTTTCGTGGTGGGTCGTGCCGCCGTATGGCATAATGCCCCCTCCCAGATAAAAAAATGTGTAACATTTTTTTCCCTTTTAACTATATGTGTATAAATATATTGTATAATCACAACTAACTACAACCATAATAACAACAGACTAGTACTTGGTTGTCCCCCTTATCTACATTAAAAAAAATATAAAGTTATACGACGGGCACGCCCACCTGACCAAACCCCACGTTGGACGTCGTGTGGCTGATCATGGGGAATCAGGCCAACTAATAAACATATTAGTCCCTACCTTGTCTTAATAGACAAGTGTGTCCTAGCTCTAGGTACTACCATGAGTTTCGGACGAGGGTAATAATGGGGTTTCCAAGTAGATCATCCTCATTGATGATTATCGTTGCTGTTATTATTGTATACTCCATATATTTTCCTTCTTAGAATTTTTTCATCTGTGGGTAGGGTGACATGTGCTCCACGAGAATCCTCAGAAATATTTTTACTTTTGTGGATATGTTGAGAGCGATGACTGATTATTATGGATCTTAATGTGATAATGACACGCAATACAATTAATTCAACTAGAGATTCATTCTAATGACTTAACCTTATAATCAAATACTTTCCCGAACAATGATTAATTAACCCAAAACCATACTATAATATTTCAATTAATCAATACCCAATTAATTAACATTTGTTATTTAACCACAGAATCATAACATTTAAATTAAAATGTTCACTGTCAATAAGTTCACTTCACAGTTACAATACTTGTATGCTCGAATCCGTGTCCGAATAACCAATGTTTGAACAACCGAGCGATCACACATTGAGTAGATACTTCCGATGGCGTAGTTATTCATTCATACACTCTGTCAATATGGAAAAATTGCTACCATGTGTATCTATATCTACTAAATCACATCTTACATTACATTATATTTTTTTGTCAATTAATGTAACATTGTTATTCAACAAGGTGCGTTTTGAATTTATGTTTATTAAATTCTCTAACACTCATAAAAGAACAGAACATTAAAATATAATTAAAGAACTTATAACATAGATCTGTTCCTCTATTAATTATAATCGACTGAGAATGTCTCTGATTGACTGATTAAAATCTTGCAGACATAGAGTTGTGAAGAATCATACCTATTAAAGATTCAAGACATCTAAAAAAAAAATTAAATCAGAAATATAATATTCAACAAGAATAAATATTGAAATCAAATAATATTCATATAAATTTAGTAATGTTCTCTATTATAGACATAATTATCAAAGAATAAAGAATCAAACTATTTCTAAGATGAATTATAGAATTATTAGATAGTGTGAACAATTCTGACAAGTGATACCTTGCATAACCTAAGTAATAAAACCTAAGACTCTAATGTGTCTGTAGTGTCGAAGTGCCTACACCGGCAACCGTCGAGGTATCAACTCAACTCGTAATAATGTAAAACAGCAACGAAGGACGAGGAATTAACTTGCGTCCTTACCTTGAATACAATGATAATCAACGGCAAAAGTCAAGATATCAAAGCGCTACCAGAAGTTTATTCTGTAGCAGACATGTGAACATTAAACTCACGCAGACCTGTAGGTTGACCCCTATAGACAGGGTCGGCACCTACTTTACTAATCCACCGATGAGTGTCCAGTCTACTGCGCTCTGCTTGACGCCCTGATCCACTGATTCCATTTAAGCTGTAATTCCACTCTAGGTTTTTCCGCCCGGTTTCTTCACTGCGGTATTATCATCAACAGATCCCTCTCCTGACTCATAGCTGTCTCACGCTCATATCATCGCGTCCAGAGGTCACCTCACACAGATCCTTTGAAACACGTCCTTGTTCGAAAGCACAATCACAGCGTCTCCTGTTGCTGTCCAATTACGTTGTCCACATTCTCCTTGGATTCCTTTGTTTACGTCCACTTTCGTGTCCGAGTGGGGAATTCCCATTTTCCAATTTATACTTTTCGTGGTGGGTCGTGCCGCCGTATGGCAAATACCAAGTATTCTTCGCAGACACCGCATATGAAAGCTGTTTAAACGTTTCTCTTGGCGTGAGTAAGTTGTCCAGGTTTCACTGCCATAAAGAAGAGTACTAAGGACACAGGCTTGGTAGACAAGGACTTTTGTTTTGGCAGTAAGCTTCCTGTTCTCCCATACTCTTTTGTCTAACATGTTCATTGTTGTTGCTGCCTTGCAAATCCTGATGTTGATTTCCTGATCGAGGGATAATTTGCTATTTACCTCTGATCCTAGATATGTAAAATGGTCTACTATCTCCAGTTCGGCGTCATCAATAAAGATTGATGGTACACCATGTGCACCTTGTGACATAATCTGTGTCTTCTTTTTGTTAATTGTTAAACCAAATTCAGAACAAGCATTGGAGAATGCAGATAGTAGATGTTGTAATTATTCCTCAGAGTGGGTCGTAATCGCAGCATCATCTGCAAAAAGCAACTCTCTGATTAGTACCCTCCTAATTTTGGTCTTGGCCTTCAATCTCTGAGCATTATAGAGGCCACCATCTGAGCGTGAGTGAATGTATATACCGTCATCCTGATCAGGAAAGGCATATTTCAGTAGAAGTGAAAAGTATATCCCAAAGAGGGTTGGGGCTAGTACACAACCTTGCTTAACTCCACTCTTGATTTCAAACTCTTCTGAAGTTGAGCCATCAAACTTGATTATACCCTTAATGCTGTGTGGAACGATTTCACAATGGACAGAAGAGTTGGTGGGCAGCCAATCTTCTTTAGTGCTTTGAATAGACCCTCACGACTGACCAAATCGAATGCCTTTGTGAGGTCGATGAAGGCAATAAACAGTGGCTGATTTTGTTCCCGGCATTTTTCTTGCATCTGTCGCAATGAGAATATCATATCAATGGTAGACCGGTTCTGACGGAAGCCGCACTGTGATTCGGGGTAGACTTGATCTCCCAGGACTTGAAGTCTGCGCAGGACAATTCTGGCAAATACTTTCCCAACAATACACAGAAGTGAGATACCCCTATAGTTGTTACAGTCGCTCCGATCTCCCTTGTTCTTGTACAGCGTCATGATGTTTGAATCTTTGAAATCCTGCGGGACTTGTCCTTCTCGCCAGCATAGCTCTATTAGCTGGTGGATCTGTAGAGCGAGTGTGTCTTGCCCACTCCTGATTACCTCTATTGGAATCCCATCCTTACCTGGAGCCTTGCCAGATGCAAGCTCATTTATAGCACACTTAACTTCTGTTATAGTGGGAAGTGTGTCCAGGTGGTCAAGAGTTGGCAGGGCCTCTATGGCGTTGAGGGCATCATCCGCTAGCTTCGTCTCACTTGAGTAAAGCTCTAAATAGTGCTCTACCCATCTATCCATCTGCTGTTTCTTATCAGTGATGATTTCTCCAGTCAAGGTTTTCAGCGGTGCACTTCTTTTGATCATTGGACCACAGGCTTTCTTTATCCCTTCATACATGCTTCTGATGTTTCCCTTATCACTTGCGATTTGAATGGACTCACATAACTTGATCCAATAATCATTTGCACACTGCCTGGCAGCCTTTTGCACATCCTACATAGCTTGCCTTAGCTCACTCAGAGTGTTACGCGTTGGTCTTTCCTTGTTTCTTAAGAGAGCTTTCTTCTTCTTATCAATCAAAGGCTGCAGAGTCTCGCTGTTTGCCGCAAACCAGTCCTGCCTCTTATGATCCACAGTGCCGTAAACCCCTACCGCTGTTTTCTAAATAGTTTCCTTAAGTTTACTCCCATTTATCATTTACTATACAATTTTCTGATGTATCATTGAAAGCGTCTTCAAGTTGCTGTTGAAATTCAAAGCACTTTCCAGGATCGTGAGTGTTAATAATATTAATCCTGGGGCTAGACTTGTGTTTAGCTGTGTAGATTCTCTTTGGTCTCAGTCTAACCCTTGCAACAACCAAAGAATGATCTGTATCACAGTCAGCACTGTGGTAACTTCGAGTTAATGATGTATGGTTCAGATGTTGTCTCCGTGTGATAATGAAGTCCAGCTGATGCAAATGGCCGGATCTTGGATGTTTCCATGTGTCCTTATGCAGCTCTTTTGTTTTAAAAAAGGAGTTTGTAATACATAGGTCATTTCTAGTGCAATGATCCAGCAGCCTTTGCCCATTATCATTCATGCGAACGATGTTGTATTTTCCAAGGCACACTGGCCATGAACTCGAGTCCTTGCCCACACGAGCATTGAAATCACCGAGCATATAAATGTAGTCGGATTTTGGAACTTCCTTGATCACAGAGTCTAGCTGCTCATAGAACGTATCCTTCACATCATCAGAGGAAGCGAGTGTCGGTGCATATGCAGTGAGAATGGTGGCAAATCCACAAGATGTTGCCAAGCTCAGTGATAATAATCTTTCATTACCTCCAGCTGGAATATCAATCATTCCCAGTAGCGAATTCTTCACTGCAAAGCCCACACAATGTTGCCTTTTTTCTGCCTGCCCTCTTCCCTTCCAAAAAAAGGTGTAGTTATTTTCCTTGAGTGACCCTTCCTCAGCGAGGCGAGTCTCCTGCAGGCCAGCAATATCAATGTTAAGACGATTGAGTTCAGCATCAATCACAGCCGTTTTTCTCACATCGTCAATATTTGTCAAGTCAGTGGAAAATCCTGGACACATGGTTCTCACGTTCCAGGTTGCAAGCCGTAGCTTGAGGTTTCTATTATTCTTTTTATTAGTACCTGGTGCATTGGTTTTACAGCCTGCGATTCAAATTTTGTCCTAGCCCCAAACACCCATTGAAGCAGGCAGGCTGTGGCGGATCAGCACCCAATTGGCCGGGGGCTGCCCAGCTTGAGGCGGGCGGTAGCTGATCAGTGACACTTCTAGGTGTCTCCCACCGTCAGTGGCAACGCGTGGCGCCCCATGTCTACGCCAACTGACAAGGTCTTATAACCCGTAACAGTTGCCTCTCGCTTTGATTCCGAGACCAGTTAAGACCAGGGATGGAGTTATTGCCTCTCCATAGCACAAAGCCTGGGCTAAAATAAAGAAACCATGTGTTGCCCATGCAGCATGATCCCTCTCTCGGCCTGCCTAGTTCACTCCAGAGGAAAGTTAATACCTATACATCTGGAACAAGACAAGCTGCAGAAGCTGCCGGATCAGCAAAGCAATGCTCTAACTGTCCGCCTGTCGGAGCTTCGATCTTAGACCAGCTGCCAACCAAGGCTTAGGGCCTGGTCTGCCCTGCCATGACTTATTTTGTCTTTGGGTTGCATTTCCTCGCACCAGGCACAGATTGATTACAGGCACATTAAAGGTAAAGTTAAAGAAAGTTATTATACACCAGGAAACACTAAATATGATATGTGTACATTGAAAACTGACAAGGAAATGCAAGACAATTTCACCATAGAAGTAAAGAATAGATTTGATATATTGTCTGATCTAGAGATCCTATTTCAAGATGTAGATGATCAATGGGAAATACTGAAGACTTCAGACAGTTTGGCTGCAGAAACAACTATTCCAAAATTAAAGAAAGTGGGTCGTAAAAATTGTTGACTGAAGAAATATTAAACTAATGGAAACAAGAAGACACCCCCACCCCAAAAAAAAATAAAAAATAATCCTGACAAATATGAAGCGATTCACAGAAAAGTCAGAACATTATATAAGGAGGTTAAAGAAGCATGGCTCGAGAAAAATTGCATAGACATCGAAAAACAACACAACAGTAATAGTGCCAAATTAATGCACAAAAGAGTTCAAGAGCTTACTAATAAAAGAACAGGTACATCAGCTGGCTGCCTAAAAACAAAGATGGAAAAATTATACTAGACAAAAATCAGATTTTACGTTTATAGTCAGATTTTGTGAAAAAACCTTTATGGTGATACCAGTAAAAGTATGATATTCGAAATAATAATGAAGGACTATCAATTTTGAAGATAGAGGTTCAGAATGCTCTTAACCATAAGAAAACTGACAAGACCCCCGGTTCAGACAACATCACAACTTAAATGATCAATGCATTAGAAGAATATGGAATAGACTAAATCACCAGATTGCTGAACACAATATATGATACTGGAGATATTCTTCTTCAGCGTTCCGAGCCATTGAGGTTCTTTGCTGCAGATACAATCCGTCTCCATTCGTCTCTCTGGTGGACCTTCTCTTGCCAGTCGTTGATTCCAAGTGCTTGTAGGTCTGTATATATATGATCTCTCCACCGTCTTCTTGGTCTACCTCGGGGTCTACGGTAATTTATTTCCTGAGTGTAAGCAAGTTTTGTTTCCCTATTATCTTCCATTCTTTCTATACTATAGGCCCCAGCCATTGTAGTCTATTAGCCTTCATGATACCAGTGATTAGCGGGGACTTAAACAGATGATAAATGTCTTTGTTACTTCTTCTTTTCCACTCTCCACTTTGTGTATCCCTAATGGGTCCAAAGATGCGTCTTAAAACTTTGTTCTCAAAGGTTTGTAGCAAGGCTTCGTCTCCTTTCGTTGTACTCCAGGTTTCAGAGCCATACAGCACAACTGGTCTGATCAGTGTTTTGTATATTGTGATCTTGGTGTTACGAGATAGCGCCTTTGATTTTAGTAGATGTAGTGCATAATATATCTTATTTCCAGAATTAATTCTAGTTTGTATTTCTTCCCTTATGATGTTGGAGCAGTTGAAGATTGTACCCAGGTATTTGTATGTTTCCGTTCTTTTAATGGTCATATTATCTATTTGTATGTGGCCAGAGTTTTTAGCCATTCCTTCACTTGAAATTACCATATATTCTGTCTTATCTTGGTTGATAACCAGCCCCATCTGTTGGGCTTTTTCCTTTAAGTGAGTCAATATTTCCAATGTCTTTTGTTCATTTTCCCCTATAATATCTATATCATCTGCATAACTAAGCAGCTTGGATGAGCCAGATTGAAGAGTAGCGGCGATAGTGCATCACCCTGTTTCAAGCCAGGTGTTATCTAATGAATTATGTAATTCCATATTTATTGCAATCACAATGACATGTGAATGTGATAAACATTGAACAATTAGTTTTATTTGGTTGTTTCGGGATTTGAGAACAATTAGTATAATGAGTCACATCTGATAGACTTTGCTAAAAATGATCATACATAGAGTTAGGAAGAAAATACAACCCGAAATAGAAGAACAATGTTAGTTTGTAGAAGGCAAAGGTACAATTCAATGATGTTTATATGCTGAGAACATTAGTTGAACGTTTTATAGAAGTAAACACAGATCTACTTCTTTGGCTTATTGAGTACACAAAGGCTTTTGATAAAGTTAGACATATCAACATGATGAAGATGCTTGCAGATCTACAAATTGATGGGAAAGACCTTAGACTTGTAAACAACATATATTGGGAGCAACAAGCTGTCAACAAGATTGATAATGAAGTAGATCATTATCAGCCTATTAAGAGAGGTGTGAGACGGGGATGTGTAATGAGTAGTATACAATGTTATATTTAAGTCGCAAATAAGGAGCCGCTCCTTCATGGTGACGTCATATTTTACTATATGAAGAGTATGGCTCCTATGTGGTGACGTCACGAAGCGGCTCCTACGGTGATTTTATTTTTGAAAAATTGGCGGGTATTTTTGGGTTAATTCCGGTGTCACTTCCGGTTAACTACTTCCGGTCCATGGATACCAGCCCTCGGTGCCCCACACCATGCCCATTCCGGTTCGCCCACACCGAGCCGACGTCCGGTCCGGATCGCGCCGGTCCACCTCACACTTCGCCGACGTCCGGTCCGGTCCGCGCCGGTCCGCCCCACGTCACCGTGCGCTTGGATATCGAAGCCAGTGAAAAATAATATTAGTAATTCACTCGAGGTACCTCGAGTAGGCCAGATAATGGACTCGTCAATAAATTTTCACGACACAGAATGATAGTTACCAACATTCCGCCACAGTCCATAGTGGGTATCCATGCTTCAACTCTAAGCACTTGGCGAAAATATGCGTAATAAATACTAGCGACGCAAACATTAACATTACTGAATGGATCCTACTCACATAAAAAATGGCTATATTTCTAGTAGGTATAACGTAGATTATTAATCTGAAAATAAAAATATTAATTTCAAATTATATAATTAATATCTTATTAAAAAAATCTTTGAAAAATATGAAAATATAATAACCAGCGCCAGTTATGTCCCCTTGAACACAAGAATAAATAGTCTCAATTCATTGCACCGTAACAAAATGTTACTTACAACAGGTAAAAGGTCACACAAAGGTCAGAATTTGAAATTACCGTCGAGTTTGTAAATAGTAAGTCTAAATGCTGACAGGGATTCTTAAGGTATACCATTCACTAGGGCATGTTTCCTTAGGGACTCAATGAACATGCTCAAGAGGGTAGAGATGGGGGGGGATCTGAAGAGAATGGTTGCTGTCTCTGGAGCGGTCTCGGCTGGCAAAGATTAGTTTCATCTTCGTGACAAGGCATGCGGGAGTACAAGGAAATGAGCGGGCTGACAAGTTCGCAGGTAACGCTACTGTGGAGGGCGGACGCGCCATGGACCAGGCTGACATTCTGAATGCTCTACGAGAAGACTTTTGCGAGAATCAAGTGATGACTGTGAATCTACAACCATGGCCAGACTGCGAGAACAGCAAATTAAAAGAGAGGTGGCCAAACAAGAACATTACGCAGGAAGCCAAAGAAGACTGATAAACCAACACAGAACTGGTGTCATTAGCAGCTACACGCTGAGGGATTTACTGAGGAGGGTATCCGAGCATTTATGTACTGAATGGTTCGATGTGCAATGAGGTTGATCTGTCAACTAACTAACTAACTAACTAACTAACTAACTAACTAACTAACTAACTAACCAAGCGGCCATGTTTTTATCTTTTCTGTCTTTATTTCTTTATTTTCTCTTTCTCTCTTTTCTGTCTGTCATTCTGACTTTATTTGTGTATTTTCTTTCTGTCATTCTTTCTTTATTTCTTTACATCTTTCTGTCTTTCTGTCTTACTTCTCGGTGTGCTGGTAAATAAACTCTGTGGGTTTTTTTTTTTGCGGGGGGGGGGGGGGGGGGGTCTCTGTAAACATTCCTTTCTTAACCAGCGCTGGCCAGCTCTAGCCGATCTTCTTTCTTTTATTCTGTCTTTTATTTGTTTATTTCTTTCCGTCTTTATTTCTTTATTTTCTCTTTTTCTCTTTTCTGTCTGTCATCCTGTCTTTATTTCTTTATTTTCTTTCTGTAATTCTTTCTTTGCCGGTCTCTCTGGCTGTGGGGTTACAACACTTTCTCTCTGTAATCCCGTTTATCATGCAGAGTCTCATAGCGGAGCGAGAGCTGAGGCGGTTCTACTCCCGCTCGTGACTTGCGGGATACTGAGCTGGCCGCTCAGAAAGCAATGGTAAACTACTGAGCGTAATCTTGCCAAGAGATCAACATACAGCTGAAAGATGCTGGTGTTGACAGCTAAGTCCTGTAAAGAATATGCAAAAAAAATAAAATTCTTTCTTTATTTCTTTCCATCTTTCTGCCTGTCTTTCTTTCTTTACTTCTCTATATATCTCTGTGTGCTGGTAAATAAAATCTGTGTTTTCTCTGGGCCCGTAAACATTCCTTTCTTAACCAGCGCTGGCCAGCTCGTGTTGATTTTTACCTGAGATAAACATGAAGGCTGATGAGGGCTGACATTAATTGAAAAATTCCCGAGGCGCTCTGGTTGACCGTTAATATAATTAGCGCGTAGCGGTCAGTCATGCAAGGTGGGGAATCTTGCCTTTAAGTATGGCAAAGTATAAAATTCAAAACAAATGTGTATAGTTATTTGTTGTAAATATGTTTCTTCTGATTGAATTAAAACAAAAGCTAATAAAGCTAGTTCGACCAAAGCTACGCTGTGAAATTGTCTATACCGCCAAGTAGCCTATAATCAACACGTATAAGCGAAGAACATGGAGTCATCATCGGTTGCCAGGTCGACTTGCGTAGGGCGATCATGTCTATTTTTAATGCGTCAGAAACGCATTAAAACTCTCTCCTCTCTCTTTCTCTCTCTGTGTCTCTCTCGTTCTCTCTCCCTCTCTCTCTTTCTCTCTCTCTCCTTCTCTCTCTCTATCTCTCTCTCCCTCTCATCGCAAAAATTAACAGTTAAATTTCTCTTTATTGTTTCCAAATGGAATGTAGAAATTTAATTGTTAATTTTTATACAATTTTATTGTTGAAATTTTATGTTTTCATTCAACGATAGTGACTTATTGCATAAGACACTTTTAATTTTCTGAAATACAGCTGGTTACCTTCGCAGTGGAGATTCCTGTTTTAACCCATTCAAGACATCTCCCATCAGCTGTTATGACTGCTCCGAGACATGTGTATCCATAGTTTGGCTGCGATATGTTTAAGTTTGTTTGAAATGTGGCCAACATTTTTCACATTTGGTTAACAAAATTTCCTACTTTTTATTAGTTTGGTTGAAATGTGACCAACATTTTCACATTTGATTAACAGAGTTTCATACTTTTTATAAGTTTCGTTGAACTTTGGCCAAACGTTTCACATTTTGGTTAACAAATGTTCCTACTTTTCATAGGTTTGACTGAGATTTTTATACGTTTGGTTGAACTGGGGTGAAAAATGTTTTACTTTGCTTAACAAATTTTCCTATTTTTCATAAGTTTGAATGAAATTTGGCTAAGCTTTTCACATTTGGTTAACAAAGTTTCATATTTTTTAAAAATAAGTTTGGTTGAAATTTGGCCAAAATTTTCACCTTTGATTAACAAATCTTCCTACTTTTCATAAGTTTGACTGAGATTTTTATAAGTTACATTTGGCCAACAAAATTTCCTAGATTTTGTAAGTTTGGTTGAAATTTGGCCGAACTTTTCACATTTGGCCACCAAAACTCCCTACTTTTCATAAACTTGGTTGAAATGTGGCCTAAATGCTTCGCTTTGGTTACAAAAATTTCCTACTGTTTATGAGTTTGCTTGAAATTTGGCCAAACTTTTTAACATTTGGCAAACAAAATTTCCCTACTTTTCATAAGTTTAGATGAAATGTCGCCAATTTTTTCTTCTTTTGGGTAACAACTGTTAATACTTTTTACAAATGTTCCTACTTTTCATAAGTTTGGTTGAGATATTTCAGACTTTAGTCAACAGTATTCCTACTTTGGTTTCCCCGTTTCCTTAGTTTTGTTGAAATATTTCTTTAATTTCTCGTCAATGTGTATCATTCTCTCATCACATGACACACACACACACACACACACACACACACACACACACACACACCACACACACACACACACACATATATATATATATATATATATATATATATATATATATATATATATATATATATATATATATACTAGCTGACCCGGCCCGGCTTCGCCCAGTCCTTGGTGGGGAGCATCTCATTTAATTCATATAAGTAGTCATATAAGTTCCTGTTCCCGTTACCGACTATCTGTCTGTCTGTCTGTCTGTCTGTCTGACCCGGCCCGGCATCGCCCAGCTCCTGGTGTGGAGCATCTCATTTAATTCATATAAGTAGTCATATAAGCTCACGTTCCCGTTCCCGACTATCTATCTATCTGTCTGTCTGTCTGTCTATCTGTCTGTCTGTCTGTCTGATCCGGCCCGGCTTCGCCCAGACCCTGATGGGGAGCATCTCATTTAATTCATATAAGTAGTCATATAAGTTCCCGTTCCCGACTGTCTGTCTGTCTGTCTAATCATTTATTGGTTGCAGTTAGAACAACCTTTGATAAACGAAGACCAACTTACAAAAAGCATTAGAAAGAGCACTTGAAAGATCTTTACATCTTCCCCAACAATTAACTTGGGTAAATGGAGCAGCGGCAGCAGCAGCAGAAGAAGAAGAAAAAGGAGGAGTAGGAGCTGGGAGGAGGAAGAGGGAGGTGGAGGAGGGAGGAGGAGGGAGGAGTAGGAAGGAGGAAGAGATAGGCGGAGAGAGGAGGAGGAGGGAAGAGGAGGGAGGAGGAAGGAGGAGGAGTAGTAGGGAGGAGGAGGGATTAGGAGGAGGAGAGAGGAGGAGGAGGAGGAGGAGGAGGAGGATGAGGGAGGAGGAGGAGGCAGGAGGAGGGAGGAGGAGGTGGGAGGAGGAGGGGAGGAGGAGGAGAGGAGGAGGGGGAGGAGGAAGAGAGAGGAGGAGGGGGGAGGAGGGAGGAGGAAGAGGGAGGAGGAAGGAGAAGGAGGAGGAGGAGGAGGGAGAAAGAGGGAGGAGAAGAACGCAGGAGGAGGAGGGAGGAGGAGGGAGATGGAGGAGGAGGAGGGAGGAGGAGGGAGATGGAGGAGGAGGAGGAAGGAGGAGGTAGGAGGAGAAGAGAGGAGGAGGAGGGAGGAGACGGAGGGAGAAGGAGGAGGAGGGAGGAGAAGGAGGGGGAGGAGGAGGAGGAGGGAGGATGAAGAGGGAGGAGGAGGAGGGATGTGGAGGGAGGAGTAGGAGGGAGGAGGAGGAAGGAGGTAGAGGGGGGAGGAGGAGGGAGGAGGAGAGAGGATGAGGAGGGAGGAGGAGAAGGGAGGAGGAGAAGGGATATATATATATATATATATATATATATATATATATATATATATATATATATATATATATATATATATATATATATATATATATATATATACATATATATATACCGTTAACACTAAAAATAAAATCAACAACCAAGACGTAGTTATGATTTATACCTGCTTATTTACAGTATTTCAGTACATTTTACAAGAATAAAAAAGTAAAAGGTCATGTCACAAAAATGGATGATGCAATATGAGCAGGTATACATAGTATGATCACAACATCTTATTTTCACATACAGAGCTATACACATTGTATGTTGTTTCTGGGTTTCTTCACACCGTTGCCTGAGTAGGCTGGTTCTTTCGGCTGGTAGCCTGGTATGTATCTGTCACTTGGCGTGTAGTCATATGACTGGTCTAATTCTTGCTGGGCTGACATCTGAGTATTGTAGGCAAAAGATGCCTCACACATCTGAGTGTCGGACACATCAAACATCTGGCTATTGGGCTCATGACACATCTGGTTGCTTGGGTCATCACACATCTGACTGTAGCTGGGTTGAAAATCTGTGGTATAGTATGCGTCTACTTGGTGGCTTCGTTTAGTACCCTGTTTGACTTCAGCACTACCTTGAGTGTGTTGGACTTGATTGCTTCGGTTGATGTCTTGTTGCACATCAAACATCTGGCTATTGGGCTCATCACACATCTGGTTGCTGGGGTCATCACACATCTGACTGTAGCTGGGTTGAAAACTGGCGGTATAGTATGCGTCTACTTGGTGGCTTCGGTTAGTCCCTTGTTTGACTTGAGCACTGACTTGAGTGTTTTGGACATGATTGCTTCTGTTAGTTGCCTGTTTGACATGAGCACTGACTTGATTGTTTTGGTTACTGACTTGCTTGCCTCTGTTAATGGCTTGTTTGACTTCGTTACTGACTTGGTTAACTTGATTGAGTCTGTCAAAGTCAGCTAGGATCTCGCGCTGCATAGCGATCATCTGTTCATATTCTTGACGAGTAAGTGTCATTCCAATCTTAGTAGGAAACTTCTTGTCGGATTCACCAAAACATCTATGGATGTGTAACGTGCTTGTGCCTCTGTAGGATGAGACAAACACGGCCTTATCACCACCGCCCACTGGTCTAATAGTCTCACCACTACGAGTCATGTAGACCCAGTTAGAAGGCACAGTCTTGAGGTCTGTAGTCATCATCGGATCACAATGCATGTCTGTTACAGCCTCGAGTTTATATACTAGTTTTTGAGCCACGCCTAAAACCGGTTTTCAGCCAGTTTCTTAGGTCACGCGGCTCAGATTACGCTGACGCGGCTGTCCGTATGGCGCGACTAAGCGTTCTACTACCGCTCGTTGACCCGTTGTATGTTTGAGTCTGGGTTGGGGAATGCGGGTCATGCTCGCCCCATGACCTCTCAACATGATGAAATAGATAGCATAGAGGGCGCCGTGGTAATTGCGTTGTAGTCACTGTGAGATACAGTCTGTGAAGCTAGAATAACAACACTATACATATACAATCTCCTCACACCCACAGCAGTTTTCTTTGTATTGAAGACTGGTCAGCTATTGAAGACATACCTGTAAGTATATTACAGCCATCTTGTTTATGTAGGTGTTTTAATACTCGTCCGCTAGTGTGGATTGACTAAAGGTTAAGGATGTTGGTGACACTGATCACTCCACTTGGGATGGGTATGGTTCCGACGTATCCTGTTGGCGATTATAGTCGAGGATGCACTCCTGAGTTCTATTCAGGCTTAATGTGATTATTTCGTCTTTGGTGAAGAGTTGTTGTAGCACATCCCGCAGTCGAACCGTTACTAGGATCCGCACAACTACCACCATCAACATAATCACAAGAATGACTGAATGGATTCTCGGCTTCTTGATTTTGTGGGATACTAAGACACGCCATGAAATAGCTGTTTGGCTCTGCTCTTAGTATGCTATATAGTTTGCTAATTAGGTTTTCGTGGGCATATGTATCTGTAAAACATAGACAAGGATAAGTTACTTTAACATCGTTATAGAAGTACATATTATAAATAATAGCTATATATCTGATGTACATTCTCTGTTACACAGTCATATATTTCTATCGATAATGGGTATGTAGACCCTGTAGTATACTTTACCTTCCCCTACGACTAAACACTACTACCTATATTATTACGGTTCCACCATAGCACTGTGTTCAAAAGTTCGAATGCCAGCTGTATTTATGTGGTCCCAGTCTACCATAATAATGAAGAAATGGCTTGTCTCTTCAGTTATAAGCGTCTAGCACCATATATCCCTGTATTATACTAGTATTGTTAGGTTAACCGTATGCCTACTTGGAGAATCATAACGAAAATGTGAAAGATTTATCAAAAAGCCAACTTACCATTAGCAACTTGCCACATTGTGATCTGGTTGGTGTTCACTGAGAAAGGTACATCTACACATCAAATGGTGGACGTTATATACACGTTATCTGCTGATGTAGACTCCTGATTCAGCGGAATATTGTCTGGACATGCCTGACCTTGATACAAACACGTGCTAAGGTCGTGGCCTATCACCGCGACATAATCGCTTGTGGAATTATTCATCCCGAGTTAGGTCCCTTGGTTCGATACTCGACAGTTTTGTGTAGCATCCTTCTTATCCGTGGGTTCTAGCTGTATCATTACACATATACGCAGATGCGACGCCGTTTTGACCGGTTTTAGCTAGTGAGCACGTAGTCTGGTTGTATTTTTATGGGTGCGACCGGAAGCACCGCCATCTTTGACCCGCTGAGTTATTACACTCGTGTCTCGGCTGTACCATTAGGTGCTATTGACAAATGCAAAATCAGTGCTCGAGGCGCTCCTGTCCGGAAAATTGTCAGTACTAAGGACACTACTTTCTGATCTTAGCAGTCAGCATAAAGTCACCACGCAGTGGATACACTCCCACTGTGGAGTACCCGGAAGCGCCAGCGCTTGCTCGATTAGTTAAGGAATTATTACAATAAGATCAGTCTGAGGCACCCGTTACATACCACCAAAAGAAAAGACTGAGCAAGTCAGTCAGAAAGCCACAATAACCTGCTCAAGATGACCACCACCTTATGGCCAGATCAGGACAATTCATTATTCTGCGCCTCAGAATAGGCCACAATAGATTAGGCAACCACATGTATACAAAACTTCAAGACTGGTGAATCAGTCATGTGCACTTGTGGGTTGGTGTCGCAGCCAGCAGAGCACATACTCCAAGAATGCCCACATTATAACATATCTAGGCAAACCTTCTGACCTAGAGAGACGGCAGTGGAAGATACGCTATATGGAGTGGTGAGTGACGTATACAAGAAGAAAGACAAAAATACCGACACTTAAGTTCATACAAGGGACATCACGCGAACCCGTACACACACACACACACACACACACACACACACACACACACACACACACACACACGTGCCCACAAATTCATGTGTTATTAGTTTTCGGTTATATTATTACAAGTTGGAAAGGTATCAAGGTGAGAGAGAGAGAGAGAGAGAGAGAGAGAGAGAGAGAGAGAGGAGAGAGACGGAGAGAGAGAAAGAGAGAGAAAAGGGAAAGAGAGAAAGGGGAGAGAGAGGGATAGACAGAGATGGCACATGATGATAATGAATGGCCAAGCATTCAGCTAACTAGGAATACGAGGAGGTTAGGACATAGACCACATTCGTTCAAGTGACCTCAGAGCGCTTTACACCGCTATATTTTTAATGTGTTTCCGGTGCATTAAAAATAGACATGATCGCCCTTCGCAAGTCGACCTGGCACACGATGATGACTCGCTGTTCTTCACTTATACGTGTTGATTATAGGTTACTTGGAGGCATAGACAATTTCACAGCGTAGGTTTGGTCGAATTAGCTTTATTAGCTTTTGTTTTAATTCAATCAGAAGAAACATATTTACAACAAATAACTATACACATTTTTGCCGAATTTTATTTTATTCTGTATTTATTCTGCCGACTTAACTTTACCATTCTTAAAGGCAAGATTCCCTGCCTTGCATGACTGACCGCTGCACGCTAATTATATTAACGGTCAGCCAGAGCGCCTCAGGAATTTTTCAATTAATGTCAGCCCGCATCAGCCTGCATGTTTATCTCAGGTAAAGATCAACACGAGCTGTCCAGCGCTGGTTAAGAAAGCAATGTTTACGGGTCCAGAAAAAACACAGATTTTATTTACCAGCACACAGAGATATATAGAGAAGTAAAGAAAGACAGAAAGACAAAAAGATGGAATGAAATAAAGAAATAAAGAAATAAAGACAGAAAAAAATAAACAAATAAAAGACAGAATGAAAGAAAGAAGATCAGCTAGAGCTGGCTAGTGCTGGTTAATAAAGGAATGTTTACGGGCCCAGAAAAAAACACAGAGTTTATTTACCAGCACACCTAGCTATATAGAGAAGTAAAGAAAGAAGGAAAGACAGAAAGATGGAAAGAAAAAGAAATAAAGAAAGAATAACAGAAAGAAAATACACAAATAAAGACAGAATGACAGACAGAAAAGAGAGAAAGAGAAAATAAAGAAATAAAGACAGAAAGATAGAAACAGGGCTGCTTGGTATATCTTAAGAATCCCTGTCAGCATGTAGACTTTCACTATCTACAAACTCGACAGTAATTTCAAATGTCATGAGCTGACCTTTGTGTGACCTTTTACCTATTGTAAGTAACATTTTGTTACGGTGCAATGAAGGGAGACTATTTATTCTTGTATTCAAGGGGACATAACTGACGCTTGTTATTATATTTTCCTATTTTTCAAAGATATTTTAATAAGATATTAATTATATAATGTGAAATTTATATTTTTATTTTCAGATTAATAATATGCGTTATTTAATTTTTTTTTTTTTTTTTTGCATATCAGCTGTATGTTGATTTCTTGGCAAGATTACGCTCAGTAGTTTGCCATTGCTTTCTGAGCGGCCGGCTCACATACCCCGTAAGTTACCGATGCGCTTTGAACCACTGCTGATTCTCACCGTCATCACGTCACCGACGAGAGTATACGAGATTACGGAGAAAAGTCATAACCTCTAAGCCACGAAGTCGGCTATTATACCTACTAGAAATATAGCCATTTATTATGTGAATAGGATCCATTTAGTAATGTTAATGTTTGCGTCGCTAGTATTTATTACTCATGTTTTCGCCAAGAGCTTAGAGATGAAGCATGGATACCCACTATGGACTGCAGCGGAATGTTGGTAACTAGCATTCTGAGCCGTGAACACTTATTGACGAGTCCATTATTTGGCCTACTCGAAGTACCTCGAGTGAATGACTAATGTCACTTTTCACTGCCTTCGATATCCACGCGCTCGGTGACGTGGGGCGAACCGGACCGGACGTCGGCGCGGTGTGGGGCGGACCGGCGCGAACCGAACCGGACCGGACGTCGGCGCGGTGTGGGGCGATCTGACGCGAACCGTACCGGGCACGGTGTGGGGCACCGAGGACTGGTACCCATGGACAGGAATTAGTCAACCGGAAGTAGTCAACCGGAAGTGTCACCGGAAGTAACCCAAAAATGTCCGCCAATTTTTCAAAAATAAAATCACCACGTAGGAGCCATACT
This sequence comes from Cepaea nemoralis, assembly GCA_014155875.1. Taxonomy (NCBI): domain Eukaryota; kingdom Metazoa; phylum Mollusca; class Gastropoda; order Stylommatophora; family Helicidae; genus Cepaea; species Cepaea nemoralis. The sequence goes on from JACEFZ010009947.1 coordinate 279,272, forward strand.
CTTCATATAGTAAAATATGACGTCACCACGAAGGAGCGGCTCCTTATTTGCGACTTACATAAACATTGTATACTACTGTAATGTGTCCAGATTTTTTTCCCCCGTAAAGTGAAAATGTTTTCAGAAATGTAGAATACATGAAAGGAATCATTTTGGGGGGACGTAACATTACATATGCGGATGATACGGTATTGACTGCGGACAATGAACAGGATCTGCAACATTTAGTAGATGTAGTTGTTGCACACAGTGAACAACTAAGGCTAGAATTAAATTGTAAGAAAACACGGATTATGGTCCTCACTGGGAAGAAAGAGATACAAACAAGTAAATGGAAATATTTTGAAACAATGAATCGGTACAATTATCTCGGAACCGTCATAACATATGATAAGAGATGCCTTGAAGAGCTTAGAACAAGAATCGCCATGGCGAAGGCAGGCTTTTGCAAGATGAAAAAAAAAAAAAAAACATACTGACCAATAAAATGATGTCAACTGCAACGAGAAAAAGAGTGTTGGGGTACTACACAAACCTATACTTTTATATGCAAGTGAAGCAAGGACAACAAGCGAACAGGCTGAAAAACATCTGATGGCTGTGGAAATGTGGTTTCTGAGGAAAAAGCAAAGAGTGCTATGGACAGACAGGAAGTGGTCAAGCTGTTTAACTCGGGCTCCGAAGGCTGTGGGTTCGATTCCGGGCCGCGTCCTTCGGTTCACGAGTTAAATTTTTCGGAGACTCCTGTGGGTTGTCGCTAGAGCTACGGAGTTCGTGCTTTGTGCGACGCTTTCCGCGATGCGGAAAGAGACCGAGCCATATGGGATAAAACCCGTTGCAATGAAGTCGATCCTGTCTACTTTTAAGCCACTTTTTTTTTATTTTTTTTTTTAGAAAAACCAACGAACAAGTCCAAGAAACAATTGAAAATCGTACAGTGATTAGAGAAATTAGACGTAGACAGTCAAAATGTTTCAAAATGTTTTGGTCACGTTATGAGTATAAATTAATTGAAGAACTTGATGGCAACTGGCAAGATCAAGGGGGATGCATAGAAGTAAATACCTGGATGGCTTGATCACGTCGCATAGTCGAGACAAGAACACAGAGCTGAGCCACGACTCTGGTGATCGAGTCAGATGGCGAATCATGACAGCCCACGCTTATCGGCACGGCACATGATGAATGAATGAGATTTAAACTAAATTTCTAGCGAATGCAGTTACGATCATTTTCATTTTCTGTATTGTGGTCCGGAGATGCCTGCGTTGCAATGCGTATTCTTGAATATGGAAAAACTATTTTTCATATGATTCACTACTTAAAGATAAGTGAATATTTATCTATTTTAATTCTTCATTCCAAGTTCGTGTTGCTCCGTGGTTTCTTCATAACCGTGCTATCGGGCAATATATCTTGGCATTCAAGTCACACATCGTAATTTTGATATAGCTATTTCTTTGATAACGTGTACTTTGTCGTTCATGTGAAATTCCTCTTTAACGGAATTATTCTTATCAAATATTGTTGCATAATACTGGATAATTTAGACCTATGGGGGATATAAACTTTTTTGAAACGTATTGTATTGTTTAGTTCCATAATTGTAATATGTGTGTCCACGCTTGCGCGCGCGCGCGCGCGCGTGTGTGTGTGTGTGTGTGTGTTATATACCACTTTTTTATCATCATCATCATCACGTGCCATGCCGGTAAGAGTGGGCGGTCATGTTTAGCTGGGTAGCATCGAAGTGAATTTTTATGCCTTCAGAAAAGTGGTTGCTTCGCACGGAAATGTCACTAATGCTACAACTTTCATTCATTCATTCATTCATTCATTCATTCATTCAGTTCTTTGCAGAGCTTCGCTCCCATAACAATCTTCCGGAAAACTTCTCAATCATAAGCAAGATGTCCCACGTCCAATACACCCATCTAGAGATCATCCGCCACATCCTGCACCCATCTTCTCTTTAGCCTGCCTCTCCCTCTCTTCCCAGGCATAAACCCCTTCATGATTGTTCTCTCCAAACTGTCATGATAAAAAGTGTTATACGTAGTAGTATTGGTTCAATATTCAACTGTTGTATGGGGTTGCATTTGTTCTATTCAATACTTGATTATTATGGACCCATGCAGAACAGTCTGTCGCTTAAGACGATTAATAATTCCTGTGGCAATTAGAGAGAGAGGAACGAGAGAAGGTGGGAAGGAGAGAGAGAGAGAGAGAAGAGACGAGAGAGAGATGAGAAGAGAAGAGAGAGGAGAGAGAGAGATGAGAGAGAGAGAGAGACCTGCTCAAGCGTTCAGACAAAGTAGAAATCCGAAGCTCAGCGACGGCTCCCAAGGAAAGGTTCCGAGAAAGATGTCTGATACTGCTGGATGATTGGAAATAGTAGGTCGTTTTAAATAATTAATTTCCACAATATTCTACGTCCCGCATTAGATGGTGACTGAAGACCCGGATTCTTTGAAGTAGAAAATATAATCCCATCGTTTCGGCATTGAACCCGGACTGCTGTCTTGATAGGCAAGGCACTACATTGCTGTCACCAGGAGCCTCAATATCTTTACGAAATACAGTGTATGAAGGTCATCTAATCGATTCTTTCTAAAAATCGATAAGCGCAATATGGTGCTTTTATATCAAGTTTACCACCTTATCTATATTATATGAGTATATAGCGGGTACAGAGGGGCCGACAAAATGTTAGCAGTTTCCTCAGTTAAAATGAATTTACTATCGGGTTGAGTGACGCACGAGACTTAGAAGTGATTCGAGTAGCGCCAGTGATTATAGATCTTGGAGATGTCGCTGAAACGAAATCTACTCTAGGAATCAAATACTCCTGAAAGATGCTGGGTGTGACGAAATATTCCTGGACAATTAAATCGTTAAAAAAAAATAACATGTAGAAATCGGGGTCGAGGGTTCGAATCAAGTACATGCGTTTGGTGAAGCAGCCCCTTGCGCTTGATTTCGTGGTATATAGGGCGATCAGAAAGGTCCAAACGATGAAAGTAAAAAATTGCCTAATAAATCACCAATAGCCAAAAAATGCTGGGATTGGTTTCGACGTCCTGTAAAATCTCAAAACTAACTACATTGTGAAGGGACTTCACTCTTGGGGCTTCAGCAAGGACAAATTACTCGATACTTACTAGTTACATCTTAAGACGTCTGCAGCTATTGACATTTCTACAGAAGCCTTTACAAGGTATTGAGTAGTATTTAGTTGTATGTGTTGTATCCGAATGCGTTGACAGCACGGTGCATATTTGTAATTAAAGATGTAATTGTATAAGCACTCAGCACCTGTCTGTTTCATAGATTGCTGTTAAAATAAATACAATTAAAATAATTGTGGTCATTCACATTAGAGCTTTCCTGACCACTCCCCCACAGAACTGAACTGGTTAGATCTGCGCATCTCTGGGTTGTTGATTGTTGGCTTTGCTTTTGCTCACTGATTAATAACAATAGTAATTAGTTATCTTTTGTAGAGAATTACGTTGCTCATTTACACAGGGAAGAGGCATCGCTTTTGTTATAAGCAGTAGCTTTCTTCTTCCTGCACCTTCAGGTGTCAACTTGAAGAATATTATATCACTATTTGTTTAACCCTTACAGGGCAGCGCTTGTCCGTTTTGTTAGCCCTGAAGGGCAAGATTTTTTCAGGTTCATGTAAAAATTTCGGGTCGCGTTAGCTAACAAATCACAATAAGTGTAGTCAACCGATGTTTAGTAAAATAAACAACACAATGAAGGGAAAAAGCATGCAGAATATGTTACTTACGTTGATTGTTGCCAAGTAAACCATATATGAAACAAAATATTTACGAAATACGCATGTTGTTGTGATTTTTCCGTATCATACGGTAATTTACAAACACCAATTTTCAGAATCATAATCACTTTTCTTAAAAGTAGAATCACGGACTGCTAATGCAAAGTACAGCTTTGCACTGATATATAGCCCTCCGATTAAATAATCAACTCGTGCCCTTAATGTCATTTAAATTGAACAGCAGCGAAATCTCGGCGACTCGCACTTGAAGCAATGCCCGAAACGCACACATTTTTGAAAAACAGCGTAAAAATCCCGAAAAACTATCAAAAAAAGTCGTAAAGTTCTGTTCAAAGTCATTGTAGGGCGGGTTTTTACAAATGGCCCGGCCCACGTTGTCAAGCTTATCGGCGAAAGTGAAAGTAGCGATCGAAAGTGTCGGAAACCAACCGAGTGATCGCATTTTTAAAACGACTAGTCATCAAAGACGCGATTGGGCGCTACGCCTGTTTAAACGTCATCGAACGCTATCAGGCGCTGTGCCTGTTAAAGGGTTAAAGAAAGCAGTCAGTTACCAACTTGAACTTGTTGACATCTTCATAGTTTTTCCTCAAATGGAGCGGGTGTAGGCAAACTTAATTTTCTCAGTTCTGCATTTGTTGTACACTCAGCAAATGTTTAGCCACAATTTTACCTATTCCACTCATCAGCATCTCTGTCTTTGGTCAAGCCTGTTATTGTTATTATGTGATGGGCTAACTGTAGGTAATCTGTTAAAGATCTAATATGGCAAATCTCTATGCCCCAAGCATGCTAATATAAGGCTGCAGGTTGTCGATCTTTCCATTCCCAACAATGGGAGTATATGCCATATGTAACACAGTACAGTACAGCATATTCCTTTACTCTGTATTCATTCAAGTCAATCGCACTGGGATGCAGACAGTGCTAACATACCTAACCCTCTTATCAAGATTAAAGAATAAAACAAATAATTCATGTAAATCTTGTATCATTTTTTAAATATACTGTTTTCACAACCCCATTTTCCACTCAAACTTACTTCCTCCACATACATGCAAGATGAAGCTGGTTAATGTATCAAATAAACTTATCAAGTCTATGTGTAGACTTTTAATACCTCACACATTAGCATCTAGTGAAGCACTTTATTTTGTCTGTCCAGAGATACATCATGTTTTATAATCATTACAGCTATTAAGTCTCTCTTACTGTCATTAACAGTCATTTACTGCAGTGTTTTCTTTTTGCCCCAGACAGAAAAATACTCCACGCCTTACTGAGGATTCGAACCCAGTCTCTCGAAGGAGAATCCGGCATTCTAGCCACTCGGCCAACCGCTCCTCTTCCACTTGAACAAATTGTTCAGTCTTCTGATACTTGTTATATAAGATACAGGCTGTTCAGTTACAGGTGCTGTTGGAAGGGCTTGAAATGCAAACAGTTTACATATTCTGGGTCACAGGTTTATGAGTTGGGGGTACTCTGCTCCCTTCCTCACAAACCTTTTTACCTCTATACCCAGAGAGTAGTCAGGCACCTATTTTATGATTCTGTTTTTATTTTAAACACGCCTGACAACATAGTTTCGAACCATCTATATTTATCTTCTTACAGTCTTGGATGTATGCCAGTATTTTTGAATGTATGTCCACAGCCTTCTGTCTTGCATATTGACAATCATTAATGAAACAGATTCTCCTCCCTGCTATGAAGTCAAACTGTCATCTTCTTTCTGTCTTCTCCTGTCTCTTTTCTTGTCCAATTGTCAGTTGTTACAATATATTTCAGTTTACTTTTCATGATGTATCCAAATTTTGTGGATTGTGTACTTTTGACACAACCAGATTTCCTTTTGAGCTGGTTCTTTCAAGACATTTTCATATTTAAAAAAGAATTATGTCTTTGCTGTTCTGTTACATTGATATCACCACCCCCCCCCCCCCCCCCCCCCAAAAAAAAAGTAAAAAGTAAAATCCCCTTATGGTATAACTACCTGTCTTGACAAGATTTTATGCTTGTTTTAAGTTAAACCAGTTTTAAACCAAGTTTCAAAGAAATAACTTTAAATATCTTCTGTATGCCTTCTGTTTTCTTCATATGTTTGCTGAAGCAAATTATTTCAAATAATTGACAATTGTTCTTTTTAATTTCTTATTATGTTAGCAGAAAGTAACGGAGACTGATTTAAAATGAGTAATCTCAAAGTTGATGTTCAGTGGTCACCAGTTGATGATGACATGTTCATCACTTATGGGACTGCTATAAACCTGTATCAAGCAAAGGAAAGAGATGGCACATTTGATGTATCTCACACAGGTAACATTGTTGAAACTGTTAAAAATAGGTAACAATCCGTTCAGTCCTTTTTTATTATAATTTGGATATATGAGTATGTAAAGTAAAAAAAGACCTTTTCTGTACACACCTTAATGCATATGGTGCTAGCTCCATATTTGTATAGATCAGTTGCGCTTGGGTGATGTGGTAAACCTCATGCCTGCCAACTTTATTTCACAAGATATTTCTTGCTATCTATTTTAGGCTGGGTCGACAAGGGAGCCCAGGTGAATTTAAAAATCCACCACAATGCAAATTTGAACACATGACACTGCGCCAGCAGGCAAGAGTGCTAGCCTCTGTACTACCATGGCTTCCATTTGCTAATATTACAGATAATGGATTTTAACAATTTGTTTGACTGTCTCTTTTGAGAAACTATGATATTCATTTCATGCTTCCCATTTTGTACATACAAATTTGTGGTTTTATGCTTTTTTGTGTCATATTCTGCATTTATTTTATAGATTCTTGGTATTTCTGTTTTGTGTATTTACAACTTTTCACTAGGTAAAACTGTACATATTTTATATGTGACTCTCTATGTATTGAAGGGGTACAGACGCAATTTGTAATCCTGCAAACCACGTTTGAAACACAGCTGTGGGCGATTTGGAAGCAGGCCACCGTGCATTGGTTCCATACAATGGTATGTGTGAGTGCTGGTCATTCAAACAGCAATGGCAAACTACTGAACGTAAACTTGCCCAGGAATTACGAACAGCCAAAAAAATGCTGTAGTTTACTGTTACCAACTATATAATTGATCAGACTAGATTGTCTCCAGTAGTTAAGACTCTACAAGTCCAGATTCATGCACATAGATAGCTTCTATGTTTGTTTGTTTTCCCGCATTTCCATCCTGTTTCAGGATATTGCGGTCAACATCAGCATCTTTCAGCTGTATGTTGATTCCTACGCTAGATTACGCTCATAAGCACGCCTCGACTTTCTGAGCGACCGGCTCCATACACTCATGAGTCACTGGCGCGACTCGAACGGCTTCCAATTCTCGTGCGCTCACGTCAACCACGAGAGCATTCGGGGTTACGGAGAAAGCTGCTAACCTCTCGGCCAGGGAGACCGGCATAGCTTCTATACTTCGGTATAAAATCACAAATACCAAAGTATTGGAAAGATTGGGTGGTGTGACAGTTTCATGCTCAGGCTTCATAGACTTAAGTTGGATGGGACACAGTTGGAAGGTGAACGATGGTAGAATACCAAAGGATATCTTCTTTTAGTCAATTACAGATGGGTAAAAGATCTTCGGATCTTCCTCTTTAACGGTGCAAAGATATGTTTAAGTTGGTTGTGATTGATACAGGCATTGATATTTCACCTTGGGAGCAAGTCACTGCTGATCGTGGTGCACAGAGAGAAAAGAACTAGGAATGGAATAAAGACAAAGGAGAAAATGATTGCAGATAGGTCAGACACTAAGTGGCTATCCGGGAAGGTTAACCCAGTCAACAAATGCCCGCAGAAGTCGGATGTGTCGGCCTAACGGCGCAAGAACGCAGCTCTGCTGTAAACAGGCACAACGCAATCACATCCGAAAAAAAACTCCGGATTAACGCAGAAGAAGAAGAAGACACTAAGTGTATGAGATGTCATATGGTGCATGATGATGGAAATTACTGCCTTCACGTGCATCCATTGTGGACAAACGTTTACCACGTGAATTGGTCTGATCAGTCACATTTGCTACCACCATGGATTGTAGATATTATGCTTTTTTTTTAATCACAATGCAACAAACTATCATCTGTCAAGATGGCGTGGTGCCAGTAATTACATTCCAGTATTTCTAAAAGTCATTTCTAGTAATATTTGTGTTGACATTGGGTGGAATTTTCAGTTATATGGCAACCTAAAGCAGGGAGCATCAGATTACAGTTGCCAATCATTCTTGACCTGAAATTTACTTCCATCAAATTAGCTTTCAGAAAGAGTTAAAATGTAACATTAAAATGAAAGAAGAATATGTGTCAGAGACCTAGCAATCATGATACACTTACACGCATGTCTCTCACAGATAACATATGTCTCTAAGAGTCACTCCACTCGGAGACTGGCTGTAAACATCTCCTTCAGGTCATTTATTACAACTTAAATAGCACAGGTTTATCTTACAACATGCTCACTCACTCCATATCATCACTAAAATAGTCAACCCCAGTCTCACAGTATATTTACAATTGTTCTTAACAGACGTCAATACTCGGTCCATCCTTAATGATATATTTACATCAGACAGCTAGTGTCGTAAACAGTCATCACATCTCTGATGTTGCAAACACTGTTGCAGTCGTATTTCACTCTCGCAGTTATCTAACTGCCCAAATACAGTCTCACAAGCTTGTCGCATTCATTCGTCAAATTATCTCGCTCTGCAGTGTCGCTCCGTCTTCTACCAACACGTCTGTCCCTCTCCACGGTCGCACACTCTCTCTCTCGACCTCTGTCCAGTCCACGCTGTCACTTGTCCCCATTCCACGGGTCTCCTCTCCAAACTGTGTTCAGTCGTGAGCAATACTTTAACTCTCCCTCGACTGTGCTTGACCTCGAGGGTGGGTGTCTGTCGTTGAGTGTTACCCGTCTTAACTCTTACTCACCTCTGTTGTCGTCAATACCTATTGACAGACTATCTGTCCATGTCTCCAATAAGTTCAGTCTGTGTCTGTTATTGAGGACTTTGATATCATGAATTTGGAAAAGCTTTCAAATGAGGTGGTTTGAACTTAAAAATAGGATGCTTCTAGACTTGTTTACTTTATGCTTTGGGCCTGTAATGAGACTGCAAATAAATGCTGGGAATAGAGAAGAGACTCATTCTGTTTTTGACTTGTGTTATAACAGAACCTCTTGTAGCTCAGTAGGCTTTGCACTGGCATACCAATACTAGCATAGCAGTGTGGGCCAGTCTGTAGGGGGAAAGATTTTTATCCAGACTGCTTTTGATTTAGGGATTAACTCCATCTTATAAAATGGCAATATAAATGTCTCTGGAAATGGAAATTGGTGACTATATAATGCCATAACCTCATATTTTTAAAGTCCTTTTATGCCACATTCTGTTATCTCATGGAATTAATGTCTAAGTTTAGTAAATCATGACTCAAGAACAAAAAAATTAAATGCAATGATGGGAATCTTATGTTTCTAGTATCATATTTCATACTGTGTTTGTTATTTTCTACATGTTTTTTCTTTCAGATGGAAAATATAACGCCAATAATTCAAAGATTGTACAGCTGGCCACCAATTCAGATCTGCAGTTTATGAAGGTGACATTTACATTTTTGTTAGAAGGTTTTGGTTTTGAATTACAATAATGTGGTTAATTTACAGATGATTGTAAGTTTCTTCTTACATATAAATAATTACTGCCAGTAATTACTCTTATGAATGTCTACGCCAGCTGGCAAGGCATTTGATGATGATGATGATCATGATGAATTACTCTTATGACTAATCTAGTGTAAGAAGCCCCTGGCATATAAATAACATTAATCAAAGATCTTGTGTTATTTATTGGAGAATAGCTGTAATCATAAACACAGTGGAGAATTTCTTGAAGTGTTTTTGTTGCCATCCATCAGAAAATGAAGAAATGGAGTAAGTAAATATATAGTATAATTTAAAGAATCATTACCTCTTCTATTTAGCGGATTCAGCACCTCACTATTTCCCATCTATAGCTACATTTTCACCAACTGTGTTCATGTTATTGCTTTTCAGTAATAAAATGTAGCTTAATAACTTTGTGTCTAATTTACTTAGTTTTAAAAAAAATGGGTGGATATATTTTGATAACACGAGGAAAGTTGTATTAAATTCAGGAGAATTGTATTTTTTGTACTCTAAAATAGTTAACAATTAATCGGACACTGTATTTCTCACAACATGAATATGTGGACTTACTCATCTCTACTTGCTTACCAAGACAGTGGTCTGAGTTCAGTCTTCAGCAGTAACATGTTTCTTTTTTTTCTGACCAGTATGGCTCTGGAGTCTACCCAGCTTTACAAAATGGCTGGATGATTTTCATAATTTTCCTGGAAATTGTCTGGGAAGGAAAGATGAGGAAGAGAACTAGCCACTTAACCACATTATGTCATGACTTAAAATACACAAAGGTCAAGCTTATCATACTCCCAGTGATAGTATCTGGCATGGGACAGCTTTTCGCTCATTTCTAGGCAGTATTCTGACACTCTGTATCACTTGTATATTTCGAAATATTTTAATATGGGGAAGACATGAGAACAATGACACAAATTACCAATAAACTATAATCATGTATTATTGGTGCCACTGAGGATTAGAAGGATTAAAATTGTATGACAGAATCATCATTGTGAAGCTCATAGAGAGTTGAGTTGAGTTGAGTTAAGAACCGACATCACTGCACTCAGGACATTCCCATATGTGCTCCGTCCCCTTGTTCAACAGCCAGCGAAGAGTCATACTACTAATCGTTCCCACCGTTATCTGATTAAAAGTTGTCCTGGCCTTCCCTCTCAGTTTTGATATTCTTCCAGAACCCCTGCCGATCCCCCGCAATCTCATTCTTTCCACATATGGGTTCTCAATCTGTTCCTCCGCCTTCTCCACCTGGTCCCACAAGCGCACGACCACCTCCCCCTTGTCCATAGGCAAAATACCACCAAGAGGTGCCCTCCCTGCTAGCCTATCGGCCTGTTTATTCCCTCGTACACCCGCATGGCCAGGGCAACATATCCATACAATTCTCACAATCTGTGACCTCTGAAGCGACGAGACCCATTCCACATGAAACATTCCTTTCTCCACCTTGCTAAGCATATTATTTGAATCCGTAATGAATACAATGTGTGTTGCAGTAGTCTCCTCTAGCCACCGGAATGCCACTGTTACTTCCTCCACCTCCATTCTCATGCTGGAGGTCGTAGTCTCATATGCCAGACTCTCCTTTTTCAAGACTCGCCCATTAGCCTTGGCAATAACGCCCCAGCCACTACGTCTGTTTCTCACCACTGACCCATCGGTGTAGCTGACTATGTCACCTTGATGTGTGTTGCTCCGGATCAGCTGTCGCACTTCAAACTCAGTGCGGCTCGCTGCCCGCTGTTACTTCCTCCACCTCTATTCTCATGCTGGAGGTTGTAATCTCATATGCCAGACTCTCCTTTTTTAAGACTCGCCCATTAGCCTTTGCAATAAAGCCCCAACCACTACGTCTGTTTCTCACCACTGACCCATCGGTGTAGATGACTATGTCACCTTGATGTGTGTTGCTCCGGATCAGCTGTCGCACTTCAAACTCAGTGCGGCCCGCTGCCCATTCTCTGCACTCACGACCCAGTGTTATTATTATATTGTGCCAGTCCGTCATGTCTTCCGGAACTTCCCTCCACTCTCTTTCACAATTGATGGTCTCTAGATCACACACCTGACTTATAGAAAGTTCTGCCTGTGCCATCCAGGACCTGCCTCGTCTTAGTCTATGACCCTTAACCATATCCATTGCTGCATGCAGCGCGTGATCCCTGTCTGCGGCAACTCTCAGGTACCATTTGTCCTGAAGGACCCTATGCCTATCCGTCATTGTTGGTAGCGCCAGGATATGCCTCATGCATATAATTGGTGTGTCCTTTGTGCACCCCAGGATTAACCGCATGGCAGCATTCTGTATGCACTCCAACCTTTCAAGCTGGCTCTTTGATACTCATCAAAGAGAGAATTAAACAAATACCAGTGAATCAAGAGGTGAAAAAATGAGTCCGGTGTTGGGTAGGACACACATTGAGAAACCTGATAATAGTTGCCACTCCCTTGTCTATAACCCACAGAGCCAACGAGATAGAGGGAGACCAGAAAACACATGGAGAAGAACATTAGAGACAGAGATGAATAATGTGGGGAAGACATGGAGGAAGCTGATCAAAGGATGGGATGGCTTGGCACATGTTGATTGAGAGCCTTTATGCCAATTGGAGATAAAGGGCAGCAGAAGAAGAAGAAGAAGTTGGTCACTGCAGTTGTATTGACAACAATGTTGTTTAGAATGATATATCAAGTAACTCATCATATATTGATCAGTGGCCGCAACCAAACACTTCTTTTATAAATACATTCTTTACCAAGCAATTCACCAAATGTTCAGTAATTACTCCATTCACTACAAACTGTTAAGGAAAACTTCAAATGTTATAGTCACATTGGAAGAAATTGGTGCATTTAAGCTGTGACTTGTTTTGCACCCAATTAGGTGTTTTGTATTTTTCCACAGTGTGCTGCGTGGTGCCCTAAATCGGAGCCAAAAAATGTTTTTGCAGTTGCTCAAGCCAATGGTCGCATCAGTATTGTTGGGTATGAACTGCACTTGTAATGTTTAATATTTAGTAGTTTGTGTGGTTTACAATGGATTTAAGTAGGTGTAGATTTATTAGTCACTTTAACACAGCTTCACAGTACATTTATCATATTATCTTACTCAGTCAAAGCAGGTTGTGGAAAGATTTATCACTGGAGGTGAATATATCAATAAGCAAACATTATCTAATTTATATATCAGTAAGGCATATTTGGATTGTGGTTAAAAGTTAACAAATCTTTTTACACACCTTGGAGAGTATTGGGCATATGGTGGTAGCCCCACATTAGTATAGACCAATCGGCACGCAGGAGGTGATGTGGTCAGTATCACATTGGCTGCTTGACCTTACCAAGACATTACCTAGTACCCATTTTAGGTTGGATTGACCTGAGACCACGGCCAATTTTAACGATTAACCTTTATGTGAATTTGAACTCAGTCCACTGGGCTGGCAGGCAAGTGAGTATTGTGGTAGCAGTCCCAAATTTATGTGACCAAACAGCACACAAGTTGTAGTGAAGATGAAATATTATTAGATTAACATTATGGGATTATGCTAAATAAGGTGGAATAGAGGGTGACAAAAAAAAAGCTGCTCAGCACAGGTGAAACAGTGCTGTTCTCATGCCATACAGAGGAAAAATCCCCCCCCCCCCCCCCAAAAAAAAAAACAGACAAACAAACAAACAAAAACAGTGAAGGAATGGCCCCAATTTCTGTCTAAAGACACAGAGAAAGCACCACTAGAATGGGACACAGTGAGTTAGAGAATAATTATACCAACATTTAGAACCACAATAAAGAAAATAAACACCAATCAAGTGTTACACACCATAAATGAAAAGGATGAGTCAGTTAAGGGGGGAATTTTACATGAAACTTCACAACATTATAGGTAATCAAAGAAATTTAAATTATCAAAATTTTGATGGGAGAATGTCAAGATAGGATGGTATAACACAGGCTTTGAAGAGATCATGGGGCAACATAGAAATGAAGAGTTTCTGCGCAGTGAATCTAAACATCATAGTTGGAAGTGTTTTTTACTTATAGGACTACATAAAGTAGTGAGGTCTTCACCAGATCACAAAACATAAAAATAAAATTGACCATATCTGTATCAGCCGGTCTCTCTGGCTGAGGGGTTACATGACTTTCTCCGTAATCCCGTTTATCCACGCAGGGTCTCGCAGCGCGCGAGAATTGGAAGCGGCTCTACCTGCGCTGGTGACTTGCGGGATAAATGAGCCGGCCGCTTAGAAAGCAATGGCAAACTACTGAGCGTAATCTTGCCAAGAAATCAACAATCAGCTGAAAGATGCTGATGTTGACAGCGATGTCCTGTAAAGGATACACAAAACATTTATTATTTATATCTGTATTAACAAGAAATTTAGACCATCTCTACACATTGTTAGAGTTTTTAGAGGCTCAGACATAGATGCAGATCATCACCTGCTGATAAGTAAAATTAAACTAAAACTCAAGGAATTCATAACATCTTATAAACACAGAAATCAATACAATGTAGGATATCCCAGAAAGGAATAAACTGCAAGATTGGACTGCTGTGTATACCAGACCAGCGTGATTGCATTTGCCTGACACCAAGAACATGTCAAGAAAAACTGTACGGCCCGAAGGACCAGTGTTGAATTATGCTTATTGTTTGCATTTATGTTGCAGAATGTACAAAGAAGAAGGTGAAATGGGGACTGTTTACATGTAACAATTTTAAACATTAAAGATGAGAAAGATTTAGTTTATGCTCCCCTGTGGTTACAGATTGTTTAATTTGTATACAGAATTTCATTTTCTACTCTAGTACCTGCAGTAGTATAGTCCACTATTGTACCCTATTTTGCCATTCACTCACATGGGCACCTCCCCTCCCCCCTAGTGGGTGTTACCCTCACGGGTGGCTAGGCCAATCTCTGGGCTTGTGATGTTATTGACCTTTAGCCCATTGACCCACCTTTAGCACACATCTGGTTTATTCACTCCATTGTGATCACACACGCTGATCATTTGAAAGACGTGTCCAGGCCATACAACAAGCATACAGATGAGAAACTTTTATATTTATAATTTCATGTAGTGTATTTCATATTGTTGTGTCTGTGTGTGTTTGTTTATTCTGTGCTGACCAAGGCTTTAGCCGCAACGAGCATTTTGTTACTTGTAATCTGCCATACAGCAAATGCCCAGGAATGACGCAGTACAAATAAAGGAGAAGTCTCGATACCGAAAAGACTAGAAAATAGACGAGACGTCGCAACAGGGAAAACGTCACTTGGAGATATCAATAGAAACAGAGACTTTGGGGAGTTTTAGAATGGAAGGCAGTGCATTGAAGTATCAGTACATCCAAGTTGGCTAACAAAGAGTTCTGCATTGAAACAGTGGCTGGAATAGGAATTACAGACAGAGAAGATATATTACGAACTCATGTGTGATAACGCCACGGATGAATGAACCTACAGACGAGGAAATTAGTCATAATTTCAGAGCGGCGAGAAATGTACCTAACGGATAGAGAGAAGGAGCTTCAAGGACGTATAGAGTAATCCATGAACAGGTTTAGGAGACGGTTTGTAATTGTTATCGTAATATAAATTTCAATAGTGTATTTACGGCCGGTCCTGGTATTACAGGCCACGTTTAACGTAATGTTGAAGAATATTATTGTCTGATGTACAAACCCGATGTGCTGTAGATAAATAAAACAGCGATTTCAATTACTCACGTTCAGGAGTCGACCTTTTATTACTCCTGTTTGGGTTCACTCGCTAAAGCCATATTGCTGTTCAGTTGGTTGGAGCGAGCCTACAGTTCTGTTATTATAAGTTATCAGTTGGAATGGTATACAGCGACATGGCATAATCCTGTTCTAGTAAAGCTCACTATCTACTTCTTGTTTTTTTGGTGACTCATTCATTGCCTTTTCTACACTACACTGTTAAGATACCTTGCATTATTGTTTATACTTTTTGACATAATTGAGCAAACAATCTCTTCATATGCTTAAGAAAAGGCCAGAGACATGCCTCATGGATGACAACATCTCAGAACTCCATACTAGTAGAATTATGCTGCTAGAGATGTGTACTGTGGAGAATCTTTTATATCATTTATGTTTCTTTTTTGCAGTTTGCACTATTGAAACCACTATGTTTGTCTTCAATGATCTTTTCCAGATTTGGTAACTCACGAAATGATGATTTAGTGGGAAAAGAATTCAGTAAGTGATGTTTTATATTGGTACACTTTTTATGGTGACTTTTAAATTGATAAATAATGACAACAATGTCAACTCTTTACACTTTATTGGACTCTTATGCTCAAACAGCTGATGTGGAAATAAATGAAATTTATGTTTATAATTATACCTATAATTTTAGTATCCATATGTGCAGGTTGGCTATATATATATATATATCTCGGATACAGAAAAGAACAAATTAATCCATACTACAAGATCTGAATATTGAAGAAGGTTGACTATTAAAAACAATAAAACAAAGAAAATTGAAATATTTTGGTCACTTGAAACGTCATGAAAATTTGGAGAGAACAATTATGGAGGGCTATATGCCCGGGAAGAGAGGAAGTGTAGGGCCAGAGAGAAGATGGGTGCAGGATGTGGGCGTTGATCTCCAAATGGGTGAATCAGACGCTGGACATCTTGCTTATGACTGAGAAGTTTTCCGGACAGCTGTTATGGGGGAGAGGTACTGCAGATGACATGCTACTGAATGAATATGTAAAAATGATGAAGCACAGAAGCTTGTAGGTACATGGTTGCTACAACACTCAATCGCACATTACAGGCACTCCAATAACTCGTGGCAAATATTTTCTGGGAGAGAAGCAACAATGGTGACTGGACTGTATATGAGTATTATACTCCTCATGATTAAATCACTTACATTTGCATTGCATGAATCTGACATCTCACTGGACCCAATGCCATCATGCAAGCTGTGATTATTCATGGATTCTCATGGGCCCAGTGTGTCATGGTACAGCCATGATATTGTTATGAAGGTGGTGATTGTTCAGTCATTCACATTTACAGATCCACCTCCAGCCCAAACCATAGCCATGCACGTCCTTACCTCGGGGAAGGAACATAACATTTTGCTATGTACTGTGTTACAATGTCTACTTTGATCATTAGCATATTCTCTTAAATTACTTTGTGCTTGAACCTTTACCCATATTACTAAATATTCTATACCATCACATATTTGTATTTTATCAACATATCTTTGCGTGTTTATTATTTTATATTGCTCGATTATCCTGAGCCTAACGTGGGTAAATATTCAGACATTAATTTTACTTAATTCCATGGTTGGCATTTTTCACAGATGCACGTTTCAACCGTCAGTGTAATTTTTTGGCTTGGAATCCAAATCCACTGGAGAATCATTTGGTAAGCTTTCCATTTTTAACAAAATACTTAAGTACATATTTTTCCCCTCTAAATGCATCTGGCTTTCCACTTATTTCCATGATAGGAAAACCTCAAAGAAATTTTATGAATAGCAAAAATGTTAAGAATATTGTAGTAAGAAAAATACACAGCTATTTTCTGTACACCTTTACCTGGTAATTAATATGTCATATTTAGAAGTATTTGCTGGATGACTCAGATATCAGTCTCCCCTCTGCCGTGCGTCCACCTTGACGAGGTAGAGGGGCTTGAGCGTCCCAATGACCCCAAGAGCTATGCCGACGGTAGCACAGCTACTGGTAGGGTCACCCATGTCGGACAGGTCAAGGGAGAGGGACCAGACGAAGAGACGTACAAACCTGCTGCCTTGTAGGTAGACTGGGGACAGTCAAAGGCTAGGGAAAGCATCCCGAACAAATGCTTGTCGAAATCGGATGTACTGAGCCACAGGCTTGACAAAGAAGTGCAACGTAACTTTATCATTTCATGATGCCACAGATGAAAATTAATCGTTATGGTGCTAATCCCGTGAAGTCCCATCAGGCGGTGATAGTGCCGGGCCCCCTGCCTCGAGGGGGTCCACCCATGACTACTGGTGGTCACCTTCCCCTGTGCTGTGGAGTCAAGGCACAGAGGAGTAGGTTAAGAGCTATTGACCAAACACCCCGGACACTCAACATACTACAATGGAATGCCGAAGGAGTTTATAACAAGAAAGCCTCCCTAACACAGCGTCTTCATAAAGATAGAATAGATGTGGCATGCATTCAAGAGACACACCTCAATGCCAATCGCACATTTTCAGTCGAGGGATATCAGGCCACACGTTTCGACCGCGAAGGACACAAAGGAGGAGTTGTAATACTTACACGAAATACAATACCCTGCAGCGAAGTATCTGTGATCTCTGACAACCAAACGGAAATTATAGGTGTTGATATAATGATAAAGGACGTGAAAATAAGAATTTACAATCTGTATAGCCCGGCAGATAAGGATCTTACACTCTCAAACATGGAAATAACTGACACAAATTGCATTGTTGTCGGAGACTTTAATAGCTGTTCAGAAAGATGGGGATACCGAGATACTGACAAAAGAGGAGATGAAGTGGAGGACTGGGAAATAGACTCAAATCTCCATCTACTCAACAAAGCGGATGACACACCGAGCTTCTACTCCAGAAGATGGATTACCACTTCTACTCCAGACTTAGCTTTCTGCACAGGAGACATCCTCCACAAAATCGATCGCCATGTGCTTGACCAATTAGCAGGTAGTGACCACAGACCAATCAAGCTTGTAATAAATATGGAGTATGTTCCACAGGAGCAAAAGCCTTTGCCCCGTTGGAATTACAAACGAGCAGATTGGGACAGATTTGCCATACTAACAGACAAATATTGTGAAAACATAAATACACGATATGGCAACATGAAGCAAATGGTGGAAAGTCTAAACAGAGCAATAATACAGGCGGCCACTGAGTCTATTCCAAGAGGAGCGAGGAAAAATTACAAACCATACTGGACTGAAGAACTACAAATTTTGGAGGACAAAGTTGAAGATGCTAGGAAGACCGCAGAGAGAGAACAAACAACTGAAGCGAACATCTCTCTCAAAGCCATCTCAGCAAAATATAAAAGAACAGTAAATCAAACAACAAGAGATTGTTGGAGGAAAAAAACAGAAAACCTGAATTTTGACAGGGATGGAAACAAACTATGGAAACTAGTGAAAGCCATGAACAATGAAGGACCTAGAAACAAACAAATAACAATTAAACAAGGAAATGCCTTGCTTACAGGAAAAAAGGCTGCAAATGCACTAATGGAACACTATGCCAGTGCAAACCACATTGATATTACAGCCGAACAGAAGAAAGCAATCAAAGATAAACAGATACATCATAGATATACAGAGACAGCAGCAGAATATATGATGGCAAATCTAACAATGGAAGAAATGGAACAGGCAATGAATACCCTAAAAAAGAAGACATCACCAGGAAAGGATGGAATCACAAATGAAATGCTAATAGGACTAGGCACTAAGGCAAAAAAGAAACTACTAGCAGTCCTAAATTACAGCTGGAAGAGGGGAATAGTCCCACAGGCATGGAAGGAAGCTATACTAATACCAGTCCCAAAGAAAGGAAAAGACCTGGAAGAACCAAATGGCTATCGACCTATCAGTCTTCTTAGCTGTGTAGGAAAATTAATGGAACGCATTATCAATGGCAGGCTAACATGGCATCTGGAAGAAAACCAACTCTTAACACCTCACCAAGCAGGATTCAGAAAGTACAGATCCACTGAAGATCAAATAACCTATATAGCTCAGGAAATAGAGGATGCCTTCCAAGAGAAAAAGCACACACTAGCGGTCTGGATAGATTTAGAAAAAGCATTTGATAAAGTATGGAAGGAAGGACTGAAAGTAAAACTGCAAAAAATGCATGTTTGTGGGAAAATGTATAAATGGATCAGCCACTACCTTGAGAACAGAACTGCCAGGACAAAAGTACAAGGACAAACCAGCAAAATGATGCTGTTGGAGCAAGGTGTCCCCCAAGGAGGAGTTCTTTCACCAACATTATTCCTAGCATATATAAACGACATCACGGAAAATTTTCCAGCCAGAGTACACACATCATCCTTTGCAGATGACTTAGCCATATGGACATCTGAAGAATATATTAGTACAGCTAACAGCAGAATACAGCAAGCCCTATTAGCGCTAGAGGACTGGTCAAAATCATGGCTAGTGAAGATAAGTGAGGAGAAAACAACATGCACAGTGTTCTCCCTCTCAACTAAAACTCAGCAACCTAAGCTGGTATTGAATGGAAAAATATTGCGCCATGAAGAAAATCCAAACTATCTAGGAGTCACCTTTGATCGTCGCCTGACATGGAAGACACAGGTTGAGAAAAATCGAACAAGAGCAAGGCAAAGAATGGCAATCATGAAAAAGCTTGCTGGTACAACGTGGAGAGCAGATGAGAAAGTTCTCAAGAAGTTATATACTGGACGGGTGAGGCCAGTACTGGAATATGGCATTGCAGCTTGGGCAACAGCAGCTAAGTCAAACTTTAACAAAATAAGTAGAGTCCAAAATCAAGGAATGCGAATCATAACTGGAAGCCTGAAGACAACGCCTATTAATGAATTAGAAAAGATCACTTGTTTACAACCAATGCAGGATAGAAGAGATAGCAGAGCCCAGCAACAAGCTGAAAAATTTAGAAGATTGACAGACCACCCTATGTATAAAAGGTTTAGTGGTTTTGGAAAGGGAAGACTGAAGCGTAGTAACTTTGTAGAAACTGCAAAACGAAAAATTAGGGCAGATCCCATACTTAACACATCAACAGTCAAACCCATTTACAATGCAGACAAGTTCCTAGCTTGGAGACAGCAGCAACTGCCTGAGATGATAGAAAACATTCCTGGTATTGAGAAAAAGAACACTCAGCATGAAACCGAAAGAAGAGAAATAACCCTAAACTACATAAAAGAACATTACCCAAGCAGCAATTGGACCCATGCATATACAGATGGATCAGCCAAAAATTCAGTAGAGAATGGAGGAGGAGGAATTCTCCTAAATTTAAAAATGGAGTCAAAAAAACACATTCAGTGGCAACTGGAAAGTTTTCAAGTAACTTCAAAGCGGAGGTAGAGGCTCTGAAAACTGCAGCAGAAATGCTCTTGATGGAGGAAAATAAAGAGACACAAATAGCTATCTTTACAGATGCAAAGTCAGCTGTCTCAATACTGAAGAGCAAAAACAGCACAGAACTAGCTGACCTAAGAGCAGCACTCCATGGTCTATGCCAGAAATCCAAAAAAGTTGTAATACAGTGGATCCCATCACATTGCAGTATACCTGGAAATGAAGAGGCTGACAGACTGGCAAAAGAGGGCGGACGACTACCACAGCCTGACATAGACATAACCTATAATGAGGCAAAGAGGTTGATTAAAAGCACTTATAGAACCAAATGGGAATCAGAGCATCCAGGCCACCAGAAGGATGATGCATATTACAAACTCGACCGAAGAGAACAAGTAGCAATCTTCAGACTCCGCACAGGACATAACAGGCTGAAATACCATTTGTTCAACAAACTAAAGATAGGAGATACAGATGAATGTAATTGTGGAACTGGTAAAATGACAGCTAAACATTTGCTCCAAGAGTGCCCAATATATGCAGAACAGAGAAAGATATTTTGGCCCACACCTGCTTCATTCGAGGACAAGCTTTATGGAGATATCAACAAGCTCAAGTCGACTGCAGCTTACTTTAACTGTATTCAGGTTGACATTTAAATGTACATGAAGAAGTATTTAGAGTGATACACTTCATACCACAGGCATGTCGGTTACACAAGCCTCCCAGAGGCATGAAATGGAATATTGCTTGGATAGCAAATCCATTACGTGGAAAGTCCGAATCGAAAGCTCACTGTGTGGGCTTCATAAAAGGTGGAAAAAGCGTCCTAGTGGCACAAAATGGAATATTGCTTGGATAGCAAATCCATTACGTGGAAAGTCCGAATCGAAAGCTCACTGTGTGGATGTCATCTGCAAACTGCATTCTTCTGGCTTCTGGAAGAACAGCCTATGGTGAACGGAAGGCCCAATATACGGAAGTGAGGCTAAGCAGCCATGTGCAGGACGTGACGATTCCTTGGGTGAGCCCAGTACCAGAGCGCTGTGTGATGGCTCTGCAATTATGGAAGCCTCCTTGGATGGCGGGGAATGCCCATGGTCTGCCCCTGCCTTCCCTTGAGGGCCGACCAGGATGCCTTTGGCTGTTCTATATGGGCCAGCTGGGATGGGAGATAACACCACGACAGTGAGAGTCTAACGTCCTAAGAAACCCCCGGGAAGGTTAACCCGGTCAACAAATGCCCGCAGAAGTCGGATGTGTCGGCCTAACGGCGCAAGAACGCAGCTCTGCTGTAAACAGGCACAACGCAATCACGTCCGGAAAAAAACTCCGGATGAACGAAGAAGATATCAGTCTGTCTGTATCTGTATATAGCTATATAAATCTCAGAGAATGACAGATAATATAGATAAATACATACCTAATGGATGGATAGATAGGGAGGTAGAGGGTGAAAGAGTGTGTCTGTCTAGGATCAAATCAAATAATTATCTTTTTTATGAAGCGACACTGTTTATTTTCCACTAAATAACATTTGCAGCTGGCTCAAGGTCTTGAGAGAAGTAGAAGTGAGCCTTGCGTTCTGATTTGGGATGTCATGAGTAACCCAGGCACTGACACAACTGAGAGGACTAGGCACAGCTTCAGTGAAGGCCCCGTTACAAAACCCTTTGCTGAACTTGGTTAGTTTGTTTGTTTTGTGTTTGTTAACTGTATACTGTTTTATGTATTTAATTCTTATGAAAAGAACTAAGGAACAAAGGGTTGATTATTTCTGTTTGATATCCCTTATTCTATTGGCATCTGTGGCTAAGGGGCAGTTAATGCATTTCATAATTCCCTGACACGCCAAATTGGGTGTTTGAAATCAGCTGCAGGCTATTTGGAAGCACACTGCCTTGCGTTGATTTTGATGGTATGAGTATTGGTCATTCAGAAAGAAGTGGCAAACTACTGAGTGTAAGTGCCTAGTAAATCACAAACAGCCCAAAAATGATTGGGTTGATTGCAACATCCTGTAAAGGTCATGCAAGTAACTGTTTTATTATATTTGATGTCATTCATGATTTTCCATACCATTTTGCAATGACATTTTGAGCTGTGACATTTGTTTTAATGGTGCATGTTTAGTGTTATCACTTTGTTTTAATACTGAAGAGATAATTGAACTATAAAGTTATAGTTAACATTTGTAAACTGTTGCATTGTATTATTATCTGAGAAATTTGCGTTGATATAATGGAGATTAGAAAGCACATCATTCATTGTTGGCAGTGCTGTAGTTCTGACTTATTTCTTGCTTCTTTTTTTTTCTTGTAGGTTCTGGAGAGACTAGTGCATCATTTGCTTGGTTTCCAACAGATTCTAAAACATTTGTGGTTGGCTTTGCCAACAAACATCTCAGAGTGTATGATCTTAGAGGTTGGCAAATGTTTAGAGTTATGTCAGTTGTATATTGTGTTTAAGTATCTAAAGCATACATATACATTTTTGGAGCCAGGGTAGCACAGTAGCTAACATACTTGTTTAGCGGCCTGTTGGTCTTATGTTCAAATTCCCATCGAGGCAGATTTTAAAATATTGATCTTTGGTTCCAGGTCAACTTGGCCAAACATTTGTACCAGAAGGTGCCTTGGGAAGTAAAGGCTGCCATCGTGACTTTTACCACATCACCCATCTAATGCCGATTGGTCTGTAAATATATGGGACTAGGCACCACATCACCCATCTAATGTCCACCATCACACTTCACACATCACCCATCTAATGGTCACCCATCACACATCATCCATCTAATGCTGATTGGTCTATAAGTATATGGGACTAGCAACACATCACCCATCTAATGTCCACCATCACACATCACCCATCTAATGTCCACCATCACACATCACCCATCTAATGTCCACCATCACCACATCACACATCACCCATCTAATGTCAATTTGTCTATAAATATATGGGACTAGCACCGCATCACCCATCTAATGTCCACCATCACACATCACCCATCTAATGTCCACCATCACACATCAACCATCTAATGTCCACCATCACACATCACCCATCTGATGTCCACCATCACACATCACCCATCTAATGTCCACCATCACACATCACCCATCTAATGTCCACCATCACACATCACCCATCTAATGTCCACCATCACACATCACCCATCTAATGTCCACCATCACACATCACCCATCTAATGTCCACCATCACACATCACCCATCTAATGTCCACCATCACACATCACCCATCTAATGTCCACCATCACACATCACCCATCTGATGTCCACCATCACACATCACCCATCTAATGCTGATTGGTCTATAAATATATGGGACTAGCACCACATCACCCATCTAATGTCCACCATCACCACATCACACATCACCCATCTAATGTCCACCATCACCACATCACACATCACCCATCTAATGTCCACCATCACCACATCACACATCACCCATCTAATGTCCACCATCACCACATCACACATCACCCATCTAATGTCCACCATCACACATCACCCATCTAATGTCCACCATCACACATCACCCATCTAATGTCCACCATCACACATCACCCATCTAATGTCCACCATCACACATCACCCATCTAATGTCCACCATCACACATCACCCATCTAATGTCCACCATCACACATCACCCATCTAATGTCCACCATCACACATCACCCATCTAATGCTGATTGGTCTATAAATATATGGGACTAGCACCACATCACCCATCTAATGTCCACCATCACCACATCACACATCACCCATCTAATGTCCACCATCACCACATCACACATCACCCATCTAATGTCCACCATCACCACATCACACATCACCCATCTAATGGTCCACCATCACCACATCACACATCACCCATCTAATGGTCCACCATCACCACATCACACATCACCCATCTAATGCCGATTGGTCTGTAAATACATGGGACTAGCACCATATGCTCAATATGCCTCAAGGCGTTTTAAAGGATCCCTTACTTATATAAATACATTTTAACTTACTGTAGTTGATCGAGTGAAATGGCGAGTCATGACCGCCCACGCTTTCTGGCATGGCACATGATTGATTGATTGATGTTTTAAGCTCATTTGTGAATTGGCTGCTTATAAATTTTACCACTCTTTATATAAACTTACTGTTGCAATTGTCTTGATTTAAATATAATTGTTCCAGTCATGTACATTACCATGAACCAAAAAGGAAGAGAGAAAAATTACTCTCATACTTGTTAAGTGTGACGCATGAGGTGTCTAAAGAAAATAGGCATGTGACTGACTCTTCCATTCCACAGAAACTTCAACTATATAATCTAATGCAGTCAGTCGCAAACAAGTTTCTAGGAGACAGATGGCATGAGCTGATTAAAGAATTTATTCTACACGGAAAGCTTACAGACAGAAGAGAAAGAAGAAGAAGAAGAAGAAGACAATGAAGGATAAGCAGCAATAAAAAATATATAGTTTGGTTCAGTTTAGTTTAGTCGATGGATCAACATCATGGCACACGGGTGTAACCCATAAGTGCTCCATTCTCCTCCTAACTCAAACCTGAGTTTGGAGAAACTCAGCTCAGTGCACAAACTCTGTAGCACCAGCGAGGATCCTAAAATACTTTGGGTAGATTTTTAACTCAAAATTTTGCCAGGGCAGCGCCGTTAGGCTACTCTTTTCTCAATTTCCAACTGCCAAGGGATTTTTTACGTGCACAACAAATTAAAAGCCCAACAGATGGGGCTGGTTATCAACCAAGATAAGACAGAATATATGGTAATTTCAAGAGAAGGAATGGCTAAAAAATCTGGCCACATACAAATAGATAATATGACCATTAAAAGAACGGAAACATACAAATACCTGGGTACAATCTTCAACTGCTCCAACATCATAAGGGAAGAAATACAAACTAGAATCAATTCTGGAAATAAGATATACTATGCACTACAACATCTACTGAAATCAAATGCGCTACCTCGTAACACCAAAATCACAATATACAAAACACTGATCAGACCAGTTGTGCAACGAAAGGAGACGAAGCCTTGTTACAAACCTTTGAGAACAAAGTTTTAAGACACATCTTTGGACCCATTAGGGATACACAAAGTGGAGAGTGGAAAAGAAGAAGTACAAAGACATTTATGATCTGTTTAAGTCCCCGCTAATCACTGGTATCATGAAGGCTAATAGACTACAATGGCTGGGGCATACAGAAAGAATGGAAGACAATAGGGAAAACAAACTCGCTTACACTCAGGAAATAAATGACCGTAGACCCCGAGGTAGACCAAGAAGACGGTGGAGAGATAATATATATATACAGACCTACAAGCACTTGGAATCAACGACTGGTAAAAGAAGGTCAACCAGAGAGACGAATGGAGATGGATTGTATCTGCAGCAAAGAACCTCAATGGCTCGGAACACTGAAGAAGAAGAACAAATTTAACAAAAAAAAAAAAAAATATATATATATATATTCAACAAAAACAGTATGTTTATTAGTATTCAACAACATTAAAAGAATAGATGTTTTGTGTTCTGTTTCCTAAGCTCATCTTCAGGCTATGATATGTTGCTTCTCGTAGATGTAAACAAGCCCCGCCTGGAAGCTCACCACAAATGTGTGGCTGGTGTTTGCATTGAGCAAGTTGAAAATAACTTCTACAGGCTGGCATCTTACATGGAAGTAAGGCTTCATTTACTAGCAACATATGTTTTATTATTATATATCATCTTTACTGCACTTAACTGTGGACTTACAAGGAATACTTGAGGAGGGTGCACCTTATATTGAGCACTGTATTGAAATCATATAAATGTTTACTAGTTTAAATTGTATATAGTGATTATAGGAGCTGTGGTTGCATAGTTCAAAGAATAAACTGGTTTAAACAAGATGTGCTTCATAGACTATAAGAATGCATTTTATAGTTATCTATGACAAGTTAATGACATTCCTGGGTGAAATAGGTATTGATGGCAACACAGAAGAACACATTTAATACTGGGAACAAAAATCAACAGTAGACTCAGAAAAGTGCATATCATCTCTTGTAGATATAAAGAAAAGTGTGAGACAAGTGTGTGTATTATTCCCCTCATGCCTGTAGAATATACAGAAATACATTTAAACAGACCAAGACTCCTCATGGCAGAAAATTCAATAAACAAATTAAGTAGATCAGTAGATGATATAGTTTTGTTAGCTGAAACAGAACAGGATCTCCAAGAGTTTGCAAACCAAGTACAAAAACTAATGAAATTGCTTGAATGTAAATAAAAAGAAAACAAGCAAATACTATTAAAATTATCAACAAAGAAAGAACCGGGTCTATTTTGAAATTAGCAAAAGAAAGACACATAAACAATTCTATAGTTGTTTTTTCTAGGGCAAGTAGTAATAGCTGACTCAGGTGTGAGGTGAAATAATAAAGAGAATATCAATGGCCAAGGTAGAATTCTACAACATGAAGTTAGTTAACTAACAAATTAAGTTACATTTACTCTACACTATTGTATTGTGCAGAAACATGGACAAATAAAAGATATTAGGGTACAATTGAAAGTCAAAATGTGGTTATATATGTGAATGGGAAGAACATCATGGCAGGAGGGGAAAAGAAAGAAAGAAGTATTACAAAAAGTAGGATTGAAGATGAGATCAGGGTCAGACAAATGCAGTACTTTGTTCACATAAAGAGTTACAGTTCCTTCTTAAAGGATTTTATTGAGAAAGAAGTGTAGGGGGAAAATGCAAGGGGAAGACAGCATTACATACACTTTGTCATACATAAGATCATTTATTGTTTCTTTTTGTAAAAATGGTCTTTACTTTTACTTTACTTCAAATTACATACACTTTGTGATATATACGATCATTTATTATTTCTTTGTGTAAAAATGGTCTTTACTTACTGTTACTTTACTTCAAATTACATACACTTTGTGATATATAAGATCATTTATTATTTCTTTGTGTAAAAATGGTCTTTATTTTACTTTACTTCAACTTGCATACACTTTGTGATATATAAGATCATTTATTGTTTCTTTTTGTAAAAATGGTCTTTACTTACTTTTATTTTACTTCAAATTACATATACTTTGTGAAATTTAAGATCATTTATTGTTTTTATGTGTGTAAAAATAGTCTTTACTTCCTTTCACATTACTTCAAATCACATACACTTTGTGATATATAAGATCATTTATTATTTCTTTGTCTTCCATTCCCCAGTCACAAGTGGCAATATGGGATCTGAGAAGTTTTGATAGACCTGTATCCTTGAAAAGTGTTATTTACACATTTCATATGTGGCATTGATACGATTACTTTTTCTTCTGTTCACATTTATAATAATGAATCATGTTGCTAATACTCGTAACATTTGAAATTGTATGGATCAGAAACATGGATAATAACTAAAACAGTTACTAATAAAATTTCCACATTCATTAAAAGTATGTGCAGAAAAGAAGGGCTGAAATGGCGTGGCAAAATCATTAATGTGAAGTTCATGAAGAGAAATAAACAAATTCTAGTGAATCGAGCAATGAGGAAAAGATGCTAGCTAGAGCGCACACTGACAACACCAATTAATATCATCTATAGCAGTGTTTCCCAACCTTTTTTGTGCCATGCCCCACTTAAGCCTTTCTAAAATTCATATTCCCCCCCCCCCCCCCCCCCCCCCCCCAACATATACATTATTTTTAATATTCAAAAATTGAAATGTTCACTAAAGAAACTTGAATGATAGGTTTTAGGAAGAAATCACTATGTAATTATTGAGCAAACACAGTAAGTAAATTTTCAAAACATATAATGGAGAACTGAAATTCAAGTACAAAATAATTTTAATGAAAGATTTTTCTATATTATTTTAATTATTAGTAATTATTTATTATTTAAATTTAGTGAGATCCTTGCGCTTGATGCTTGCTGCAAAGAGATCTTATGTCAGGTTCCAATGTAGTTAACT
Organism: Cepaea nemoralis; assembly: GCA_014155875.1. Classification (NCBI taxonomy): domain Eukaryota; kingdom Metazoa; phylum Mollusca; class Gastropoda; order Stylommatophora; family Helicidae; genus Cepaea; species Cepaea nemoralis. The sequence continues at coordinate 307,951 of JACEFZ010009947.1, forward strand.
TCAGTCTCAAGTCTCCCCGTTTTGTTATATTCAGCCGATTTCTTCCATTTTCAAATTGCCCCCCTTAACAGCCAAATTGCCCAACACTGATCTATAGGATTTTTAAACAATAAAACAAAAGAATTGTAGAGACACTAAGAAACACATGTTCAGGAATACTAGAATCAAACATGATCGATTTGGAAAATAATCGGGAATTTGTTCTTTGCGTGAAGCTCTTGCCATTCTGAAGAGAGAGATTGAGCCAGATGGGATAAAACCAGGTGCAATTAACTCAATCCTCATGATTTTAACCTTTTTGATTATACCGCTGTTGCACCGATCTCATGATAAGTCATAACTTATCCATTCTACTTCTCATTTGACAATTAGGAGGAAAGTTAAATTACTATTACACTTTAGAAAGATTTTTCTTCTGTTACTAAAACTTACTTGAAGTACATGGCAAGTTCTCCTTTTCTTTATAATTTTAATGTGTACTTATAAGTGTAACCTTAGAACTAGTGTAATAAAATGACAACTAAACATTTGCTGCAGCAGTGGCCAACATTTGCAGATCAGTGAAAGCATTTTGGCATGCACCCACTCCATGTTGAAGACAAACTTCATGGAGTTATCAGCAAGCTCAAATTGACTACTGCTTTCTTTGAATGTATTCATGTCATTGTCTGAAGGTGTATGAAGAAATTAAGAAGATTTTGATATATAATTTGTACTGAAGGTGTTTCAGTCTCATAATTTATTTCACTTAATGAAGGCAAGATCAATATCATTACAGAAAATAAGAATGTAATTAAGCTCAGCTGGTGTCCAACAAAGTGAGTAATAATCTTGTTATGCTCAGTTGTTTCCTTCGTTACACAAACTCTTGTTATTCCACAAATTGTTGTCAGAAGTTATATTTCTCGTTTGTTTACAAGAGCCAGTGCTTTTGTTTTCCCCTTGAGTATGGAATTTGTTGATTGAAGAAGAATGATAGAACAAAGTATTACATTTTATATTTTAAGCCCTTTAAAGGTTTTCACTCTTCTTAAAAAAAGGGGGAAGAAAAGTGATATAAAAATGTCTTACTAGATCATATATTATATGTAACTGTTGGCTTGTGTGAATCTGATTATGTCATTAATCTGAGAGCTCGTGTAGTTTTCATGTCATTTTGTTCTGGTGTAAGAGAGGTTACACCCGTTCTTTTAGATTAATCATAAGAGTAATTACCCAATGTCCCTGAATACTCCCGATTTGGAGAGGATGTTGAGTGAGGAAGGATATTGGCCGGACTGCTTCAGAACTGAGATATCTGTTTTAATCTTATTAGTAGTATCTGTTTTGATGATCCCAACCTTTTGTTGTAGTTAAGACTAAAAAACACAATTTAACATCTCACATAACAAACTCTAGCAACAGCTAGAAAAGGTAAGCTGTGAAAATATGGCATTTTCCCATAATTTATGTGTTAATTGTTTTTCCATTCTTAAATGTAAATTTGTACATTAAGTTAAACAAAATATTGTTTTCTAAATTTCATATATTTTGAATAGTGGTTGTTTAATTCTTTATTATTGCAGAAAAGGTGTTCTGTCTGTCCTCAACAAAGATAGTTCCAGTGTCAGACTTCATGATATTCGCTTTGGTTCTTTGTTTGGTTCGGATGAAATTGAACGTGCGTCTATTGAGCGTAATATTCAGCGTAAGTATTATTGTAAACTGACTTTTATCATAAAATTATGACTTTTGACATTTATATATTAAATTATATTGATATATGTTTATCATTAATTACTAAAGTTTAAATCAAATAATAGTAATTGTTTGTAAAAAAAAACAATTTTGTATTAAACTGTCAAAAACTGTCATTTGCTGCCAATATAATACTTTGCGGTGTATGGCAGAAGGGTCTTTGAGCCTGAGGAATTAAGGGCGCCTGGCTAGTGCAGTCACCGCGAACTGTGCAGGTTAGGATTTTATTTTTGCCCCCAACAGAAAAAAATCCCACACCTTACCAAGGGATCGAACCCGGGTCTCCCAAAGGAGAGTCCGGTGTTCTAGCCACTCGGCCAGTCGCTCCTCATTGTACTGAAGACTATTCATTCATTCATTCATTCATTCATTCATTCATTCATTCATTCAGTAGCATGTCATTGAAGACTATAAAACACCAAAATGGGAACACTTCTAATAAGATTACTTATTACTTTACTTAATAAAAGTGTACATTTGACAGAAAAGATAATAAAGAACTAGGCAGTAAGAATGATCAACATGGCTTTTAAAATTATACCTGATGGTGAACTAGAAAAGATAGCTCAGCTGCATCCAGTTGAAGACAGAAAAGATAGCAAGACCTTGTAACAGCACATTACGTGTTGACACCTTTCCATCCAAGAAATCAGTGTTGTGGAGACAGACAGACAGGACAATGCATCCACGCACAGAGAGACAGACAGAGATTATTTTGTCTTATCTCTCTGATCTACTATGTCTCATATTTTTATTTGATATTTTCATTTGTGTGCATTTTGTTTATGTTAGCATTACTGTAAAATATATATACATTTTCACATGGATGAGGTATGTTGTGATCTTCATATTTTGCACAGTATTGGTAACAAATTGTCATCTATTTGATATAATAAATATTAAATCACCAATATTTATCTTATGTGTTTGAAAGGACATGTCTTTGTGCTTGTGTTGTATATTATATACATCTGTGTGTGTGTGTGTCTTTGAGTGAGAGAGAAAGAGAGATATATATTATTTTCTATGCTGTTTAAAATATATTTGATAATTGATAAAACAGGTGTAATATTCTCATTTACAATCTTCTTTTCGTGCAGCATTTGGCAAGATTCATCTCTCCTCATTTGTGTGGCATCCTCGACATGAGAACAGACTTTTAGGTGTGCTACCTAATGGTTCTCTCAGAGACATGACAGTGTCAGAACGCATTCCCATGGTAGGTGCATTGTTGTTTCTTCTATCATTTCCCATCATTGCTTTGTTGTATATTCTACAAGTTAGTCTTTTTTTGGTTGTCACATAATGTTTTACTTAATCCAGAAATAACGATCAAATATTTGTTTGCCTAATTTGAGTTATTTAGAGAGATGTCGCTACCTATAAGTCAAGAAGACTGGATTTGAATCATTGTGTGAATGTTTACTTCTTTTTATTCAGTGACCAACATGTGCTATTCGTTTATTCCACCATGAGTTTTAAACTGGACGGTTTACTTGAAGTCTTTGGTCCCCCAAAGTTTGACCCCCAGTTTGGTGAAGTCAGGACAATCTTGTAGATTGTTTACAAAATAAGAAACCCAAAGATGGTATACTTCCTCTGGTATTGGTAGTGGATTGGATTTATAGTCTTCTTGGTTAATGGTGAACTTGGAGTTGCGTGTGTTAATAATTGCTCAGCGGTTGGAAATTGTTTGTTTATACTTGCTATAGAGAATGAGCCACATATGTGGCTGCCCATGCTAAATTTCAAAAGTTGAAAACCCACAAACAGAAGAATATTTTCTACAATATGTGGTTATGATGTACTCAGAATCCTTGCTAGAGCTATATGGAGTTTATACAGTGTTGAGATTCTCCTTGTGTGGTCTATAGCTACTTCTATGCTTATGGAGTTGTTTGAGTGTGCAGTGAAAGTGTTCCTGTACAAAGCATGAAAACCCATATCTTGTGTATGTGCAGAATGAATGTTTTCTTCACATTGTGTTGATTGATGTATTTGCAGCAGTGGTCCTCAAACTTTAAACTTATGATGACAGCAGACAAAGATGAGCTGAAGTGTCTAGAGAAGACAGAGAAGGATGATGTTTCTAATCTGATGAAAAAGAGAATCAGTCTCAACTATGGCCTGCATGTAAATGATGTTTTTCAATATTTATATTGCATCATTTCTCACGTTATTCATCATTATTGTCATATGCTTTGCCAACTAGCATAGGCGTTCATCTATCACATGTCTCATTTCTAGGGGTTGTGGATTCATTCAATTGATATTTCTCTATGCCACCATGTTAGGCCCTCCAGAATCATATCTGTCAGCCTGTCTCTGCCTCTTTTACCACTGTTCTTTCCTGTCATCACAATGTTTCCCAGTTCTCCTCTTCTCATGACATGACCAACAAATATTGTTTGTCTCATTCTTATGTTTGAATAAATTGTTCTACTGTTATTGTGTTTCTGATCTCTGTGTACATTATTTTGAGCAAACAGCCATGCTGTTTATCATTTCCTTTTGTGACAGGATTGTTTTGTCCTACCAGTCTCTGAGGTCAACCCATGGTGATAAATATCTCCATTTTCTTTGTTTTGGGTGACAGAACAGTTACAGAGATTTATAATAATTATCACAAGGAATGTTCTCCCATGTCAGGTAAAATTTTCAGTTATTTATCTTCACTAAATAGGGGCATAGCAGGCACGTTAATGCTGTCACTAGGGAGCTATGCTGATAATGTCATGAGTGTGTTCAGACGACAGTCCGACACCTGGTCGCTTGCCAAGTAAGGGAAAAGCTGGCCACCGATTCCTCCGTGCATTCAGGCATACAAAATGTGATTTCCCTAGCACATCACAGACCCATTACAGGTTTCTGCTTCTGGACATTTTTTTAATGTTTTATTTTTTAAATAGTGAAGTGGGGAAGAGGTAATTGTTTACTGTTCATTGTTTATATGGATTTAAGAAATTCTGAACTTGTGTGTTGTTTATAATGTCTATTACAGGCTCAGGATATTGCTACAAGCATGAAGGCCATAGAGAATGAACCACATCTTCAAGGATTATGGAGATGGATTTACAGTATCCATTTGATTTGCTTTCTTGTATCATAAAGTTCTATTTTCATTTATATTCATGTTTTGGAAAATAGGTCCTATTCATTTTGGTAAAATTGATGATGATGGTGTGATGTTATATTATACATATGACTTTTTGATGAAATTCCTATAAAGTTTGTGCTGCGTTAAAAAAAAAAAAAACAGCAAGCATACGCACAGAGAGATAAAGAAAGAAAGAGAGAGAGAAGGATAGAGCCTGAACCTGTATTGAACTAAACGGTCTCCGGGCTTTCATTTTCAATTTGTTAAAAAGATTGTGGGATGTCTTATGTTAGACCATATTTTATAGCAATGTTATTTGTTACTGTTTTATATTCAACATACTTAACTTGTTCAGTCCCAAATGGTTTTGTAGCATATACCAAAGAGGGAATTAACCTCTGTGAGGAATCATTGATTGCTTGACTTTTAATGAAGCTAAATACACAGTGGAAGTGGCCACATTGAAAGCCAGATTTTTCAGTATTCTCTGACCAAATATTTAAAAAATGGCTGAGATTCAAGGAGAAGAGCCGGTCACACACCCACATTATGTTTTGCTTGGGACTAAAAGGGTTGAAATAAAATAAATCGACTCCGTTAATATCCTGTCCATGAATATTGAAGACAAATGTGAAGTTTGAATTTTCAGTGATCAAACAGCACACAAAAGATGATAGCTTCTTCTGTCCTTTATCCCCAATTGGATTATAGTCCCTCAAGCAACTCATGCCAACCCATCTGATATTTTTCTGTTTCCTACAGCCTCTTCATATCTTCCCCATGTTATTCATCTCTCTGTAATTCTATTCACCGTGTGTTTCTTTGTCTCCCTCTATTTCATTTGTCATATGGGTTCCAGTGAAAGGACTGTCTAGTTTTACTTCTATAAGGTTTTCTCAATGTGAGTCCTATCCATTGCTAGCATCTTTTCTTGACACAAAGGGTGACATAGTCATGATAAGGCTTGCCACTTGGATTTTCCCAGAAAATAATCCTATGCTCATTTTGTAAAGCTGAGTCAATACTTGAGCTGTATCAATACTTGAGTTGTATCAATACTTGAGCTGTATCAATACTTGAGCTGTATCAATACTTGAGCTGTATCAATACTTGAGCTGTATCAATACTTGAGCTGTATCAATACTTGAGCTGAGTCAATACTTGAGCTGTGTCAATACTTGAGCTGTGTCAATACTTGAGCTGTGTCAATACTTGAGCTGTATCAATACTTGAGCTGCATCAATACTTGAGCTGCATCAATACTTGAGCTGTATCAATACTTGAGCTGTGTCAATATTTGAGCTGTGTCAATACTTGAGCTATATCAATACTTGAGCTGTATCAATACTTGAGCTGTATCAATACTTGAGCTGTATCAATACTTGAGCTGTATCAATACTTGAGCTGTATCAAAACTTGAGCTGTATCAACACTTGAGCTGTATCAATACTTGAGCTGTATCAATACTTGAGCTGTGTCAATACTTGAGTTGAGTCAATACTTGAGCTGTATCAATACTTGAGCTGTGTCAATACTTGAGCTGTGCCAATATTTGAGCTGTGTCAATACTTGAGCTGTGTCAATACTTGAGCTGTATCAATACTTGAGCTGTATCAATACTTGAGCTGTGTCAATACTTGAGCTGAGTCAATACTTGAGCTGTGTCAATACTTGAGCTGTGTCAATACTTGAGCTGTATCAATACTTGAGCTGTATCAATACTTGAGCTGCATCAATACTTGAGCTGCATCAATACTTGAGCTGTATCAATACTTGAGCTGTGTCAATATTTGAGCTGTGTCAATACTTGAGCTATATCAATACTTGAGCTGTATCAATACTTGAGCTGTATCAATACTTGAGCTGTATCAATACTTGAGCTGTATCAAAACTTGAGCTGTATCAACACTTGAGCTGTATCAATACTTGAGCTGTATCAATACTTGAGCTGTGTCAATACTTGAGTTGAGTCAATACTTGAGCTGTATCAATACTTGAGCTGTGTCAATACTTGAGCTGTGCCAATATTTGAGCTGTGTCAATACTTGAGCTGTGTCAATACTTGAGCTGTATCAATACTTGAGCTGTATCAATACTTGAGCTGTGTCAATATTTGAGCTGTGTCAATACTTGAGCTGTATCAATACTTGAGCTGTATCAAAACTTGAGCTGTATCAATACTTGAGCTGTATCAATACTTGAGCTGTATCAATACTTGAGCTGTATCAATACTTGAGCTGCATCAACACTTGAGCTGTATCAATACTTGAGCTGCATCAATACTTGAGCTGCATCAATACTTGAGCTGTATCAATACTTGAGCTGTGTCAATACTTGAGCTGTATCAATTCTTGAGCTGTATCAATTCTTGAGCTGTATCAATTCTTGAGCTGTATCAATACTTGAGCTGTATCAATACTTGAGCTGAGTCAATACTTGAGCTGTATCAATACTTGAGCTGTATCAATACTTGAGCTGTATCAATACTTGAGCTGTATCAATACTTGAGCTTTATCAGTTGGAAAACATGTCTTTTTCTCACTTTGAACTCGAGCGTATTCCATACAGGCTACTTCTAGTAGAAACGGACTAATTTTGCAGGTGCATTAGCTTTCCCTATTACCAGTGTCCCACATCGTCAGGCAAACCCATTCTGACTTCTGAGGCACTTGTTATTTATGTTCCCAAGTCAATGACAAGGAGTCAACATTTTAGTCAAACTGGCCGATGTAGGGGATGAACCCACTACCTCGGTATCAGTACACCGGATGTTTAATAACGAGCACTCTTATCCATTCAGTCATGTTGACCTCCAAACATGTCATGTGATATCACAGAGCTCATCATCATCATCAAGTGCCCTGCTGGCTGGCGTAGGCATTCATGGCTCTCCACAGATCTCGGTCTTTGGTGTTCTGGATCAACTCTGCTGATAATATTCCTCCATGCCACCATCGCAATCCATCTACCATCATTTCTCTTGATCTGCCTATGCCTCTTTTCCCCTCGATCTTTCCAGTTGTCGCAATATTCTCCAATGCCTCTCTTCTCATCACATGACCTAAGAAAACTGTTTGTCTCTTTCTTATTGTTGTATGTAGTGTTATAGTTTCATAAGCCTCTTTCAGGTATTCGTTGTTAGTTACCTTGGCAGTCCAAGGAATTCGCAATTTTCGTCTCAGGAACCACATCTCTGCTGCTTCATATCTCCTCCTAATTTGTTCATTTATATTCCAAGATTCACATCCATACAGCACACCAGGTTCTATATAGCACTTGAGCACTCTCTTTGTTACATTCATTGATAGCGACTTATTTCATAAGATATTCTTAATTTTCTGAAATGCAGCCATTGCCTGCCCTATTCTGCTTTTAATCTCTGTTGTATATCTTCCATCTGATGTCATAAATGCCCCTAGATATTTAAAACTATCCCATTGGTGAAGAGTTTTCCCTTCTATCTCTATTTCACATTCGGCGGTCACCTTTTTCTTTGATATCACCATTGTTACTGTTTTCTTGATATTCAAGGAGTGTGTTTTTTGTTTGTTTGTTTATATTACAACCTTTGAATATTATTCCTGGCTTCTCTTTGCTATAGAGGGAGAAGAGATCCGGTGACGAAACATCCCTGTTGTAACCCCAGCCTTATTTGTTAATAATTTTCTTCTGTATTTCTCATTTTAATTGCTGCTACTTGGTTCCAGTAAATATTTTTTATTATTCTGAGATCTTTCCCATCAATGTTAATATCTTTCAACATTTTAATAATTTCATCAATTTTTACTTTATGAAATGCTTTGGTATAATCTATGAAGCACAAATATATGTCTTTCTGTGTCTCTATTGATCTTTCTAATAGTGTCCGTAATGTATATATTGCATTGTCACAGAGCTAGCATTGTCAAATTTGCTGTCAAACCAGTGGATACTGGTACCACAAATGACAAATTTATTTAGCTTTTTGAAGTTAAGAGCCACGTTGAAATTTAATTAGTTTTACTTAGAACTCACTTAAATGAGTTTTTTTGCTTTTGCTTTTTATAAAGGTTTTCACTGTGGCAAAGGGGTTATGAATGCAATTAGTAATCCTGCATTCGCTTTTGAAACACAAAATAAATGATGAACATAAAATATGATTGAATTAGTATTACTTAGAACTCTAACACAAGATAAATGATGAACATAAAATATGATTGAATTAGTATTACTTAGAACTCTAACACAAGATAAATGATGAACATAAAATATGAATACATGTTGTAGACCTTAAGGCATGATAAGACATTCGAGCTTTGATAGCTTCTCAAGGCAACAGCAAACATCGCTACCATCCTGCAACAGGCATCATTTCACTTCTTTGTCTGGATAAAGAAGACGAAAATCTCAGCAGTGAACCTGTAAGCATACACTGGAAGGCTTCTGAAGGGGCAAGGTATACAAAGAGAACACATTACAGAAGCAATGAAAGGTGGGTCTGTGAAATAGTATGAAACACATGATTGCTTTTGCTTTTTATAAAGGTTTTCACTGTGGCAAAGGGGTTATGAATGCAATTAGTAATCCTGCATTCGCTTTCGAAACACAGCTGGTTTTTCTAAATTGGTATAAGTTACAGTTGTTCGGAATGCAATAGTAAACTGCTGAACGTAAACTTGCCAAGAAATCACAAACAGAATAAAATGCTGGTGTTGATTGCGACATCCTTTAAAGGACATAAATGAATGAATCACTGAAAAACGAGAAGTAGGTTGAGAGCTTTACCAAAGACAACTACAAAAAACAATGAACGTTGCGGCCAAAGCCTTCGTCAGCACAGAACAAACAAACAAAAATCGATTAAACTAATACACGATCAACACTACATGAATGTCTAAATAACAACTCATCTGTGTCCAAGCTTAAGACGGCTATCCATGGCTGGAAAGGACATACAACTAATTTTTATATTCAGGAAGTTTGTTGATTAAATTTATTTATTTGCGAGGTGCAGTGGCATAGTGATTAGCAGGCTCCTTACCAGCGCTGGTCCATGTTTAGTCCCTAGCAGAGGCATGATTTTTTTTCCAAAATGGAACAGCATTGGAGTCGTCCTGGCCCTATTTGTGGTTGGTGAATCCACGGGAAGATCGAGAGTTTTAACCTACCAATGCATTGGCTCTCTGGACATTCGAGTCATAACATAAGCTCACATCTATTGGAGTGAGGTTGGTGTTGAGACTTTCCCTCCGAGGTACCATCTATCAGAGTGAGGTTGGTGTTGAGATTTTCCCTCCGCGGTACCATCTATCAGAGTGAGGTTGGTGTTGAGACGTTCCCTCCGAGGTACCATCTCACAGGGACTGTGTGGCAGTGGTCTTCTTCCCCTATCCAAGCTCACAAAACTTAGGGGTGTGCCAGACCAGTATTGGGACCTCACTTGTACAGAGTTATATTAGGATGTGACCAGGTTATGATTCAGCACAGCACATATGGACTGATACTAGGCCGAGGTTGGTCATTTTTCCTCCCAGGTGTTCAGGCATTTCATTGTCATTAGACTCGAACCCAATGTGGAAGGAAACTCAGCTTCATGAACTGGGTAGCTTTATGAAATGGATATTGGATAATGTTTTTAATGTTCTTGAAATTGTTTGGTAATGAAAGATGGGGACAGAGAATTTACGCTAAATTCATTATGTCATAACCTAGTATATGTGAGACAGTGCCTGACATTTCACACTCTCATGGCAGATACTGCCATGAGACTATGTTTACTTTTTTGTTTAATAGGGCAGTCTAGAAAAGTAACAAACAAATATGGTGAAACCAAATAACTCAACAGAAAATACACAAAAAATTCACTTGTACCACATTTATCCATTTTGAAATAATAACAGTAATGAATGAAGAGGTCAAATGTGTGTGTACGCATGAATGGGTGTGTGTGAGTGCATGTATAAGCATGTGCATACAGTGCTCTTGTGCTTATCCATTGTTTCTTTCTCTCTCTCTCTCTCTCTCTCTCTCTCTCTCTCTCTCTCTCTCTCTCTCTCTCTCTCTCTCTCTCTCTCTCTCTCTCTCTCTCTCTCTCTCTCTCTCTCTCTGTGTAATTAACTAGAAACAGCAGTCACCATTAAATGCCATCTCTGCAGTGACTTTTAAGCTGTAATGATCTTCAGCACTCTCTGTCCTGCAGTCCATCTCTTGATATTGTCAACCCACATGTAACATTGTCTTCCTTTTGCATGCTTCCCCTTCACTTTTCCTTCCACCACGGGGAGCTGTCTCTTTATATAGCTGAAGTACTTTACTAATAAGAAACCAATCAAACTATGTAAGTAAGTTTAGAACGTATAACCAAATCAAAACCGGCATAAACAAATTACTGTATCTGCATTAGCTCAGTGGCTATCATGCTTGTCTGCCTGCCTGCAAGGTTGAACCAGTCTACAGTGGCTATCATGCTTGTCTGCCTACCTGTCTGCCTGCAAGGTTGAACCAGTCTACAGTGGCTATCATGCTTGTCTGCCTGCCTGCCTGCAAGGTTGAACCAGTCTACAGTGGCTATCATGCTTGTCTGCCTGCCTGCAAGGTTGAACCAGTCTACAGTGGCTATCATGCTTGCCTGCCTACCTGCCTGCCTGCAAGGTTGAGCCAGTCTACAGTGGCTATCATGCTTGTCTGCCTGCAAGGTTGAACCAGTCTACAGTGGCTATCAAGCTTGCCTGCCTACCTGCCTGCCTGCAAGGTTGAACCAGTCTACAGTGGCTATCAAGCTTGCCTGCCTACCTGCCCGCCTGCAAGGTTGAACCAGTCTACAGTGGCTATCATGCTTGTCTGCCTACCTGCCCGCCTGCAAGTTTGAACCAGCCTACAGTGGCTATCATGCTTGTCTGCCTACCTGTCTGCCTGCAAGGTTGAACCAGCCTACAGTGGCTATCATGGTTGTCTGCCTGCAAGGTTGAACCAGCCTACAGTGGCTATCATGGTTGTCTGCCTGCAAGGTTGAACCAGTCTACATTGGCTATCCTGGTTGCCTGCCTGCCAGATTGAACCAGCCTACAGTGGCTATCATACCTGCCTGCCTGCCAGGTTGAACCAGCCTACAGTGGCTATCATACCTGCCTGCCTGCCAGGTTGAACCAGCCTACAGTGGCTATCATACCTGCCTGCCTGCCAGGTTGAACCAGCCTACAGTGGCTATCATACCTGCCTGCCTGCCAGATTGAACCAGCCTACAGTGGCTATCATACCTGCCTGCCTGCCAGGTTGAACCAGCCTACAGTGGCTATCATACCTGCCTGCCTGCCAGGTTGAACCAGCCTACAGTGGGTACCAGGAAATATTCTGGGAAGTCAAGACAGCCGGCATGCCACTGACCACATCACCCATGAAGTGTTGATTGGTCTATTAAAAATATAGGACTAGCACCATATACCCAACATAAGGCTTGTAAAAGGGTTCTTGACTATTGTTTACCGTGTGCCCAATGCAGCTTAAGGTGTGTAAGGGTTCTTTATTTAAAATGCAGAATGTAGATGCCTCTTCCAATACTAGTATATAGCTTTAAGTGTATTTATTTACAGGGTAGATTAGTATTTTATTTGTTTAAAAAAATCAGATCTATGTTAGTTTTACAAACATCAGCCTCATACAACAAAAGACACATTTTATCATTAGTTTTCTTTTGAAAAAAAAAATATATCCTGAAGCAGGACCCTACTATTGTTCTGTGACCTATTTGTATTCAATCCTACTCAATGTGATGACCCTATCACATCACTGCCTCATTGGAGGTGCTTGCTTCCTGACAAGTGTTCCTTTTGAATTTTTGTGTGTGCATATCCTTTGCAGGACATCGCTGTCAACACCAGCATCTTTCAGCTGTATGTTGATTTCTTGGCAAGATTACGCTCAGTAGTTTGCCATTGCTTTCTGAGCGGCCTGGCTCACATACCCCGTAAGTTACCGATGCGATTCGAACCCCTGCTGATTCTTACCGTCATCACGTTACCGATGAGAGTATACGAGATTACGGAGAAAAGTCATAACCTCTAAGCCACGAAGCCGGCTTTCCTTTTGAATGGGCAACAAAAATTTGTTTTCAAATTAACTTTAAAAAATTTGTCAGTAATATCAATAACTGTAGCACAACATTCTGTTTTGAAATAACTATGATAACAATAACATTCTTGTCCTTGGTGACTCTTCTAGGACAATGGCCCTGCAGCTGTGTGGATGGGTGCCTGATCACCCAGATGAGGACTTTGATGGATTCATTGATGGGTTGGTAGTCAGCTTCCAATTGTAGTGATAATCCACGTTAGCTTATGATTAACATTTCTATCCAGTACTGTCATTGTAATCATCATCGTCATCAAGTGCCGTGCCAGCTGGCATAGGCATTCATGGCTCTCCACAGATCTCGGTCTTTGGTTTTCTGGATCAACTCTGCTGCTGATATTCCTCCATGAAACCGTCTCAATCCATCCAGCATCATTTCTCTTGGTCTGCCTCTGCCTCTCTTCCCCTCAATCTTTCCAGTTGTTACGATGTTCTCCAATGCCTCTCTTCTCATCACCTGACAGAAGAAAGATGTTTGTCTCTGCCTTATTGTTGTATATAATGTTCTAGTTTCATTAGCCTGTTTCAGGCAGTCATCGTTAGTTACTCTGGCAGTCCAAGGAATTTGCAACATTCGTCTTAGGAACCACATCTATGTTGCTTCTAATTTCTTCTTACTTTGTTCATTTACCTTCCAAGATTCACTGCCATACAGCAAAACTGGTTCTACATAGCATTTCAGCACTCTCTTTCTTACATTCAGTGATAGTGACTTATTGCACAAGATACTCTTCATTTTCTGAAATGCGGCTTTTGCCTGCCCCATTCTGCTCCTAATCTCTGTTGTACATCTTCCATCTGATGTTATAAATGCCCCTAGGTATCTAAAATTATCCACTTGGTTAAGGATTTTTCCTTCTATTTCTATGTCACATTTTGGTGTCACCATTTTCTTTGATATTACCATTGTTACTGTTTTCTTGATATTCAAGGAGAGTCCTTTCCTTGCACTCTCTCTTACTACAACGTCTAATAATTGCTGTAGGTCTGTTGAATTATCCGCCACCAATACTGTGTCATCTGCATAGCGTATATTATTTATATTATAACCTCCAACTAGTATTCCTGGCATCTCTTTGATCTCTCTCATTATTACTTCGCTATACAGGGAGAAAAGATCTGATGACAAGACACACCCCTGTCGTACTCCTAGCTTTATCTGTTCGTAACTACCCTCTTTATTTCCCATTTTAATTGCTGCTACTTGGTTCCAGTAAACATTCTTTATTATTCTTAAATCTTTTCCATCAATGTTGATATCTTCCAACATTTTAATCAGTTCATCATGTTTTACTTTATCAAATGCCTTAGTATAATCTATGAAGCACAATTATATGTCTCTCTGTTTCTCTATTGACCTTTCTATTAGTGTCCGTAATGTATAAATTGCATTGTTTGTGCCCTTTCCTTCCACAAATCCATACTGTTCTTCACTAATTTCCATTTTTATTTTCTTTTTGTTTCTTCTCATTATGATTCTGAGTAGAAGCTTAGTGATATGGTTTATGAGGTTAATTGTATGAAAATCTTTACAATCAATTGCTCCTGGTCTTTTTGGTATAGCTATAAATACAGATTTCAGCATATCACTGGGTAAATATCCACTACTGTAAATATCATTCAACATTTTGGTTAATATATCTACTCCAATTTCTCCCAACACTTCTTCTATTGTGATTTCATCTGGCCCAGCTGTTTTTCCTGTCTTCATATGTTTCATAGCGTCAGCAACTTCTTCTTTCAGAATAGATGGACCTTCTAAGTTACTATCTTCTGTTAATTCTTCCCTTTCTCCGTCATATAATTCTCTTATATACTCATTCCACCTCTTCATTATAGCACCTTCCTCTAATATCTTTCCTGTTTTTGATTTCAAACACCCTGTATTTATTCTTATTTTTCTTCTTGTAAGCTCACTGATTTGTCTGTACATATTTTTTGTATCATTAATGGAATTTAATTCAATTTTTTTGCATTGCTCGTTTAACCAACTTTCTTTAGCCTTCCCACATTTATCTTTTATTTCTTTATTTATCTTAGCGTATTCTCGTTTGTCATTTTTACTCTGTTTTCTTTTGTCCATCAATTTTAAGATTTCTTCATTCATCCATTTTTTCTTAGCTATTTTGCCTCTCTCCGGTAATACTTCTTTGCTAGTTTGATGAATGGAGTCCATTAACATTTCCCATTGTTCATTTATATTCTGTATTTTAGCTATCGCATTGTACCTATTTTTCACAGTCACTGTGTATTGTTCTTGCAGTTCTTTATATATTTTCAGAACCTCTTTATTAAGTCTCATGTTCTTAACCATTTTTTTCCCTCTCTTTAATCTTACTTTTATTTGTCCACATAGTGGTACATGATCACTATTACAGTCAGCACCAGGCATTGTCTTTACATTAATTAAAGCATGTCTATATCTTTTATTAATTAGTATGTAGTCAATTTGGTTGCATATTTTCTTTTCAGGGCTTTTCCATGTGTACAGTCGTCTTTTATGGTGTTTAAACCATGTGTTTCCAATTATCATGTCATTGATATTTGCCCATTCTATTAGCTTTTCCCCTCTTTCATTTCTTGTACCTAAACCATAATTCCCCACTACATCCTCCATTTGTCCCTTTCCTACTTTTGCATTAAAATCACCAAGTATTATTTTTATTTCTTGTGATCCAATTTGAGCCATCACCATTTCTATTTTGTCGTAAAAGTGTTGTATTTCTTCATCACTACTGCTTGTTGTTGGTGCATATACCTGTATAATATTTATGTCTATTGGTTTGCCTTTGATTTTTACCATAACTACTCTATCTGAGATACACCAGTATCCATTAATTGACTTGGCTGTTTTTTCTTCTAATGTTATTCCTACACCTTTTTCATGTGTATCCCCTCCAGAATAAATTATTGTGTGATTGTCAGCTATAATTTTGCCTGATCCCTTCCATCTCATCTCACTAATGCCTAGTATATTCATTTTCATGCTATCCATCTCTCTTAGAACATTGGTCAACTTTCCTAGCTCATTTAATGTCCTAACATTCCATGTTCCTACTCTAAATTTATTTATTTTAGTTATGATTTTGCCATCAGTAGCTGGTTGACGGTCTGGTGTCACCTGTGGCTCATGACTGTCCCTACCGGACGAGGATGTCCTAAGACAGCCATTAACGTCGTTCACTAACTCTGATATATGTTTTGCCATGAAGTCTTGGGAAGATAATGTGGTGGTTTCCCCTTGCCTTTCACATTCACATGGTGGTCTTTTTACTTCTGCCTTTGACAGCCATTTCCGACCATTAAGGACAAGTGAGTGCCCTGCTCTGCTCAGCTGCAGAGTTGTCCACTTATTCCGGTGGATACTCGGTCCCCAGAGCTGTGTTAGTCACACTGTGGTGTGTTTCCATCCTCTACCACGGGGAGGTGCAGTTGGGATTTTCCCTTCATAAAGTTATGGTCTATGACCAAAACTCTCCAGTACTTTTAGAGGACATTTTAGAGGTCATTGTAATAATGGCTATGTATGAAGCTGTAGAGGTGTAGTAGCTGTAACTTTCTTCAACGGGTTTGTGGTCCTTAGTTCAAATCTACCTTGAGGCAACAGTTTGTGGTGTCCAAATAGGTTGATCTCGAGCATGTCATAAGAGGTGTCTAAGAAGGTTTAGCTTAAGACTGGCTACCTCATCCTTTACAAGATATAGCTGCAAGATCAAACCTATTTTAAACAAGTCTATAAAGGGCTTGGCATGAATTGGTTGAGGGACTACACTCCATTGAATGATGGAAGGCAGCAGAGAGAGGTATGGGTTGAACCAGCCTCATGAAATGGATATCAACATTCATTTGACAATGTTTTTTTTTTCTTATGTGAATGTAACATGAACAATAGATAATTGATGAACGAAAGATGAGTGATTGGAAGGGCCGAATTTAAGACTGGCCTGCATGCCCAATTTGTGACCCTTTGAAAATATAGTTTGTTCTTTCAATATCAGAAATGTTTCTTGGAGTTAAAGCAGTGTCCTTGGTCAAGAAAATATTAGCCTAGAAGTAAAAGGTTCAAGGAGAGAAGATCAACCTCACTGTGCTGGATTTGGCCCATCTGGCTCAGTTGCTATCTACATATTGGCAAGCCACCTGCTGAGAGCACCTCACAAAGCACAAACTCCATACTGCCAGCAATGACCAGTCTCCAGAAAAATTGTACACGAGGTCTGAACAGTGCAGTTGGATAATGAACCCATGACTTTCAGAGCATGAGGCAGTCAGCTTGGCCACCCCACCACCGATATGTGGAGATTAGAATTATACCCTCAGCTTGCCTTGAGAAGTGGACTTAGCAATGTGGCTGCTAATATATGAACTATAATTCAATGGGTACCGTCCCACTGTGGTGTACCCAGAAATGAGAGGGTAGATAGATAACATGCCAAGAAAGGTAGATGATATGAACAGGAAGAGAATGAACATACACACTATAAGAAAAAGAGAGTTATCCAGACTATCAGAAAGGAACAGAACCAGTACAATGAAGCCTACCATTCTCTTGATCGGCAGGGATAGGTCACAATTTAAAGGCTTTGAATGGGGCATAACAGACTGAACAAGTATATGTACAAGGTTCGCCTGAGTGACTCACCATTTTGCGATCATGCGGGCAGTGTGAGAAAACTGCAGAGCATGTTCTCCAGGATTTCCCTGAGTACAGCCAACCAAGAAGGGGAGGCTGGCCTAGTGAGTGGCACTGCATTCGAAGCTGTCTCATCTTATCTCATCTCATCATGTTCCTCTTGTACCTTGCAGTGTCAAGGTGAAGTATAAACAGCAGGAGAGTGCCTACTTATGGGCTTCATGTATCGATATTCCCATAGATTCTGTTATTCCCTGCATCCATCGTTTACGTGGTCGGCCTCTTCCTCTGCTTCCCTCTGGTCTGTACATCATTGCTTGTTGTGGTATACTGTTAGTTGGTAACCTACTTGCATGGCCAAACCAATTGCCTTCTAATAAAATCTAGTGTAGCTATAGCCCTGATTTCTTCATTTCTGATCTTATCTCTTCTTGATACATTGAGTATTATTCTCAGGAATCTCATTTCTGTTGTGATTTTTCTTTTCTCTTTTTCTGTCATTGTCCAGGTTTGGCATTGGGAACATAGAGTTGGTAGGAAGATTGTGTTGTAAAGGGCTTTCTTAGTAGTTATTGATACATGTTTGTTCTTTAGAATTGATACCATTTGTCCAGTGAGTTGGTTTGCCATACTGCATCTATTTTCAATCTCGTCTTCTGATTTGCCATTTGATGATATTATACTTCCTAGGTAATTGAAACTCTTTACTTGTTTCAAGGGATGTTCATTTAGGTGAATCGTTATTGCTTTTTCTTCTTTAGTTACAGTCATTACCTCTGTTTTACTTGTGCTAATTTTCATGTTATGTTCCCTACACATTTTATTTAGACTATTCATGTGGTCTTGTAATTCAGCTTCTGATTTTGCTATTAGTGCTTTGTCGTCCGCAAACAGGAGTTCTCTAATGGTTAGATTTGCAGATGGTTCTTCTTCCATATTCTCGTCATGCAGTGTTTTTGCGGTCTCTGGCTGGTTTCTTTACATATGTTGCCTATATATGTTTATGAACAAGAGAGGGGACAGGACACAACCTGGGTTAGGATCGGCTAGCCTCTGCCAGGTGGGGTGAAAAGTGAAAATTAGTAGCCTGCCGATGACCCGCAGACTATACAAGTCAACCCCACCTCCATGCCGTGTAGACTGGGAAACCATGACCACGAGGCCATGGGCTATGGCTCGCCATAGGGGATGGACTCCCTATGGTCAGATTTTTGTCCTAAACATGCAACTAGTCTAGCAAGCCGGCAGGGGATCTTCATACCGCTCTTAGAAAAATATCCAGAGCTGTAAGGAACAGAAAAAGAGCTCCAGAAATCTACATCACAAGAACT
Source organism: Cepaea nemoralis (assembly GCA_014155875.1). NCBI lineage: Eukaryota > Metazoa > Mollusca > Gastropoda > Stylommatophora > Helicidae > Cepaea > Cepaea nemoralis. Next base: position 326,855 of record JACEFZ010009947.1, read on the forward strand.
TTGACGGTGTAAACATGAAAGAACAAATGCAAGAAGAAAAGGAAAAAGTATGCCATGAAAAATGGAAACATGATCCTCTTTACTGGCTAGTTAACATTTATCATATTTACAAGATATAGTAGTAAATAAATTTGTGCATGATTTTTCAGACTGGTTCAAACTGGTGACCCTGAGAGGGCTTCTGCAATTGCATTGTTGTACCTCCACATCAAGAGAGCTCTTGAGATCCTCAGTAACTGTGCTATGAGTGCTGAACAAGGTAATTTACCTTCTTTGTAAAGTATGGAATATTGTACTTGACATACATTCCAGGCATACACTGGAATGCATACTTACCAGATTTACATTGGAAGATATTTATGCGAGTTTGTGCGCGTGCACACGCACATGCCCACGCGCACACACACACACTGTCAAGGTCCTAGTTCATTAACTTGTCTGTGCCCTGGCAAGTGGTTTACATGCTAATAATCATCAGTCAAAGTCGATGAACATCTTTATATGTTTAATTGCCAAAAATACAATTCAGTGGAATATAGTATCACAAACATCATGGTATTTAGCAATGTAAATATATAATCGCTCTCGCCGCTAGCACACACACAAACTATAGCAGATACTCACAGCTCGAACTAGCAATCATTTCTGTTAGCTGTTCTCTCGCTCAACAAACCTCCAAACACAACCATCCACATTTAATCCTCGGTCCCGTCTGTCCAAGCTTACGCTCTGGGTCTCCTATCACGTGGTGTATGACCGCGTGTATTTCAAGTAGTCTGTGGTGGGTAATGCGTCTCAGTATTACCTTGTGCTGTCCTTCACCTAGGGGTTAGTCAGTCCGTCGCTGATAGCTGTCTATGGGGTTAACCCATGTCATCCTGTCTGTCCCTGGGCGTACTGTCCTGTCTTATGCTAGCCCTTGTCCTGTCTCAGGGATCTGACGGCAGTAGGACTCTGACACACATGCACGCATGCACACACACACACACACACACACACACCACATCACCCCCCACCCCACCTGCCTAATGACACCTGTAGAAAACACCAACTACATTTACCTGCCATCCCACAGAACTGTGTGACTTACTTATTGACTCTCTCGCTTTCTCTCTCTCTCTCTATGCGTGCGAAGAGAGCGAGAGGGAGAGAGTGGGTGAGTGAGTGAATGACAGACAGAGAGAGAGAAACAGATATGACCAATGAGATGTCTGTATGGTATTTTGCTTTCGGTAGACCAATTCTTTCTATATTCCTCTCACCTTCCTTAGTGGTAAATATTCAATTTCAATTGTTATGTAGGTTGAGTTTAGTTAATACCAGCAACGCGAGTGAGAACTGTCAAACGATAGTAATTTTTATTGCAACTATTTGTATTCCTGCCTCTTTCTGGTATCCTTTCTGTTGCTGTGTATTGACTGAAACCTTGCCTTCTTGACAGACAATAGTTTGTAAAATGGAGTTATACCTCTCCATAACACAAAGCGTGGACTGAATTTAGAGACCATGTATTGCCCATGCAGCATGATCCTCTCAGCCTGTCTAGTGTACTCCAGAGGAAAGGTAACACCAATACTTCTGGAACAAGACAAGCTACAGAAGTTGCCGGATCAGCAAAGCAATACTCTATCCGCCTGTCTGAGCTTCCATCCTAGACCAGTTGTCAACTAGGGCTTAGGGTCTGGTCTGCCCTGCCATGACATTTAGTCTTTAGGTTGTATTTCCTTGCATTAGGGTAAGGCTTGTACCCTCCCAATTACACTCCTCCACCCGAAGTCGTTGGCACAATGTGGGGTGTTGGGTATGGTGATCTCTGCCCAACATTCAGTGCTAACAGAAAGCAGGTAGTACAGTCTACTGTCATATGGTAGCTCAGTCATATCTGACTAAGACTTGCTGTATATTGCTTGCCTTGATATTGTTGTTAATTGTTTTTATAGCCGGAAAAACATCTTTTAAGGGAGTTAACAAATGTATTTCTGTGGGCGTTCTCTTGCTTGGAACTCAAGCGTGGTCCATGTGTGCTACTACTACTAGTAGCCTTGGACTGATTTTTGTGTGAGTATTAGCTTTCCCTATTACCAGTGTCCCACATCATCAGGCAAACACATTCTGATTTCTGAGGTACTTGTAATTTACGTCCCCAGGTCAAGTACCCGAAGTCAACATTTTAATCCAACTGACCGGTGGAATGGTTGAATCCACCACCTCTGCACCAGCGCTGCAGAAGTTTAAAAGTGAGCACTCTTATCTATACGGCCATAATGACTGTTTACAATGTAAGACATTTCAGCTAAACTTTCATATCATTTTCTTCCTAACACAGAAGGTAAGCCGAATCTACAGGCTGTGGCAATGGCTTTGTCCGGCTTCACAGAAGACAAGAATGCCTTGTGGCGACGAACTTGTGGCACACTTAGATATCAGTTAGAGAATCCCTATCTGAGAGCCATCTTTGCTTTTCTAGCCTGTGATGAGGACAACTACGAGGATGTCCTGGTAAGTATGTTTTATTTACTAATTTCAATATACCTAGAACATAACTAGGAGAATCTGTTGAATTAAAACTGAATTCTGTTGTGATTAAAGGGTGTGATTTTCTCATTTGCTGTTGTTGAGTAATGTCTACACAAACTCCGTGGCGAAAGGGTTATGGACGCATTTCGTTATCCCGTGTACCCGCGTTCAAAACACAGCTGCACGTGATTTGGCAGCAGGCCGCGCTGTGCTGATTTTTTACAAAATGGTGTGTGTGCTGATCATTCAGAAAACAATGGTAAACTACTGAATGTAAACTTGCCAAGAGATCACAAGAGTGAAAAAATGCTGGTATTGATGGCAACGTCCTGTAAAGAATATGCAGCTAATGTTAAAGTGCGAAGACACACCCATTATCTGCCTTGCAATGTTTGTGTTTTGGTACACAATGAGGGGTCACTAGCCTTTTCAATTTTATATTGTAAGAAGACACAGGTTATGGTCATCAATAGGAAGAAAAAAATACCACAATGTAATATAAGTAAATGGGAGTATTCTTAAACAAGTTAATTAGTACAACTATCTCAGAACAATCATAACATCTGATGGGAGATGCCTTGAAGAGATTAGAGCAAGAATCATCATGCGAAGGTAGCCTTTTGCAAGATAGAAAACATACTGACCAATAAGAAGTTGTCAGTTGCAACGAGAAACAGAGTATTGAAGTGCTGCATGGAACCAGTAAACCTGGGAAGGTTAACCCGGCCAACAAATGCCCGCAGAAGTCGGATGTGTCGGCCAAACGGCACAAGTATCGCAGCTCTGCTGTAAACAGGCACAACACAATTACATCTGAAAAAACACTTTGAATGAACGCAGAAGAAGAAGAAGAAGAAGAAGAACCTGTAATTTTGTATAGATGTGAAATGTGGACAGTGAGCAGACAGGCTGAAAAACATCTAATGGCTGTGGAAATGTGGTTTCTGAGAAAAGTACAAAGAATACCATGGACAGACAGAAAAACCAATGACCAACTCCTGCAAGAAACAAATGAGAACTGTAAACTGATTAGAGAAATTAGATGTAGACAATATGAACTGGAAACAGTTAAGTATATTAAGCTCCTGCGAAAAGAAGAGACATACTAACCACAGACACAATGCACATTCACATACCTTACAAGGAAATCCATCATACACATGTGAAAAACAAAGCGTGACTTATCCAAAATCAGAAGCAATCAATAAATATATAAAATGAAATAATAAAATAGCAAACAAGTACAATAGCACAACAAAGGACAGCTGACTGTGTACGGTGGATTTCCTTGTAAGGTATGTGAATGTGCATTGTGCCTGTGTTCAGTATGTCTCTTCTTTTCGCAGAAGCTAAATATACCTAATTGTTTCCAGTTCATATTGTTACATCCTGCTGCAGCCGCTGCTTTTTCTAGATGTAGACAGTCTCAATATTTTTTTTACATGTTATGAGAAGAAGTAAATAGGAGAACTTGGTGACAACTGGCAAGATTGAGGCTAAAAGATCAAGGGGATGGCAAGGAAGTAAATACCTGGATGGCTTGGCCACATGGTATGGTTGAGACAACATAGAGCTGATCCACGACTCTGATGGTTGTGTGAGATGGCGAAACATGACTGCCCACATTTATCGGCATGGCACATGATGGATGAATGGATTTTAGTTTTGTTCAAGGAAGATTTTAAAAAAATAAATAATATATTTTTTCCTAATTAACAATTGCCTGCAAATACTGTATTGTCTAGTCAAGTTAAAAGATCTTTATTCATTTTTAGATAAGGGATTCCAAGTACAAACTGGCAATATATGTTTGTTTTGTGTTTACAAATGTCTGTTTCATACATAGAATGAAGAGGACATGTCTGTTGAAGACAGGATAGCTTTTGCCCTCAACTACTTACCAGATGCGAAGGTAAGGAGATAAGGAGATGTGCTCATAACTTGTGGTAAAGTATACATGAGTGTCTAGGTGACTTGCTGGTTAGAGAGCTGGCTTGTTATGGCTGTCCTGGGTTTAAAACAAGGTTGTGATGTCCAGATTGATGCAGTCATAACAGTTAGTTCTAGTCTGAATTACAGTTGCACAGAAAACATATATTTTATAGAACAGTGTTTTATATATATATATATATATATATATATATATATCCATTCCATTGGCACCTTGCCGTCTTGACAGACGATAGTTTGTGCTTTAAAAAGGCATAATAACTTTTAACTATGGCGGTAGCGAGTGTGACTGATAAGGCCAATTTGCGCTGTAAATGTCCGTTCACAGTGGGTGCATGTGAACACGTGGTCATTTCCACCATCATGCACCATCTTACGTCTCAAACGCTTGGTGTGTGACTTTTCTGCAATAATTTTCTCCTTTGACTTTATTCCATTTCTGATATTTGCCCTCCATGCAACACGTTCAGCGGCGACTTGCTCCCAATGTGCATTATCAATGCCTGTATCAATCATGTCCCGCTTACACACATCTTTGTATCGTAGTAGAGGCCGACCCTGAGATCTCTTACCCATCTGTAATTCACCAAAAAAGATATCCTTTGGTATTCTACCATCATCCATCCTCCTAAGATGTCCTATCCATCTAAGTCTACGAAGACTGAGCATGGAATAAACTGTCACACAACCTGATCTTTCCAATACTTCAGTATTTGTGATTTTGTCTTGCCACTTAATACCAAGAATTCTTCGCAGACACCGCATATGAAAGCTGTTTAAATTGTTCTCTTGGTGTGAGTAAGTTGTCCAGGTTTCACTGCCATAGAGAAGAGTACTAAGGACACAGGCTTGATAGACAAGGACTTTTGTTTTGGCAGTAAGCTTCCTGTTCTCCCAGACTCTTTTTCTTAACCTGTTCATTGTTGTTGCTGCCTTACCAATCCGGATGTTGATTTCCTGATCTAGGGATAATTTGCTATTTACCACTGATCCTAGATATGTAAAATGGTCTACTATCTCTAGTTCGGCGTCGTCAATAAAGATTGATGGTACCTCATGTGCACCTTGTGACATAATCTGTGTCTTCTTTTTGCTAATTGTTAAACCAAATTCAGAACAAGCATTGGAGAATGCAGATAGTAGACATTGCAATTCTTCCTCAGAGTGGGTCGTAACTGCAGCATCATCTGCAAAAAGCAACTCTCTGATCAGTACCCTCCTAATTTTGGTCTTAGCCTTCAATCTCTGAGCATTGTAGAGGCCGCCATCTGAGCGTGAGTGAATGTATATACCACCATCCTGATCACGAAATGCATATTTCAGTAGAAGTGAAAAGTATATTCCAAAGAGGGTGGGAGCTAGTACACAACCTTGCTTAACTCCACTCTTGATTTCAAATTCTTCAGAAGTTGCACCATCAAACTTGATTATACCCTTCATGCCTGTGTGGAACGATTCCACAATGGACAGAAGAGTTGGTGGGCAGCCAATCTTCTTTAGTGCCTTGAACAGACCCTCACGACTGACCAAATCAAATGCCTTTGTGAGGTCGATGAAGGCAATAAACAGTGGTTGATTCTGTTCACGGCATTTTTCTTGCATTTGTCGCAATGAGAATATCATATCAGTGGTAGACCGGTTCTGTCGAAAGCCACACTGTGATTCGGGGTAGACTTGATCTCCTAGGACTTGAAGTCTGCGCAGAACAATTCTGGCAAATACTTTTCCAACAATACACAGAAGTGAGATACCCCTATAGTTGTTGCAGTCGCTCCGATCGCCCTTGTTCTTGTACAGTGTTATGATGCTTGAATCTTTGAAATCCTGTGGGACTTGTCCTTCACGCCAGCATAGCTCTATTAGCTGGTGGATCTGTATAGTGAGTGTGTCTTGCCCACTCCTGATAACCTCTATTGGAATCCCATCCTTACCTGGAGCCTTGCCAGATGCAAGTTCATTTATAGCACACTTAACTTCTGTTATGGTGGGAAGTGTGTCCAGGTGGTCAAGAGTTGGTAGAGCCTCTATGGCGTTGAGGGCATCATCCGCTAGTTTGGTCTCACTTGAGTAAAGCTCCAAATAGTGCTCTACCCATCTGTCCATCTGCTGTTTCTTATCAGTGATGACTTCTCCAGTCAAGGTTTTCAATGGTGCACTTCTTTTGATCACTGGACCACAAGCTTTCTTTATTCCTTCATACATGCTTCTTATGTCTCCCATATCACTTGCGATTTGAATGGACTCACATAACTTGATCCAATAATCATTTGCACACTGCCTGGCAACCTTTTGCACATCCTTCCTAGCTTGCCTTAACTCACTCAGAGTGTTACGCGTTGGTCTTTCCTTGTTTCTTAAGAGAGCTTTCTTCTTCTTATCAATCAGGGGCTGCAGAGTCTCGCTGTTGGCCGCAAACCAGTCCTGCCTCTTATGATCCACAGTGCTGTAAACCCCTACGGCAGTTTTATAAAGAGTTTCCTTAATTTGACCCCACTTTTCATTTACTGTACAATTTTCTGGTGTATCAGTGAAAGCATCTTCAAGTTGCTGTTGAAACTGAAAGCACTTTTCAGGATCATGAGTGTTAATAATATTAATCCTGTGGCTAGATTTGTGTTTAGCTGTGTAGATTCTCTTTGGTCTCAGTCTAACCCTTGCAACAACCAAAGAATGATCCGTATCACAGTCAGCACTGTGGTAACTACGAGTCAATGATATATGGTTCAGATGTTGCCTCCGTGTGATGATGAAGTCCAGCTGGTGCCAATGGCCGGATCTTGGATGTTTCCATGTGACCTTATGCATCTCTTTTGTTTTAAAAAAAGAGTTTGTAATACATAGGTCATTACTGGTGCAATGCTCCAGCAGCCTTTGCCCATTTTCATTCATGCGACCGATGTTGTATTTTCCAAGGCACACTGGCCATGAACTTGAGTCCTTGCCCACACGAGCATTGAAATCACCGAGCATATAAATGTAGTCAGATTTTGGAACTGCCTTGATCACGGAGTCTAACTCCTCATAGAACAAGTCCTTCACATCATCAGAGGAATCGAGTGTCGGTGCATATGCAGTAATAATGGTGGCAAACCCAAAAGAGGTTGCCAAGCGCAGGGATAATAGTCTTTCATTTCCTCCTGCTGGAATTTCAATCATTCCCAGTAGTGAATTCTTCACTGCAAAGCCCACACCGTGTTGCCTTTTTTCTGCCTGCCCTCTACCCTTCCAGAAAAAGGTGTAGTTGTTTTCAATGAGTGACCCTTCCTCAGCGAGGCGAGTCTCCTGCAGGCCAGCAATATCAATGTTAAGACGATTGAGTTCGGCATCAATCACAGCCGTTTTTCTCACATCGTCAATATTGGTCAAGTCAGTGGAAAATCCTGGACACATGGTTCTCACGTTCCAGGTTGCAAGCCGTAGCTTGAGGTTTCTATTTTTATTTTGAAAAAAAAAAATATATATATATATATATATATATATATATATATATATATATATATATATATATATATATATATATATATATATATATAATTTTGAGGGCAGCCGACAGATATTTGTGGGTCATGGCCTCGAGCTTCACGACGGCAGGCAGAGGAACTCTTCTTGAGTCAATGGGTGCGGTCTCCGACCAGTAAGGTCACTGCCATAAAGGAAAGCAACGGCAAACTACCTCTTTAAAAGTGCCTAGTATATCATGATTCGCTTAAAGACTGATCGTCGCAAGACAAGGACAGAGACGTTAAAATTAGCAACTTGGAACGTTAGGACGTTAAACGACGACAAAAAATTAGAGAACATAAAACAAGAAATTGAAAGGGAAAAAATTAATATTTTAGGTATGTGCGAAACAAGATGGACAGGAGCAGGCATCAAGATAGAAGAAGGAGCAGTCAAGCTGAAAAGCATCTGATGGCTGCAGAATTGTGGTTTATGAGGAAAATGCAAAGAATACCATGGACAGACAGAAAAACCAATGACCAAGTACTACAGGAGACAAATGAACATCGTAAACTGATTAGAGAAATTAGACGTAGACAGTCAAAATTTTTCGGACATGTTATGAGAAGAAATGGATTGGAGAACTTAGTGACAACTGGCAAGATCGAAGGGAACAGACCAAGAGGAAGACCAAGAGGAAAATACCTGGATGGCTTGGCCACATGGCATGGATGAGACAGGAACACTGAGCTGATCCATGACACTGGTGATCGAGTGAAATGGCGAGTCATGACCGCCCACGCTTTCCGGCATGGCACATGATATATATATATATATATATATATATATATATATATATATATATATATATATATATATATATATATATATATATATATATATATATATATATATATATGCAATCTTTTTCACATTGTACCTGTGTCTCTTCACCTACCTGGCAGATTGCTTTTACATCCTTGTTTATTTACCCATTCATCTTTCCATTCAGCCATTCATCTTTCAGTAGTTATTTATTTTATGCTGAGAGTTCTTACAGTCTATACTTTGCTGTGAAAGTTAATGTTTACTTATCAAACTTTACAACATGATTGTAACATTGCAATGGTGGATTAAGATTCCTGCTGGGATCCCAGTGATTGGCTAAATGAGACTAATAGACAACACTCCCCAAGATACTCTGAAACAACTAAGAATTGGCTCGTTAAGTTATTTGGAAATAGGCTAAAAGGAGTATCGCAAGCAGTAGAAATTAAAGAAAATAGCTATCTAACAGTACATGTGGATGAAGCAGCTAGACAGACAATTATCCCACAACCCTTCCACTACTTGATGAATAAAATAATCTCCACCCATTGTTCTGTTATATTTTATGTGGTTTTGTTTTTTATTAACACAAAACACCTCAGGTGCTGCGTTTATTTGTCTCACACATTTTTTAAACATAAGAATACCTTCCCTGTCCCCTAATACATCAGCTGGAATACTGGAGCTGGCCCGTCTGGGGCCATATTAACATCATGTGCCATGCCAATAAGCGTGGGTGGTCATGTTTCGCTATCTCGCTCGATCACCAGTCGTGGATCAGTTCAGTGTTCTTGTCTCAACCGTGCTACGTGGCCAAGCCATCCAGGTATTTACTTTTCTGCCTTCACTTTGTTCTCTTCCCCTCGATCTTGCCAGTTGTCACCAAGTTCTCCAATTTATTTCTTCTCATAACGTGACCAAAAAATTGTGACCAGGGGCCATATCACAACCCACTATTGTTTCTCTCAAGCCACCCCTAAACCCTCTCTTACTGGTACACTAGTCTGTCCTGTTTTAATTAGGCTTACAAGTTAATAGGTGACTTATGACCCCTCTCTCTGCCCTTTTTTTTCACACTTTGGGTGGAGCTGATAAGGGTCAACACCTAGTGAGGACACTAGCTGAATTATGTGTACCTCCTGTATTTGAGCAGTAAATAGGAAATGTTACTAGTATGTCCACCTTTAGGGTATTAGCATTTTTGCTATTACTTGTGGTGTAGAACACAGAAGAGATGTTATTTCCATGATTTGTTATAAATCTAAATGACTTTGGAGTATCCCATTCTGAGATAACCTAGATGCTTTGTCACAATAATATTCTAATTATTTTAAGCTGAAGCTCTACTTGTGCAAGCTGGCAGATGAGCTGACCAAAGCAGGAGATTTAGATGGCATTTTGCTTACAGGTATAGTTTATATCTAGATAGTATAATTCAATTTATGATACAAGTCGGTATAATTTATGTTAATCTTTATGACAGTGGTTGTGGCAGCAGTATTACAGTAATAATGATTTGCTACAAGCAGTTATGTGTGGCAATTTTGTTCAGCCTTAATACATAATACACACGAGTCCTAATAGAAATACAACAAACAAACAAAAGCATTAAGATCATTTGTTTAACTCATTGTGTCCCAGCCAATTCCCCATGTGTTTATTAGTTACTCCAGTGATCCAGCCTAAAAAAGTGGATACCAGGAAATGTCTTGAGAAGTAAAGATGGTTGATGTGAAACTGACCATATCACCCAGCAAGTGCTGCTTGGTCTGTTAAATATGGGTCTTTAACTCCTCCATATCTAAACAGTAATTACTTTAATGTAATCTCCTTTGGATATTAAGAGTCGAAGGAAAAACTAGAGTAAGAATAAAAACACAAACTATGACTAGAAATTTCAACAAATAGAAAGAAAAAACAGAAACGTGCAGATTGCTTCGACCGAAGTTTGTATCAGTGAACAATACAAACAAAACTGCAAACAAATAAAACAAAAGAATACTTATCTCAGCTTCTGAGGAGTTTTGTTTTGATCAGTATATTCCTCGGATGCTGAGATTAGTAGATAAGTATTCTTTTGTTTTGTCTTTTTAAAATTTTTTGTTTCTAGTTTGTTGATAAAAACTCAAGTCAAAACCTTTGTCTCTAATTGTGTTTTTCCATTCATCAAGCTTTCTGGTCATATTCTGTGTTTTTATTCTGGCTCCAATATCAGCTTGGCAGCTGTCAACCCCCCTATCAAAGAACCCTAATGCTTGAATACATTGGCTTGTTTCAGAATGGTTCCATTAACTTTGATGTTGCATGTGGGAGACATTCTTTGTAATTACCATTACTTCTGTTTCTCTGTTATTCAGACTGAGACCTTTGTTTTCACTTGTCATTGCAATTATATCTGTACATTTATGTTGTGATATTTGTTGTTATAAAACACAACATTGTGTCTATACATGTCAGGTATGTCAAACAAAGGGATTGATCTTTTGGAGAACTATGTTGATAGAACCTCCGATGTTCAGACTGCTGCCATAGCCACTGTTTTCTCTGTGTCACCTGCTGTTATGAAGGACACAAGAGTCATTGAATGGATAGAAGGGTAAGCAGTTTGTTCAGCTGTTGTTTTGGGTAGGATTGAATATCTGTGGCTGTTTACAGGGCTACAGTATAATAGAACTTTAGAAAGGACTCTTACATAGTGTATTTGGCATAAGGTGGTAGCCCTATATTTGTATAGACTAGTTGAGAAGTGATGGGGACAATGTCACTCCAGCCGCTTCATTTTCCAAGACATTTCCTGATACCCATTGTTGGCTGGGTCGGACAGTTATAGATAGCCAAGGTCGGTTTTTAAAATCCAAGTCGATGTGAATTGAACCCATCACCACAGGGCTGGCAGGCAAGCACGCTAGCCACAGCACTACCCAGGCTTTCATGCTAGAACTATAGTCCTGTTATGTAAACAGCTATAGTTTTGATGGCTGAGTGGTTTAAATTAAACTAGATGGTAAGATATTCAGAGAATTCCTCCTTCTGCCTTTTATCTTCCAATGGAGAATAGACCTCAACCAACTCACGCCAAGTGTTTTGCAGCCTTGTTTATGATTGGATAGATTCTGCTGCTAAGGTTGTTTGTACGGTCTGCACAGTAGGTTATAGTGTTACTATTCTTTGCTTCCTGTAAGAGGCCAGGTAACACACAGGCAACTAGGCAGTTCAATAGTTTGCCATTGCTTTCTGAATGACTGAGGACTCAGCCATAGAAATCAACACAAGGTGATCTGCTTCCAACTCATCCGTGACTGATCTCAAACCCTCGACTCAGCGTGTTGGGGAATTGTGAAACTGTTTCACTGTCCATAGGCAACAGCACCACTTTCTACACTTAACATTAACCTTATTTGACACATCACGAAGAGAAATTGGCTTGAAGACTTAGTGACACACAGGCAAAATTGATGGGGAAAGAGGAAGGGATGAATACCTGGATGACTTAGCCATATAGTATAATTAGGACAAGAGCACAGACCTGACCCAAGACTCTGGGGATCATGTGAGATGGTGAACCATTACTGCCAGTGCTTATCGGCATGGCACATGATGATGATGATGATGATGGTGACAACCTTACAGTTTACTGACCTTGCTACTCTTTTCATCTACCTTGATGGTCTGTAACTTTGATGGTCTGTAACCTTGATAGTGTTTACAGTAGCTTATCTGTTCTGTGAGCCTGCTCTTCTTTTTATTGATCTTATTGCTATTGTTACTGACTGCTATTCTGCAAATATTGCTGTTGTGAGTAACCTCACTATTCTTCTGTCTTATGGACTTCAGCTAAAAATAATTGAATCTGGTATCCAGTTACAAAATGGGTGGTGTTGTCTTATCACACTGGCAACCTTTATTTCTCTGGTAGTTTCTTGGTACGCATTTTAGGCTGGGTCATTCGTCCTGGGAGCTATGCCAGTGGACAAAACTGCCTCACCAGGGGATTTGAACACATGATGACCAGGCTGGCAGGCAAGCATGCTAGCACTCATTAACACAGCTCCCTCTGACGAATGTACACACCCGTAAATTTGAAATATGTATGAATATATTTGTTAGAAACTAAAGTTGAAAGGCGCAGGAAACCTGTTGAAACATTGCTATATTTACTTGTTTCATTATTACTGTATGGACCAGCATCTTACTTGACGTTTGTATTGTAAGAGTCAAACATGGAACACACACGGGAGGTCACAGATGGAATCGTCATAGATGAACGGTCATAGATGGGACATTCACAGATGGAACATTCACAGATTAAAGAGTCATAGATGGAACAGTCACAGATGGAACAGTTATAGATGGGATATTCACAGATGGAACAGTCATAGATGGGACATTCATAGATGGCACATTCACAGATGGAACAGTCACAGATGGAACAGATGCAGATGGAACAGATGCAGATGGAACAGATGCAGATGGAACAGTCACAGTTGGAACAGTCACAGATTGGACAGTCATAGATGGAACAGTCACAGATGGAACAGTCACAGATGGAACAGTCACAGATAGGTGGTAGTATAACGTGTTCTTCATTCATCAGATCACTGGTTATCATTGTACCTGCAGTTTTGTATAATCTTCCACAGGCCAATGTCTTCTTCTGTCTGTCATCCCCCAAAGGAGCATAGGCCTTCAACCAACTCAGACCAAGCCCTTTGTAGACTGTTCTGATTGGTCAGATTTTGCAGCTGAAGTTTTCCGTGTGATGTGGTAGTCAGTCTCACCCCAACCTTCCTTAGTTGCCTCTTATGACATGCATGGTAGTTTACACTGTTCATATTCTGTGCTTCCCTTGTGGGCCCCTGTTACACATGGGAAATATAGATCAATGAGAGTGAAGCACAGGACTGTTTGACATATATGAACGCCGTTGCGTAAATGCTGCTAGACCCATATTTTATCAACCAGTCTGAGCTCCGAGGCTGATGTGGTCAGTATCACGTTGCCTGCCTTTACTTCCCTAGCCATTTCCTGGTACCAGTTTTAGACTGGGTCCTCCAGGTCAATTATAAACATCTGCCCCGATGTGGATTTGAACCCATGGCCACCAGTCTAGCCGTTGCCTAACTACAGCTCCCACAGGTAAATATTAGAACTTGTTAACTTCTGCTGCAGCTCTACATCCACTGGACACATCTGGCATCTCAGATCTCTCAGGGAAGAGTAACTTAGTCAAGCTTTTTTATTTTGTCACAATAGGTAAGAAACGGATTCAGGCCTGGCATATTTGAGAGTAGAGGTAGGCTCTTTATATTCATGCCACTCTGTGACATAAATATTGTATGAGTCATGTTAGTGAAGCTTGTAACAATACCTCTTGTATTTACAGATACAGGGACCTGTTAGATAGATGGAGGTTTTGGAATCAAAGGTAATCATAAGAACATTTCTTTTATTTATAAGCTTGTTCATGTTTAGTAGATACTAGTACAGTAGAGATTGCTGCCGAGGCATGCATATTTGATGGGAATGGAAAGAATATGAGGTCATGACTCAGCAGGTCGTGCTTGTGCTATAAGCAGGGTGCATCATGTTTACTTACTCAGCTTGACATGTCACCAGCTGCCTTCCTGGTTGCCTTCACTTTAGTGATCAGAGCAGAGTTAGATGTCTGCTTCTACCACTTGACTAATAGTGGTGGTTAGGACCATGTGTGAAAATAGATCACTCATCACCGACAATTGATCATTTGTTCAGATTAGCCAGTTTATAAGTGATAGTAACAGTGCACTTGAAATGAACTAGACTGAGTTTATAAATGACAGTAGAAAATAAAAATAGTTACGTACATGTAACTCCTGCAGAAAAAGTATGAGATAGTAAGCACAGACACAGTGTACATACCTTACAATGAACTCCAATATGGCAAACGTAAATACAAAAAAAAATCAATGATGACATAAAACAATAAAAATTAGTGATACGACACAACAAATCAGTGTTTCAGTTATAATAATAATCAGGAACAACACAGACAGATCTAAAGAAAAACATGAAATTAGAAAATTACTTTTTCTGTTTATATTTTAATTTGATTAAATTGTTTGCTTTCTGCAATGCTTTTATTTTCTATTGTTATATGCTGCTCCAGTCGTTACTTCTCTTATCTATTATAATTGAAAGTAATGATGCAGTGGATATGAACTAGACAAACATCTTTCCTCCTGAAAAGATATTAAGTTGCTATACTCTCTTGTGAAAAACAAGCCAACAGAAACAAACATAATCAGTGATAATAATGTGATCGTTGCTAAGATGTTGGTGTCCTTAATTCCACTCGTCGTCTGTCTAATACATCATAACAGAGAACAGGAACCCGTAATCAACTTCAACGGAAATAAGTCCAGCAACGACGGTGTTCCACGTCAGCTAAATACTTTATTCAGTGCTAATCTGTTGTTCCCGGAGAAATGGGAAGGCCAGTCCACATATATAATAATTAATAAGTTATAAATATTCCATCTTAGCTGTCAAACCAGATTGCATTCTAATCTTCCAACAACTGACGACTAACTATCATCCTATCCATCATTCTGGAATTTATATTCAGTTAATGATTCCTACAAATGAACTTACGCCACTTTGTGTGTGAGCAGATCTCATGACTTTCGGCCGACATTCAATTGGCGCATTATGATGCCATCCACTGTCTCCTTTCCTTGGCTTAAACCTGCTTCTGCCAATCGTCCTCCTTACTGCGGATTGTGTCTTTGTTTCCTCCACTTGCTGTATTCACAGATGTAATGCCCCTAATACATTCCAGTTGCCTATTCATGTTGATAACTCCCTGTTATCATTTCGTGTGGCCTTCCTTCTTGATGTTTCCAAACTCCACTGCCCATGGTAACCTAATGTAGTCCCCGTGACGTCATGTAGTAACTATTGTATTCTTGCGCATCTTGATTACTTCTCTACATTTCTGTGCCATGATTTTCTTATCCAATTCTAAATCATTGACTCATACCTCCGACACTACAAGGCAATAGTGACCTACACAACAAGGAAGTTAACTCTGCACAAGCAAGAAAGTGCTTTACCTGATGGTTATCCTTCACCTGTGACTTAGTGTTTTTCTATTTCTAGTGTTGGTATCTCTTGGCAAAATATGTTCATGAGTAATTAAAGAAGAAATACTGAGTGGTAATAGTTGTCCAACCTTCAGTGGGAACAATAACAGAAGCTGTAATAATTTCTTGTGCTAGTTACAGCACTGCTGACAGTTATTCATTTTTATGGGTTTCCATAATTTAGAAAAATGTGCTTTAATCTCCCAGTTAATATCTGTGGTGTTCATATTTGGTTAATGAATTTTTTTTCAGGGCACAATTTGATATAGTCCGCCAGTCATTCAGCCAAGAGTACAGAGTCACAACACAAGTGCATGTCAGTTGTAACTTCTGTGGAAAGTCTGTGTCTGCGAACGTATCTTTCTTAGGCAGAGCCCGTAATCTGCTCACATCTCCTTTTTCTAGAGGACCACAGAATCGACCTAAGGTAAAGAATGGTGCCTGTTTGCTGACTTCTTCCATTAGCATTTTCATTTGTTTTTCTTGTCATATGCCATAAATTAACTGTACACATTTGTGAGTTTATGACTGGTTTATTCAGTTAAAGTGTGTTTCTGTAATGATTTCTGGGTTGCTTTTAGATTTTTGAAAATTAATAATTCGTTAACAGCCACTCTCATAAGATAGTAAAGAAACCAAAAACATACCCAGGAATAATCAGGCAATGGAAAATTATTTAACAATGTCATTTGATGAAATCTTTGTTCACTCATTATCTATGATTAGCTACTGTGTTATAAATACTGACTGTGAAATACTTAGGAGAGTGATGCATTTTACACTGTCTTGAGTCATACTAAGGACAAAGATTCTGGTCTACCAGGTTTATGTTGTCACTTCTCAGTTGTGTGGATCTGGGCCATGGACATGAGACATTCTACAGTGAAGAAAACCGACTCATCAACAGAATAATGTCTCAGAAACTGAAATACATGGCCATATTAAACCTCACAGTGGCTTGGAAAGAGTAGTGGTGGAAGGTTGGGTGTCGAGTCAGGGGTTGGTCAGCACGAGGATGGACACAGGACATTGCAGACACCTTGGACATGGGAGTGCATGAGGCAAGAGAAATGGCAAGAGGTGGAGAAACTTTTAGATGAGCAGTGATGATCTCACCATTCTGTAGAGGGTCCTTCTTTAGGAGGATGATGATGATCTGAGCTCTGGCCGATGAGTAACACTAGCTCCAGACTATAAAATAGAGATATCCGAGGTAGAATATGAAAGTAGCAAGACAGGAAAAGGTCTATATATTGAAATATGTAAATAGGAAAAGACTACTTCACACATAATAAAAGACGTGGCAAAATACCATTAAGTCTCTGTAACACTAGAGAATGTAGAAAGTGGTGCAACAGTAGAGCAGCAACTGATTACACTAATCCAGAGTTGATAGATGTGTCATTAATCACAGGCTTTAACTTTATTTTAACATTATTTTACTGTCAGACAATACAAATACACATGCTTAACTGATTCAGTGCAGAAGGATACTATATCACCAAATGTGACCTCCCATTTGGACAGAAGGATGATATATCTCCATACTATAATCATTGTGTTGTTTTATTTCGTGGTATGTTCCCCAATTTCAATGCTCAGTGAACGGAAATTTACATTATAAAGCTTGTTTATTTGATTGTGTACCATGTTTGGTCCAAACCTACTTTTCTGTTTGGCACTGAATCAGTTAAATTATACATAATTGCAGCTGAATAATTATTTGTTCATTAATGACTCATGAATTATTGAGAATCTCACTGGCATTTGTTACCTTGCATTCAAAGGTGACCTGTTGTCCAAGCTGCAGAAAGGCATTACCTCGTTGTGCCATTTGTCTTTCTCATATGGGAACATTTTCAGGCTCTGGGCTTGAAACAGGTAAGGTTTGTCTAGAGTTTTAACCATGCAGATTAAAATTGGAACAAGAAACATGATGTAGTTGAAGGTAATTTTATAAATGTAGAGAGGCTCGTCTGCTGGCCTGCTAGTCATGGGTTCCATCTGCATCAAGCTGGATTCACATTTTAAAATTGACCAGAGCTCCCAGGTCGACACAGCCTAAACTGAGTACCAGGAAATATCTTAGGAAGTAAAGGCAGCTGGCATGATACCCCGTCACCCACCGTGTGTCGATTGGTCTATAAACGCATTGTCTATCACCATGTGCCCAGTGTGTGTGTGTGTGTGTGTGTGTGTATGTGAGTGTGTATTTACATGAACGAGGGCTATTACAAAATCAACATCTGATTGGCTGGTAACAATTGAAACAATTGCTGTGAAGTTGGAACTGCGACTAACTAACTAACTAACTAACTAACTAACTGACAATAACATCTAATTACATACAAAAGTTACATACATCACTGCATTACTTTTCCACATAGTTACCACCTAAATTCAGGCACTTGTCGTACCGTGGCATGAGTATTTGTAACCCCTCATCAAGGAACGGCGCTGCCAGGGTACTAAGCCAGTTGTTGACTCCATCCATCGGCAGTGTCGAAGCACTGGATAGCCAACCTGACCTTCATTTTCCTGAAGCAATGATAATGGCTTGATGCTAAGTCTGGGCTGTAAAGGGTGAAGGGTTGGGGGAAGGAAGGTGTTTTAAAATTTCCCACTTAAACTGCTCAAGTAAAGCCTTTGTGCGAGCAGCAGTGTGGGGCCCTGCATTGTCGTGCATGATAATGCGCATGTTTGTGTAACCTACATACATGTTTTTGTGAAATATATCCATGGTTTTGTGAGCTATGCACATATTTGTGTAAGCTATGTACATGTTTGTTTGAAATATGCACATGTTTTTGTGAGCTATGACCATGTTTGTGTGAGCTATATACATGTTTATGTGAAATATTTCCATGTTTGTGTGAGCTATGTACATGTTTGTGTGAGATATGTACATGCTTGTGTGAGCTATGTACATGTTTGTGTGAAATATGAGCATGTTTGTGAGAGCTATATACATGTTTGTGTGAACTATGTTCATGTTTGTCTGAAATATGTCCATGTTTGTGTGAGATATGTCCATGTTTGTGTGAGATATGTACATGTTTGTGTGAGCTTTGTACATGTTTGTGTGAAATATGACCATGTTTGTGAGAGCTATTTACATGTTTGTGTGAACTATGTTCATGTTTGTCTGAAATATGACCATGTTTGTGTGAGATATGTACGTGTTTGTGTGAAATATGACCATGTTTGTGACAGCTATATACATGTTTGTGTGAACTATGTCCATGTTTGTGTGAAATATGACCATGTTTGTATTAAATGTGCACATGTTTGTACAGTGTCACTGCAGCTGTACCACGTACATGTCTCATTGTTACAGGAGGTGGAGCCAAGCTGACACCTTTCCAGGAATGGTTTACCTGGTGTCAGACGTGCAGACACGGCGGCCATGCTGCTCACATCACGCAGTGGTTTCAGTAAGTATGTGCGATATAACAATTATGTATGTGTGCAGAGTTGAAAATAGAAGCTGCAGCAGTCTTGCAGAAGTCTGGGAGCTAATGTCAGCTCTTTGTTTTGCAGTGCCCTCAGGAGCTCTCTTCTGAAAAATGTACTCAATGCATGTTGAAATGAACTTTCGAAATTGAAGAATTCTAATACACCAGATACGACAGTGAAAACAATTTAGGGAGGAAAATATGAATTTGACATGTATACAAGTATAGTGGTAATTATCATACCATTGAGAGAGGAAATCTTGCTCACTGAAGCGACCCCTCGAGAAAAACTCTGGGGAACCTGTGAAGACCTCAAGCGAACAATCCTGATTATTTGTGTATATGTGTTCACACACACATACACGTGCACATATGCACACACACCCACATCTCTGTTTCTCCATATTGTTATAATTGGAATGCTTCCAGTGATCCACGACATGATGCCTAATGATCATCATCATATGTCACCCAGGCTGATGCAGGTGATGTGACTCCAGACACCTGTCTTCTGTGTTCTTGACAAGGTATACCTATAGATTCAACCCCACATTCTGCTAAGAAAAGCCTTGTTCTAAAAACAAAAGCCTTATTTCAGTATTTGTTGGGAGCCACTATTGAAATGGCCCGACCTCTTTATTCTCTGATTTGTCTCTGATAGATGTTTGACTCTTCACACGCTGTCTGTATGTTACAAGAGTTTGGTTTGCATGAACTGGGGCTTGATTAGCTACATGACACCTTCCTGTCTTGTGATTTCTTAAAGCAGCCTTGTATTCATGCAGTCTTGAGTTTGCCACCAGTTTCATCTGTATATACTTTGCTACTAGGTGACAATGTAATAGAGTAAACATCATGGCAAAATTCTTAGTCTTTTAGGTGCCACTTTATTGAGTCTCTCTCTAATTGCATCTGTGCATCTTGATACAGGTCATATGTGTGTTTGTAATATTTTCGACTTAGTTTCTCTGACAAATTTCCACTATAAGATGGCTTGTTTATTGAGCTTGCTTGGGTCTCGTACAACTCATGCTGTCACTTTCCACAGCTTTATGGATTATTTTCTAGGAGTAGTCTTTCCTCTGAAAGTCATGCATATGTTCTTCAGTTCTGATAGAGCTCCTTTCATTATGCATAGACCTCCTGCTCTTGCCATCATGCCTTAATAATACCAGTCTTGGTTTTCATTGGATGCTTAGATTGCTTAAGTAGGCATGATGTGTATGTGTTTATTTTCTGTACACTGTAAACTTCAAGTTGTTGTCACATCGTTCATTTTTTACAGCTAAAAATGGTACAGTTCTGTCATTTTCCATTTCCATTGTGAACTGTATTGACGAGATTTGGGTAATCAAGTGGGACAGAAATTATTTCAGGTTGTTTGTTGCATGGCTGCAAAGAACGAATGTGTCATCCGCACAACGCAACCAAGGATCTGATTTGTGGCATGAGTTGCAATTGCAATCTTTTAGTTTGTTCATGAAAATGTTACAGAGTTTGGGGGATAATGGAAAACCCATTGTCATACCATCATTTTGCTTGTGAAAGTTCTCAGTGTGGAAAAATTTACTCTTAACAGGGATTTCAGTTAATTTCAAGATCTGGTCCAGTGTGCTTTGGGGTAGAGTTCTAATCTTGAACAGTATGAAAAAACAGCATTGATCTTTTATATTGATGAACAGTGAGTTGTTACCATGACACCCACTGACCTCATTGACGCTTTTGCATGACCCTTTACACTCTCTTGTTGTCTTCCACTTCACGGATTTTCTGGACCACCATGTCTCTGTGTTCCCTTGCTGAAGCCTTGGACCACAACTGGACGTTGCACTGACAGCAACATTGTTTATTGGACTGGATATATTCCATCAGTTGTTTAAATTTCATTCCATTAGTTGTTTCAAATTTAGCAACTCTTAGGCCTAGTTGATAGCGCTGCTGACTGTTTACTTCCTTTCTGTTCTTAATGATCACTGAAGGTCACTGACTGTATGTAGCCTGGGGACTCTGGTAGCATCATCATGAATCTGTCTTTTCCAATTTTAACCTGGCTTGTGTGAAATAGCCTGTTGGAATGTTAGGAGTATAATCTGTTAATGCCTCTGAGTGGATGGGGCAAGGAACTGGACCTTATATAAACATGGCCTGATATATGTGAAATACATAGCATTTTACAACCATAAAGTTCTTTCTGTCAAGGAATTATCCTACTTCATGACTGAAATGTATTTTATTTGTTCTGTTTTGCTATCAAGTGTTGTTATGAATAAATATATTTTAATATAATCTGAAACTACTTGACCCAATATAGTGGATGAAGAAGAAGAAGAAGAAGAAGAAGAAGAATGCTGACATTCTGCACATTCTGAACATAAAAGAAAGCTGGCTCATTCACAGTGTCATGTCTTAGATACTGAAATCTTCTCGTCATATGAACAGTTAAAATAGCTTTGAAAGAACTGTGATGGAAGGCATGGTTACTGGAAAAAGGGGCCGACCAGGATGAAGATGGACGCATGACATTGCAGACAAGGTGCATAAGGCAGACGGTACGACAAGAGAATGAGAAATGTTTTGGCTGGCCATGATAATAACCACCTTCCACAAAGAACCTGCTACATGACTCACAGATTTTACCCTATGCCGTAAAAAGTTATTATAGATATATGCCACACACTAATTTCCCATGTTCAGTGAATACTAAGATTTGTTTTCTAGCAGTAACTTTGTTAATTTCAGGGAGCACAATGAGTGTCCTGTGACAGGCTGTACTTGCAAGTGTGTGTCCCAAGATGTTGTTGCACATCGCATGCCACAAGCTGAGGCCAGAAAAGATGAAGTTGCCATCCCATAATGTTGCATTGGCAGCTGTCTGTTTTGGTCATGTTGTGATTTTCTGCAGCAGGTTGTTCACACAGAACTTGTACTGTCAACTATAATAAACTAAACTATTTTGCCTTTTCCAGTTGACAGTCTGGTATGAATGGGCATATGGCTGCACATTGTGATTCATCAGTGATACCTTATTTCCTCTGTACACATTTATGTGAGGACTGCTTAAATATTCAAAACAAATTCTGGTTTATTATTTTACCATGAAATAAACCTAATGTTCACTGTTTATTTTATTGTGACTGTTTAGACCAAAATAATTTGTCCTGATCATATGTGATGAACAAGTCGCAGATCTGTCATAATTAGTATCCAAGAATGTCTGTTAAATGTTCAGGAAAGATATATACAGATTGCAAAAGAGCTATTTGTTGTTTTATAAAATATTCAAAAGCATTTGACAAAGTCAAACATCAAGATGTTTTCAACATTTTACATAAGGAAGATCTCAGGGTAATTAGGAATATATATTGGGAGCAAAACTCTGCCATAACATACAAAGAACTTGGTGAATCCAGAGCAGTTTATAGTTAGACAAGAATGTGTTTTATCATCTGATCTTTTCAAAAAGCACAGGGAGACAGTGCTCAAATACATTGAACATCTTGAAAGAGTTAATATTGAAGGCCAAAATATGAATATTAGATGTGCTGGTAACAATTTTAATAGTGACTTCTGAAAGTTGTCTGGATATTTTTAGAGACTCAATCGTCGCTCCAGATGTGATGTGATAGTGTCACGCTGGCGGCCTTCACCTTCCATGACATTTCCTGGCAGCCATTTTAGGCTGGGTTGACCCGAGAGCCCAGGTCAGTTTTGGAAATTTGCCTTTATGTGGACTGGAACTCATGACCATCAGGCAAGTGTTTAGCCACAATGCTACTACGACTCCTACTGCTAACATGGTTTGTTCCCAGCAGACAATTGAGTCTGTGGAAGGCAAGCAGTGAGCGAACAGACAAGAGAAATCCTGCACTGATAACATGGGGTGTCTGAAGCTGGAATCTGCTATAGGTCTGTGATGTGATGTGACCGTCACATTTTGTTGACCTGAAATCTGCTGTAGGTCTGTGATGTGATGGGACCATCACATTTTGTTGACTTGGAATATGCTGTAGGTCTGTGATGTGATGGGACCGTCACATTTTGTTGACTTGGAATATGCTGTAGGTCTGTGATGTGATGGGACCATCACATTTTGTTGACCTGGAATCTGCTGTAGGTCTGTGATGTGATGGGACCGTCACATTTTGTTGACCTGGAATCTGCTGTAGGTCTGTGATGTGATGGGACTGTCACATTTTGTTGACCTGGAATCTGCTGTAGGTCTGTGATGTGATGGGATCGTCATATTTTGTTGACCTGGAATCTGCTGTAGGTCTGTGATGTGATGGGACCGTCACATTTTGTTGACTTGGAATATGCTGTAGGTCTGTGATGTGATGGGACCATCACATTTTGTTGACCTGGAATCTGTAAACAAGCACAATGCAATTTTGTTGACCTGTGCTGTAAACAAGCACAATGCAATTTTGTTGACCTGTGCTGTAAACAAGCACAATGCAATTGCGTCTAAAACAGCATTCCGTACGAATGCAGAAGATGAAGAAGAAGACACTGGCACTGGGTATGGCACATGGTTAGAAAATCTAATAATAGTGTAACTAGAAAGTCCTTTGTCTACACAACCCATAAGACCTATGACATAGATAGAGTCCTAAACATGTGGAAAAGAGATTAGTCATAGAGATGGATAACATGGGGAAGACCTGACAGGAGCTGAAAGAGATAGCATAGGATAGGGCAGTTTTGTATGAGTTGGTTGAGAAGTTATGCTCCAATGAGGGATAATGAAGTGTAATGATCAGGTCATTTTGAAGAGAAGTATCATTAAAGTTGTACATATCAAAAACAAATTAGGTCATGCAGGAAGAATATAACTTTTTTGTTTTAAATTTTATTCTCGTTTCTTTGTTAAATATAATTTTCTTTCAGGTGCATTCTTGATGAGCTTGTTAAAGAAAGGTTACTTTTGTTTCAGAATTAATTTTTGTATTAGAAATATGTTTATTTTTGTGTTTAACTTTCTGTGATTATGTGAATAGCCTACTATCTTAAAAAGATAAGGACTTGTTAGAGACAATTTGTTGATGTGTGAACTGCTCTCCTGTGGTCTGAGATAATCACATTGATTACAGTGTATTTATTTGTTGCATGTCCTTGACGGGATATTGCAATACACCCCAGCATTTATTGGCTGTTTGTGATTTTTAAGGCTATGTTACTTTCAGTAGTTTGCCATTGTTTTCTGAACATTCGACACTCATACTCTTGAGAAAATCTGCACAAAGCAATTTGCTCCCTAAGTGCCTCCAACTGATTTCAAACTATGAATGTTGGTATTGTGAAACTGCATTCACTACTCCTAGGCCGAAGGTGCAGACACAGTGTGTATATGTTGTTCAAAAATGTACAGTTTATTTATTATCATGTTTATTAACATTTCTTTATTATTGTTGTTGTTGGCAATCTTCCGAACAACAGCCCCAAATTATTTAGTGTAAAATGCATCCCTTACAGGGCCTCATAAGGTTATTTCAAGAGCGATGTGTTGTCAATTACTTACATTTGAGTGTATCATCGTCTGCTAGACCAATCAATGGATACAATAAATGTTTCTGGGCTCTGAAGGCCCTCACTGTCGTCGGTATTATATACCGACGACAGTGAGGTCCTTCAGAGCCCAGAAACATTTATTGTATCCATCGATTGGTCTAGCAGTCCACCCACTCAATTATATGATTGTTTGTTTCACTAATAAGTGATTATGTTCGTATTTTTTATTATTTCAGCTAATGAGGCCCTGTAAGGGGTGCATTTTACACTAAATAATTTGGGGCCGTCGTTTGGAAGATTGCCTTGTTATTGTCTTTTGATGGTCAGCATGGCTGAGTGGATAAATGTGCTCGTTCTTACACATCCGGTGGACAACGCTTGGGTTCAAAGCGAGCAAACGCTATAAAACTTTTTAAAAAATTGACTTTGCAAGAATATTTTGACAATTCTTTTCCCCCGACGTTGATCTATGCAGCGTTCAAATTAGCTGTGGGAACACATAACTGCCCTGTTCTCACGTACATTTACAACTTGATTCGTTGCTTTTTAAAAAATATTTGTCATGTGAATGAATTTCTTTTGTGTAATAAAAGTCTGCTATGTTTAAGACTAAGATTACATGTTCTTTCTCTTAAAATTGTTGTACTGTTTGAATGAATAAATTAAATTTGAAAGACATTTAATTTGAATTTGTTTCCAGAAATGGGTGTTTGTGGCATTTTTATTTTAAAATTGTGCATGTTCTCATTTCATATCCTGCACTGGGATATCCATACATTGTTGGCTTCGGAGTGTACATGTCATTATGACAATCTTTCAGACTGTCAAATAACAAATTACTCTAACTAGCAGACATACATACATGTGCTGTAGAAAATAAGCACAACTTTCTCTTAATGAACACAACTTTCATAGTCAGTGAGTTGTGATAAGGTAATTGTCATGCTATAATGGCTCATCCGCCACAGAGTCTCGTAGTGGGCGAGAACTGGGAGCGGTTCTACCCCCGCTGGTGACTTGCGGGATAACTGAGCCGGCCGCTCAGAAAGCAATGGCAAACTACTGAGCGTAATCTTGCCAAGAAATCAACAGACAGCTGAAAGATGCTGCTGTTGACAGCGATGTCCTGTAAAGGATATGCAAATTAAAAAAAAAAAATGGCTCATCCAGAAGCAAGAATTGATCATGCTGAAATGTATGGTTCAAAGATGCTCCTCCATTTTTGTTCGATACAGTTGTGGGAGAGAAGATGCTGGACAGTTTGACATCATGGCATTGAGGAGTATCAGTATCAGAAATGATTGGCAGTACACGAGACAGAAGACTGGACATGATCAACATCATACAGTGTGGGATATAAGAAGCTGTAGGAATGTGAAGTGAACCTCTACAAATCTTGGTCCTTGGTGTTGTGTATTATTTCTGTTGATGATATTCCTCCTTGCCACGGGTCTTAGGCCATCCAGTATAATTTTTCTCAGTCTGCCTCTTCTACTGCTGATGTTTCCCCCAGTCACGATGTTTTCCAATGTCTGTCTTCTCATTACATGACCAAAGAACCTTGCCTCTTTCTGATAGTTGTATATAACGTTCTGCTATCATTAGCCTCTTCCATGCACTTGTTACTCTGGCAATCCAAGATATTTGCTTCATTCATCTTAGAAACTACATCTCTGTTACTTCCACATTCTTCTTAATTTCTTAGTTCATTCATTTAGTAGCATGTCGCAGAACCTCACTCCCATAACAACCTTCCAGAAAACTTCTCGATCACAAGCAAGATGTCCTGCATCCGATACACCCATCTGGAGATCATCCACCATATCTTGCACTAATCTTCTCTTCGGCCTCCCTTAGTTCACATTCCAAATTCTCTGCCATATGGAACAGGTTGTATGTAACATTTCAGCATGCTCTTTCTGACATTTAATGAGAGTAACTTATTACATAAGATACTTTTCCAGTTCATGATAAGGGCATCAAATGTTTTAACAAGCAGATGTGACCTTTTAATGTACGTAAAAAAAATATATCCATTTTCTTTATCATGCTTACAAAATATTTCAACATACAGATCATGATAATGCATGAGTATTGCAAGTGTTAACACTACCCTTTGCTGTGTCAACCATTTCGTTCTCATCTCCTGCATTATCATATCATACACCAGCAGGTTTCCTGTTTGGTTTGCACTTGATGTGTCCTTTAAGCACTGCATGTATATCATGACAGAATATGTAGCATTTAAACTGACTTCTTAATACTGAGGTATACACAACAAGCATGTGAGTGGCTCTTGTGCATCTCATGCAGATGCAGACATACTTATCTCAACACCCCCCCCCCCCCCCTTCCCAGCACACAAAGAAGCAAAATAAACTAAATTCTTTGAAGTATTAACTGCATTTATTATCAACATTAACAAAAACATTTTTTACAGTGTGATAGAATGTTAACAATATAAAAAAGAATATATAAAAAGAATGTTAACAATATAATTTCTGTTGAATTACATATTCAACATAAATTATATTGTTAACATTCTTTTTACCTAAAATGGATTCACGTCTGTTATGTTATCTTTTCATTAATTTATTGTGATTTGCCTTTATGAAAGTTGAACTAATTTTTTACCAAAGGAATGGAATAGCAGCAAATAAATAGCAAATTATTAGCAGTAAATAAACTACTTTGGTCACATCAAATGGCATAATATACTGAAAACCATAATGTGTGGGAAAAATTTAGTGCAAAAATACAAGAGATAGTTACACATAAACATGAATAGACAACATCAAGCTATGATCAGAATACAGGCAAGCAGAATGTATGATGAAGGCTCAGGACTGAAACTGCTGAGATCCATCACCACAAGCCATCACCGAGGAGATGGCACTGGATGACGATAATAATGAACAATTAATAACAACTATACCAAGTTTAGTAGAGCTGTGAACAACTAATTATGCTGATAACAAACAATAACAGTTGCCCACTCCTTTTTGTGTAACAGTTGAACGTGAAGAATAAAACAAAACAAGTAATGTATTATTAATAGATACATAGATTTTAACAAACTATGCTACTCAATAATTTCATGAACAATACCAACGGCTGATGGAAAGACTTTGGTCAAAATGGTTGATTCTGTATTGTATGTGTCTTTCTGTCAAGCTTCCTAGCCATATTTTACTATGGCATACCCTATGCCTAACACAAGGTTATGAAAAATATGAAATGCCCTGTGCAAAACCAGTTGCAACATAAATCATTAGCAAAATGTACTGCTATGTTCCAGGTATTCTGCACAACTGTCAACAGCAGTTGATTAAATTCCCCCGTCTTAATGAACCTATGGATGCCTTACAGAAGATCATGCTTTCACCGGCTAAAAGACACATTCAAACACTTGTAAATATAGTCAATTAACAAACATATATTGTCTGTGGCAGTCAAAACTGATATTAATGTGCCCAGCACCCTGTTTTTTTTCCACAAGAATGCCTTATCAGGTTGTGGAGTGCTTGGTTCCTGTTCTAGAACACCCGTTTTCATTGAGACATTTATTTATTATTTATCAGCAACATGTATGAAATAACTGGTTTGTGAAGGTGTCTCTGATCTCATCAAATGTCAACCCTGACTACTATAGTATTGTGTTTATTTTTTAAAGGATTATCTGTTTTTTTTTGTTTTACACTTAGTGTAAAAGAATGTTAAATCAAATAATTTGTAAAGAATCATACTGATCCGTGTGAGAAAACAATGTTAACGACCAGTAATCATTCTTTGATATTAAACACATCCAGTTCTCAGGATGATCAAATATCTTCAATGAAGAATAATACAGATGCAACTAACTTTATTGTAAACATTAATCACTTACATAAGAATATAATGCAGTGGCCATGTCCTAAACAGATATATTGTCATTATGTATTTCTTATACATACACTGCAGGCTCTGTAACTCTGACATGTGACTGTGTATCTATAACCAAAACTACTGCCTGCTGTGTTTCTCCGGAAAAAAAAAGACTTGAGTCTTATATTAATTTTAGCTTAAAAAGATGCAGTAGGGTTATTTTCAGGGGATAAATTATTTGGTTAAGATACACACATTTATTCATGTACAAAAGTCTACATTTATTCAAATACAGTCATGTCATCTTCTTCTGGAACATCGTCATAACTCTCCAAATCCCGAATTCTGTTTGATCAATTGTTATTTGAGATCCTAGGCCCATAAACACTGCAGTTTCATCCATGGCAATCATGTTGGAGAGTTGGTATTTAGATACGTTGATGCCACTTGAATGCAAGTGCACGTTTAATAACTTCATCATAGCTGACAATCTGAACTAGGGCTTATTTTAGGGGTAGGTCTTATATTAAAAGCATCCCAAAAATAAGTTAGGGCTTATTTTAGGGGCCGTTCTTAATTTCAATGAAACACGGTAGTTTCAGATGTTTCAACAGCAGAACTCTTTGTCCCAAAGAGTACATCATGTGTAATCATCCACTGTACCTGTATCAAGCAATGCATAGTGTCTTGTTATATCTTTTGCCATTGATCTCAGCATACTAAGGAAATCTGGTTCGATATTTTAGCATGCAGTACAGTACATGTTGCCTCTTTGAAAGCAATTCTCATACTTTTTTTTTCAATGTAGTTGTCCCCCTTTTTGTCCCATTGATCCAAAACACTATGGCCCAAGATCTATGGAGATGCAGAAACACCTAAGCTAAGGTAAATGATGATGATGTCCCCTTGGGTATCTGTTGCGAATGATCACAGAATGAAAGAATGCGCAAGCTCGCTTATTTTTTTTAATGACAATAAACAATTTGGTTTCCATTCATATAATACTTACTGAAACTTCCACACTTTCATGCTCACCTCCAACATGCACACAAATATAAAACTGCACATAACTCCAGCAAAGCATTTACATGTTAAAATGACAATAAAATAATTCCCTATGGCCACTGCCATTTGGGAGCAACTACACAGAATGTCAGCATGTTAACAATGAACATAATCAGAAGCAGAAATATAACACTTTTAATCGCTGTCACTGTCACTGTCCCCTTCCTTGACATCCACACTGAACTTGTACTCCTGGTCACAGCCCATGTAGGCATCACTCATGAAGAAGATGACATAGTTGTAGTGACCGGGGGCCGGGGCCATGAAGTCTAGCTTGACCTTGGCTTTCTGCTGCAGTGTCAGACGTTTGATGGACAGCAGAGAGTTGTTTTTGGGATCACCGATAACCACCCACCAGCCTTCCTCACGTTTCTGAAAACAGATGGTGATTTGATATTAAAACATGAGACAATAAATCTATTTAATAAGAGACAAGGCATTCTAAACAGAGCTGTGCAAAATAGACTAATTACAGGCAGAGTGCATGGTTCCTGTTTGCTACTTCCAAGTGGTGGGATTAGTGGGGAAAATGGTATACAAGAAAGTAGTCAGGGAGGAATTTTGACAGCCCCTAATCATGGCATGAAAACATACTAGTCCATGAATTTATACATTATGTTGGAGTTTGACAAGTTGTGGAGAAGCATGATTGCCTATGCCAGTTGGGTGAGATACATGATGACATTTCAGTTTACACTACTCTATTTAAAAAAAATATGAATAGTACATTTTTACCATTGCAAGAATTTTCCAGGCTAAGACATTCCAGGATAAGGAATACAGACTTTCCAGGATCAGAATTAAAGAATGTCCGGGCTAATTTCCTAGCCAAGGAATATAGACTTTCCAGGATCAGAATTAAAGAATGTCCGGGCTAATTTCCTAATATGGAATACAGATTTTTCAGGATTAGGAATAAAGCATTTCCAGGCTAGGAAAAACAGATTTTCCAAGATAAGGATTAAAGGCTAAATATTTATGAACATATTTACAGGGGTCAAGAATGTCCACGTGTTTGACTGACTAGTTTTATATCTGTGGCGAAGTGGTCAAGCCGTCTGCTTCGTGCTCTGAAGGTTGTGGGTTCGATTCTTAGCTATGCCTTTCGGTAGACGAGTGCTTTTTTCTCGGAGACTCCTGGGGGTCATTGCCGGAGCTGCGGAGTTTGTGCTTTGTGCGACGTTTTCGGCAGGCTGCCCTGCCGAAAGAGACTGAGCTATATGGGGTAAAACCTGGGGCAATGAAGTTGATCCTCTCGACTTTTAAGACTTTTTTAAAATTACATTTTATTTCTCTATAACAATTTTCCATTCATTTTTCTCATCTTCCAAGATCATGAGTTAGAATCATTAACTTTCCTTTTGTTGGCTTAAGATGTGCTTTATATTCGAACGGACAGTAAACAATTTCCAAAGTTGTCTGCCTCACCTGTCTTGTTTTTGCACAATGTAACATGTAAAGACAAAGATCAACACACTCACCTGAGGGAAGAAAGGTGCAATAACTGGTCCAGTAATTTCATCCTCTCTCTCCAGTGTCACGGTCACATTAACATTAGAGCCACTGTGGATTAGTCAGTAGTGAGAATAAGCATTTCCATGATCAGAAATAGCATCCAGTTCTACATAAAATCTACCTGTTATACATAAAATCTACCTGTGTTATACATACAATCTACCTGTGTTATAATACAATCTACCTGTGTTATACATACAATCTACCTGTGACTCGTGCACATGACAATAACATACATGATCACCAATTACATTGATTGATCTGTGTTCTCTTCTTAATTCCACAACAGGAACCTGCTGTGGGTATGTCAAGTGTTAAAACCATCACATTTCTGTAGGACTCAGGATTATGTGGCCAGTCATTCCTCCCGAAGCAAATGGTGAGAGCTGGCACTGAACCCTTGTCCGACAAGGCATGCCATGCCAATGTCAATACAACATCTTAACCATTACACAAACACGCCCACTATTTGTGTTGGGAAAATGTAACCAGACAATCCAATGCAGTTCATAAACAAAAGAGTTATTTTTTAAAATTCAAACACCAGATTTAAACACAATTAATTAATTGACATGTCTCCATCAATGCTCAGCTCCCTCACCTGTTGTATTTTAACAATGTGACTGATTCAGATTAACACACATCAAGGTGACATAGTGATCTATACTGATGGGTCAGTGGTGAGAAACAGATGGAGTGGTTGGGGTTTCACTGCGAAGGCTAATGGACGATTCTTAAAAAAGAAGAGTCTGGTATATGAGGCTACAACCTCCAGCATGAGTATGGAGGTGGAAGTAGTCACATTCCGTTGGTTAGAAGAGACCACCTCAACACACATTGTATTCATTACGGACTCAAGGAGTATGCTTAGCACGGTGGAGAAAGGAATGTTTCAGTGGAATGGCTCACCTCGCTTCAGAGGTCACAGATTGTGAAAATTGTATGGATGTTTTGCCCTCACCTTTCGGGAATGCTGGGGAATGAACAGGCTGATAGGCTGGCAGGGAATGTATCTCTTGGTGGTAGATTACCTATGGACAAGGCAGAGGTGGTCGTACACCTGTGGGACCAGGTGGAGAAGATAGGGGGAACAGATTGAGAACCCGTATGTGGAAAGAATAAGATTGCAGAGGAATTGACAGTGGTTCTGGAAGAATCTCAAACCTGAGAGGGAAAACCAGGAGAACTTTCAATCAGATAGTGGTGGGAACAATTAGTAGTGTGGCTCTTCACTTGCTGTTGAAGGAGGGGACAGGACGTGGATGGGAATGTCTTGAGTGCAGCGATGTCAGTTCTTAGATCAACTCAACTTTTAACAAGCCACAATTGCTAGTGTATAATAATACTCTATAAAAACAAAGCAGTAATGTCCTCAACATTCCAAATGCAGAAGAAAAACCACTCAGAAAAAAAAAATTATATTCTGTTTTCACAATTCAATGTTTTCAAAAACTGAAACTTCAAAAACTACTGTCAACTAACATTATCAATATGTTTTAAATAATGAAATCATAGAATAGAAATTGAACATAATAGTACATGAATGTAAATGTTAAAACTGATGTTACTGATAATAAAACACAAAGTGTGTTCCCTGAAATTGCCGAACATTTATGGTCACTAACCTTCTGATGCTTTCCTTGTCCAGAACCTCATAGGTCAGCTCAATGTTGGGGTACCTATTACAAAACCTGGCCACATCTGCCATTTCAGATTCAGATAACTGGAGCATTTCAGATCTGTCCTGATCTTCCATCTCCATTATGTCAAAGATGGATTCCAGATTCTGCAATGAGATACACATTTCTAAAGCATTCTGATTCAGGATTGAAAGTTAAAGGTGGTTAAGATAAAGTGTAAACAAAATGTTCAATTTCATTGATTGATGAATTAGAATTGATATGATAGCACCCATCTGTGTATTATCTCAAAGGTGGATTTCAGATCCTGCGACATATTTTTTTAATGCAGTCAAGTCGAGGGGTGACAAATGAAAAGAAAGTGTAGAGAGTGATGTCATATTTGATAGATTTGTGTACTTCTTTTTCTTCTTCTTCTGCGTTCATCCGGACTTTTTTTCCGGACGTGATTGCGTTGTGCCTGTTTACAGCAGAGCTGCGTTTTTGCGCCGTTAGGCCAACACATCCGACTTCTGCTGGCATTTGTTGACCGGGTTAACCTTCCCGGGATTTATGTACTAGAATTGACCATATGTGTTAAGTCTCTCTCTCAGCAGATGAAGAAATATTGATTCCTTGGCACAATGAATTTAAATGTCTGATGTTCCCGTGTCTGATCATATCTACTACTGCTACAAGTGGTGCCAAATGGCAAAAGTCTTAGTAGTGTTGACTCATCAATCTCTGTGTCAACTTGCAGCAACCTGTCACATACTTCATGGATTACTTGTCCTTTGTCCGTCTTCAGTTCCCCCCATGACTGATGTCCTTGAAGCCAGAACATCTCTCCTGTTTACTGCTCACCTGTGTGTGACCCAGCAGTCTATTTATCCACGGTTCTGAAGTGTTATGTTCATATATAATGTAACCATTCAAACCACAGCCACTCACAAAAGAGCTTCTCCAGTGTAGACAGACAGATACTGATGACAGACACACATACCTTCTCCTGGCATCTCTTGATAATTTCTGTTGAGAAGTGTGGCAGCTGTTTCAGAGATGAATCCTTTGACCACATGGCCTGTGTTACCATTTGTGCCAGTTCCATGGCAGCTAATGCAGGGCTCAGCCAGCCATTGCTACTCAACACATCCACGCAAGCTTGGATCAAACGAATAGCCTGTTTGAAAAAAGAGAAAAAACTTTCCTGAATAATATGCTTCCATAAAAAAGTCGATGAAAGGCAATAACATAAGTACAAGACAAGGGAGATGCTTTAAAACATGTTGCATGTCCTTTGCAAAATGTTGCGAGACACCAGAGGTTTATTTTCTAGAAAATGTTCCACTCAAGTTTAAATAGAACTGTTAAAGTTCTAAATATAACATTGGATGTAATTTTAAAATCAAAGAGAATTCTATAAATCCATCTAATGCTTTAGGAAACTAAGAGCAAAACAATTATCAATAACATTAAAATACAAATTTCAGAATAGAAAACTGGCCAGCTGATTGTTCACATTCCAATGACACATAATGGACATACTCCACTAATTAATGCCTGGCTTAATAACTCTTTTCTTCACTAACCCTACTAACATATAAGCACAACCCATACATCTACCCCATGCCTGACAGAACTTGTATATTTCAGCATGTCTCAATGTCTACCACACACTTCTCTCTCAATTGATGGCTTGTTAATTGGTTTGACAGCCATGATAGTGTAATGGATAGTGAATTTGTCTATCAACACAATGATGATGGGTTCACTTCCAGGGATGAATTGTTGTTGAATGTATGGTTCCCAAGTCAACCCAGCCTCATAAAATAGGTGCCAGAGATGTGAGAAAGTAAAGGTGGTCAGCTTACTGTGGTACACATTTCTTCATCTGTGCCATTCACTTGTGAATTACCATATTCACAATAGACATGTCTTATAGCATTAACAAGCCCTTTAATACTTACTTGCTTAATTCTGTTTATTAAAATTGTTCAAACTGTATCTCTTATGTTGTATCAGGATGTGTGATATTTGCTCTTTTGTCAATTTCCAAAGTTACAGTGCATTATTTGCATTTTCTCCCTCTGAGCACTGGGTTGGAATCTGTTAACAATACCCAAAACCTATGGAGGTAAAGCTGACTACCTACATCTGTCTGTGCGTGCTGAACCATGACCTGGTTACAGCCTAACATACCTTTCCGCAGATGTGAACTTCCAGTTGTATGGTCTTGCATACCTGGCTGGTTCTCTGACTTTGGAGAGGGGAAGGAGAGCTCTGCAAATCCCCACAGAGGTGGTGCTTTGATAGAAAGTCAAGAGAAAGGTCTCAACACCAACCTCTTCCAATAGATGCAGGTAGACCCTTGTCAGGACTCGGAAGACCTGAACGTCAAAGTACTGGACTTGAATAGAGACTCCATCTTCCAGGTGCTTCACAACTAGCCATTTGCATTTTCCAGCAGTCATAATGCTCCTTCAAGCCAAATATTTGTAGCAGTCACTGAAATCTCATAAGTATGTAGGCAGGAGTCTTTCTATTCCTCCCCCCCCCCTTTCCAATCTCTCTTTCATGAAAATAAACAAAAATGAAATGTCTAAAGCAGGAACTGCTACCCACTGAAGCTGCAGCATACGTTTACAGTGCTGAGTGTCTCTAGCCAGAACAGTTATTTATATTCACCTTGTTGAGGATGTCCTCGGTGTCACTCTGTAGCTCTGCCGACAGCTGTACACGAGACAGGTGAGCCTGCAGCAGCAGGTTGGTCTTCACATGGGGGTCGTTGAACTTGGCATTGGTAATTTTGTTTGGGAGACGACTTCCAAGCTGTAAAATACAGTCCAGTTTGATAAACTCATCAACTAACAATCACAATATTTGTAAAACAGAATAAACTTGAAAACGTTAAATACAAGACAAGCCACAATGATGATGTCTCACAGTGTATGTATGCCATTTGACCATCCTACAAATTTAGATTCCATTTTTGGCGACTATGGTCTGAGGACCAATCAAAAGACATCCAGACATCTCTTCTTGTGGCATGTCCTTGGTAGGATCGACCCAGGTTGATTTTCTTGGCAATTTTATGTTCAGTAGTTTGCCACTGCTTTCTGAATGAGAAATCAATGTTATAAGTCCAACTTATTGCTGGTGTTGGGATTGAAACCCACATTGTCATCGACCCCAGACATCTCTACACTGCTATTCAACAGATACAAATTTTTTTTAAAACTAAAAACCACTGAATCAACATGTAGGCTTGATAATATGTACTGCTATTCTACAGGCATATTTTACTACAAACTACTGAATCAACATGTAGGTTTGATAATATGTACTGCTATTCTACTTTTACTACAAACCACTGAATCAACATGTAGGCTTGATAATATGTACTGCTATTCTGACTTTTACTACTAACCACTGAATCAATGTCTACCCATCTGAAGATAGTATCCCCTCTATGTCTGAAATGTAGGCTTGATAATATGTACTATTATTCTACGGACATTTTTTTTACTACAAACCACTGAATCAATAACATCACATTCACCTGTCTAAGGATAGCAGCTTCTCCATGTCTGATGGGAAGATTCTCATACTCGGCAGCATTTGCTACGATCTCAATGAGACCCTTGATCTTGGTCTTGTTGTTGAGAGACATACTGAACAATTCTGCATGGACCAAACATATCATGAGCAATAAACACAATGCCACAGAAAATAAATTACACTAGAAGACAATGAACCAACGCAGAATAGACAATCTATAAAATGTACACGTTTAAATCGACAGCACAACACACACCAAATAAAGTTAAAACCAGTTTGTAAAAAAAAGATACTTTAAAGACTAAAACTATTAAAATGTTTTTTTAATTATAACTTCTCAGTAACAAATACAGAAGTAAAGAAATGGAAAGAAGATTACGCCTTAGTAACAAGAAATTATAAATAACAATTATATTCAGTAAGCATAGGCCCTACTGTTTGAAGTAAGCCAATATTCTACAAATAAGTGAGGGGAGGGAGGGGAGTGGTTCACTGATAATTACAACTAGTTAACCTACAGCAATTAATAGAAGAAAGCACCCACAGCAACAGCACTGTGT
Source organism: Cepaea nemoralis (assembly GCA_014155875.1). Lineage (NCBI taxonomy): Eukaryota > Metazoa > Mollusca > Gastropoda > Stylommatophora > Helicidae > Cepaea > Cepaea nemoralis. The sequence continues at coordinate 363,856 of JACEFZ010009947.1, forward strand.
AATTAAAGGGATTCAAAGAACAGATGCCTGCATTTAACAAGTAGGAGAATATAATCATTTTTACCAACTTTTCAATAGTTTTGAGGACAATATAAAATGACCATGAAATAAAACAGATGAAGGACGTAATCAGTTGTATTAAATATAAACATGGAGTACTTGTTGAGTTCTCCCACCCTTGGTAATGTAAAACCATGTGAGAATGTTGGATCGAGTGTAAGAGTAGTTGACAGATAGTTGTTGGTTATGGTCTCAAGTTTGCCTCTGTGATCAGAAGATCTCTTTACAGAGGCAATGCCTGTGGTCATCAACCTCCATGGTCACTGCCAAGAAGGAAAGCAATGGAAGGCAAGTCGCTTAAAAGACTTCATTGCACCGGGTTTTTATTCCATATGGCTCAGTCTCTTTCCGTAGCGAACTGCTGAAAGCGTCACACATAGCATGAACTCTGTAGCTCCAGCGACAACCCTCAGGAGTCTCAGAAAAAATGCACTCATGAACCGGAGGACGCGGCCCAGAATCTAACCAACAACCTTCGGGGCCTGAGTCTGACGGCTTGACCACTTCGCCACAGAGACTCCCAACGGAAGAAGACTATATATGCCTAGAAAATTACAGGAGTCAAAGAATTCAAGATGTGATAGATAATTTACACATGGCAGTAACAGAGGAAAGGCACCTGGCTAATGACGGTGAAATTTTGTCACGGAAGCAAAGTTCTGCACAGGACAGGCCACTGAATGAACACAATATAAACATAACCGTAATAAACTTAACATGTGAAAATACTGTTTATTAAATGTGAAAAAAATTAATAGATAATCAGGTTACTTATCAACTGAAAATAAAAACTTACAGATAAACACTTGTTTAAAAGTATACGGCTCCATTTCCTCTTTATCTTTGTATGTATATATATATATAAATATATAAAACTTTTTTAAGTTTGCTTGTTTTTAACTCGAGTTAGTCCACACACAAGCTACTAATACTGTCAGTAGTTGCTACTACTAGTGATGACGCTGGACTGATTTTTCCATCAGGGTTAATGCTCCCTATTACCAGTGTCCCTCGTCGACATCAGGTGAACCTACTCTGACTTCTGAGCAACTTGTAATTTACATCCCCAAGTCAAGGACAAGAAGTCAATATTTAAGCCCAACTGACTAGTTTGTGAACATAAAATATTACACAGGAATACCCCCCCCCCCCCCCTCTCTCTCTCTCTCTCTCATGCAATGTTTCCCACAGAAAGCCACAAATGCAGCTTGATTGTGTAGCAGTAAAATAATGGGACTTACCAATGGTGGTGTAGTTGATGTAGTAGTAAGCTGCAATCATGCCCAAGTTCAGAGGAAACACATCAAAGTCATCTTCAACACTGATACACTGAAAACAATTGCACAATAATGAGCCATTAATCCACATCGTGCATATGCAGACTGGTAATAAAAGCTTTACATTCAAACAGAGATCATTTTCTTACATTAAAATTACACCATAAAAGACAAAAAAATACATGAATTTAATATTACAACTTTCTAAAGGACAGTAAACAATTACACCTCAAAACTTAAGAACATAACATAGAAAGTTAGTAACTTTAACTGTTCACGGTCAAACTGTAATGGAAGGTACCGATCTGAGACAGAAATTGGAAGAATATACAACTTGCTCCACTTAAAATAATCCTCCATATATACTAATAATGTTGGCTAATCATACTATAGCACAATAACATTTGAACAGGTAAATGTGACAAAAAATGCATAGAAGCATTTGAGAAGTAGTGCTATACAAATATTATAAGAACCAGCTGGACTAAAAAAAACTCACAAATGAACAATTTATGGAAATTACACAGAACAAAGAAAACTTCCTAAAGTAATAAAAAAAGTGAAAACGCTCGTGGCTTGGCCACATCCTAAGACATGAAAAAGAAAACGAAAAGACAAGAAAAAGAAAAGAGTACTAGAAGGCAAAATATTGCGGGCAAGAGGGAGGATTGACTAAGAAAACATAAAACAAGTATGCACATATCTACCAATACAGACATGAATTAAAAAGAATGACCAAAGACAGACAGCTATGCTGTATCTCCAACCTAAGACAGACAGCTATGCTGTATCTCCAACCTAAGACAGACAGCTATGCTGTATCTCCAAACAACTGCAACTATTCACTATAAAACACACAGACATACTAATAGTTATTTTTTACCTTTGACTGCTCCAAATCATTAATTGTGTTTTCCACGATCTCAGATAAGTGATCTGATAAGTGACGATGGGAGACACCTGAGTAAGAAATCATAAATCAATATTTAATTGAATATAATTTTCATTCTTAATATTATTTTGTGTACGAGAGAGAGAGAGAGAGAGAGAGAGAGAGAGAGAGAGAGAGAGAGAGAGAGAGAGAGAGAGAGAGAGAGAGAGAGAGAGAGAGAGAGAGAGAGAGAGAGAGAGAGAGGGGGGGGGACAGGCAGTAATAGCAGCAGTAGAAGACAGTCAGATACTGGGGAGGGGGGGGGGGGGGGAGAGAGAGAGAGAGAGAGAGAGAGAGAGAGAAACAAACAAACGAATGAATTTCATTTTCAAAGGGTCCAAACATATGCTGCTACTTCTAGTGCACCAGACAGTTTTGCGTGTGGATTAGCTTTCCTTATTACCAGTGTGCCTTGCCATCAGGCAAACCAACTCTGACTTCTGAGGTACGTGATGTCCCCCAAGTCAAGGATGAGAAGTCAAAATTTCAGCCCAATTGACCAGTATAGGGGCTGAACCCGTTACCTCAGCATCAGCACACCAGATGTTTATGAACGAGCACTCTTATCCTTTATGTCATGCTTTATGTTGTATCTTTCTATTTGTTTGTTTAATGGCATTAATTAACAATTGTGTTAAATACAGCACTAAAGACACCAACTCCCCACTGTAATCTGTAGTAAATTAGCTTGTGTACATTCAGACACAGCATTAAAGACAAATCTTGCTCGTTGGGTTAACTTTGCTTCTGTATAGTACGAAGTGGGAGCCATGGTGGCATAGTGGTTAATGCACTTTCCTGCCAAGACAATGGTCAAGGGTTCAATCCCCAGCAGAGGCAGGATTATTTTTGAGCGCCTGTACAACTCTGGTGTCAACCCATCATCATAAGCACAGCCAATTGGCATAGGCATTCATTATCTCCAAAAATCTCAGTTCTGTTCTGGATCAATTTTAGTAAAGAGATTCCTCCATGGCACCGTCTAAGTCCACCCAGCATCATTCCTTTCTCCTGGTCTGCTACTGCCTCTACTACCGCCTGTCTTTCCAGTCGTCACAATGTTTTCCGATGCCTCTATTTGACACAGTCTCATAAATATTGCTGGCTGTAGTAATTTGGAATATGTATATTAAGTATTTTTAGAAGAATGCTGAAAATTAATTGGACAGCCAAAATGAGCAATCGGGATTTTTTGAGGAAAGTTGAGTCACAAAGACAACTTATCACAAACATCAGAAAGAAGCAGTCATCATTTTTTGGCCACGTTATGAGAAGACAAAAACTGAAACATGTCGTGACAACCGGAAAAATTTGCGTTAAGAGAGATATAGGAAGACAAGGTGAGAAGATTCTTGACATTCTTGTGTCATGGCACGGAAGGGAGTCAACACATAAATTGATTCATGCCGTCGGAGATCACAATTTGTGTAGAGGCATGATTGCCTACATCAGCTAGCAAGAAACTGGATGATGATGATGATATTAAGAGAGACAAACATTACAGGTTGCAGATTCTTTTTTTCTCGTTTGCTTGCTTTGAATTAAAGCATACCCATGCACGTATTACTACTTCTAGTGCTTTGGACTCATTTGTGCATGTGTGTTAGCTTTCCCTATTATCAGTGTCCCACACCATCAAGCGAACCCACTCTGACTTCTGAGGTACTTGACTGTTGGATGGGATGAACCTGGTATCTCTGCACCAGCACATTGGCCTGAAGTTTTAGAGCATGCTGATCCAAACAGGTTGTAGTAATTCAGTTTCTGCATATTAAGACACAACACTAAAGACAAACCTTGCAGATTGTAGTAATTTGGGTTCTGTGTCATCCGTCTGTAGATGAAGGTCCAGGTCAGGTAGTCGACAGCGTCCTGCTTGTTCTCCACTGTCTTTGTTACAATCTCAGCATTGAAGTGATCATGCAAGCAGTGGTCCAGATGGCTCTGAAGTTACACATAGGCAAACAGAATATATAACTGAGGATTGGCCCTGAAGTTACACACAGGCAAACAGAATATATAACTGAGAATTGACTCTGAAGTTACACACAGGCAAACAGAATATATAACTGAGGATTGGCCCTGAAGTTACACACAGGCAAACAGAATATATAACTGAGGATTGGCTCTGAAATTACTCACAGGCAAACAGAATATATAACTGAGGATTGGCCCTGAAGTTACACACAGGCAAACAGAATATACAACTGAAGATTACAATAAAATGAAGATGTTCAGGATATAATTAAATATATGGTCATCATTTCTGTCCACAGCCTTCTGTCTTGTATACTGCCAATCATTTCTGATACCGATGTCCCTCCATGCCCAAACTGTTTACCCATCGTCCCTACAAGACAAGGCAGTTAGTTCTTGAACTCCCTTTGATGGCATTCCCGTTACATGAATTATCATGTTCAGACACAATTTACTAGGCACTGTAAAGAAGGTAATCTGCAATTGCTTTTCTTCTGGACAGTGACCATACTGGTAGGTGACCATAGCCATCATCTCTATAAAGTTACCAATGTAAAAAACAAAACACAGATTTGAAACTGAAGAATAATCCACATCTACAGAGGTTATAGCATGGACAGGTAATGTCAGTAACTGTATCAATTGCCACAGCTAATCAAAGTCCAAAAATCAAATAAGTTCATAATCACATTACATGTATCAGAAGTGGGCTGCAATTTTTATTTCAAAGTTGAAATTCACATAAGGAAAGTCAACATCATCATCATCTTCCACTTCTGCCGTCAAGCGTCGTGGGGAGGAATAATTTGCGTTCCAGCGCCCGGTGGACGGCACTGGATAGTGTCATACCGTGTGGTTGTACAATGTCTCTAATGTCATCAATCCATTTTCTTCTTGGACGTCCTCGTGGTCTCGTCGCAGATGATCTTTGATGTAAGGCCAGTGATGGTAGTTGCTGATGTTGCATTCTAACGACATGGCCAAACCAATTGATCTTCTGTCTTTCAATAAATGTGGCACAAGGTGTTGATCCCACAGTCTGTCTGATAGTAGCATTTCTTACTCGGTCTCGGATTGTTAAGTTGGCAGCTCTCCTCAGGCATCTCATTTCACAGGTGTTGATTTTGCGAAGGTGTAATTTGGATAAAGTCCAGGTTTCAGATTGATAGCATAGGGTTGGTGTGAATATGCTGTTTATTATCTGTCGTTTTGCGGACATGGGTATGTTTCGATGGTTCAGTAAGGGTGATAGTTGATATGTAAGTGCACTAGCTTTTTGACATCTGATTTCAATTTCTCTGTCCAATCTGCCATCTTCTGTGATCATACTTCCAAGGTATTTGAATTCTTTAACTTGTTTCAGAGGTGTGTTATTTATCTGTATACTTAGTGGGCCTTAGGAAAGTAAATGTTGTAAATGCAACACAACAGTAATAACAAACATTAAACTGCTAAACCTCCTTTAAAATTGAAGATACTATGTATCACATATATCAGCATATAAGATAATTGATGGATTGTCCAAATTTCAGTCAACATTTGATGTTTTGTAGTTATTTTTTGCAAGCTCTTCCTTCCCCAAGAAACTCATGTGTAATAGGTTATTCTTCATATGTACCAGCTCATGCATCCTGTGTGATGATACATTTACGTTTAGTGAAGAGTATTGAGAAATCTGACAACATATTTATGTATACAAAGAAATCTGACAATATATCTATGTGCACACACTGTGTATAGGTTTGGCCCCTGTGAAAGCAATACTCATGTGACTTTATGCTGTCATTATTCTTATTCTGGACCTGCTTGTAAGACAACTGCAAACTGTCAGGTGTCACAGATTTGCTACTGAAGATTGTTGTCATGTCAGTAATTCTTACCTCAACAGGAAGTGGTTCATATAAGAATTTCTTGAAGAATTCCTTCTTAGAGCTCTGGCACATGATGACAGCTTTACCTGTGGACGATAAATACACAAGCACATAAATCAACAGAAACAAAACAATATTCTAAAATAATGAAAGTAGCATGCATGACATACATTTGTTATTCTCTTAAATGTAAACAAATCACAAATTACTCTTTTTAAAAATCACCGAGTTCAAAGGTTAGTACTCATATTGTTTTGATAAGAAATCAATTAAATCAATATACATCAAATTAGAATGTAAAGAAAACAGAAAGTATGATTACAAATTAAGATTTAGAACTGTAAAATATTTCTAACATGGAATAGCATTCCCTGTACAGTGAAAATATTTTCAGAAATATTGAAAATATGGAAGGAATCAACATTGGGGGACGATGCATCAATAACATTAGATATGCAGATGACACAGTCTTGATTGCAGACAATGAACAGGATCTGCAAAATTTAGTAGATGCGGTTGTTACACACAGTGAACAAGGGTTAGAATTAAATTGTAAAAAGACACAGATTATGGTCGTCACTAGGAAGAACGAAATACCACAGTGTAATATACAAGTAAATGGGAATATTCTTCAACAAGTGAATAGGTACAATTATCTCGGAACAGTAATAACATCTGATGGGAGATGCCTGGAAGAGATTAGAACAAGGATCGCCATGGCAAAAGTAGCCTTTAGCAAGATGAAAAACATACTGACCAATAAAAAGATGTCAATTGAAACGAGAAAAAGAGTGTTGAGATGCTACATAGAACCTGTACTTTTATATGGATGTGAAGCTTGGACAATGAGCAGCCAGGCTGAAAAACATCTGATGGCTGTAGAAATGTGGTTTCTGAGGAAAATGCAAAGAATACCATGGACAGCCAGAAAGACCAATGAACAAGTCCTTCAAGAAACAAATGAAGATCGTAAACTGATCAGAGACATTAGACGTAGACAGTCACAATTTTTTGGGCATGTTATGAGAAGAAATGATTTGGAGAACTTGGTGACAACTGGTAAGATCGAGGGGAACAGACCAAGGGGACGACCTAGAAACAAGTATCTGGATGGCTTGGCCTTGTGGCATGGTCGAGACAGAAACACAGAACTGATCCACGACTCTGTTGATCGAGTGAGATGTCAGAACATGACCGCCCACGCTTACCGGCATGGCACATGATGGATGGGATGGAATAGCATTGTAACAACGTAATCTAATCCTGGTTCACTAATTCCAACAACTTGTATCAAACATTTGTTGTTGTGAACCTATAAAATGTAACTTCTTTGATTAGCTAGTAATATAAATCTGTATTTATTTAAACAATGAATGTTTCCAGTGTATAGTTAGCAACTACAGTTCTCTCTTTCACTGGTTTGGTCCTGCATCAAACACACATCTGACCAGCATAATGCTATCTGTACATCACAGTACAGTAAAGCTTTTTGACATGAAGACATCCAGGAGATATGATGTTCAATTAATGTTTTCAGTGACCAAAGAGTACACGATCAGTAATGTTGTCAGTATTACAGTGCCGTATTTGTAATGCAAAAACACTTGAACTGTTGCATTTACAAAAATATGTATCCTAATTGTAAAGAAATTATTATATAAAGAAATTATTATAAACTATTTCACCTACCTGGTATGAATTACAAAATACAAATATTTTATTGAATTAATTAAAATTGTCTTTTTAAGGATAGTATATGCAATATAAAAGCCTTACCCTCTTTATCTACCAATGGTCTGTTGGCTTTTCCAATCATCTGAAGAACATCTGTCACAGGGTAATCCTCATATCTAAAAAAAAAAAAACAGTGAATCAAGAGATATAAACCATAATCCTCAAATCTGAAATACAGCGAATCAGAGATATAAAGCATGACATGTGGACACAATGATTCAAGCTGGTAAATATTAAACTATTTCCCCCCAAGATTTCTGAATCATTTTGGATGAGCTTCCTGCAAGGTGCAGGAAACTGCTTGTATTAATTTTATAATTAGTGATGGTGAAAGTGTACATTCCGTACAGCATTACGGACATGCCCATATGTGCGCTGTCTCCCTTAGAAGATGTACAAGAGTACGGGTACGTAAGTTCTCATGGCCAGCTGGTTATGCTTCATCCTCTACCATGATCCTTCCTGCAAGTACTAAACTGGATTTCTGACTCCAATCAGTTGAAGCCGTATGTAATCATAAATTTATGTTCTCATTATGCAACAGGATTCATCCATGAACTGGTCTCATAAAATGTAGAAATTTTATGTGCCTCCCATCATCAACATGTGCCATGCTAATAAGTGTGGGCAGTCATGGTACTGTTGTAGGCATCATCAAAGTTGACTGCCATGGCAATTATCTCATGCTTACCTTGCAACCCTCTGTACACACCACAAACAAAAGTTCCTGAATTTCCCCACGTCTCCCTACCTGGTCTGAAATTATCTAGTGTGCCGGGTAGAATAATCACCTATTCTAAATATGACATCACCTGTCTTGCTACTAAAATCTCTAGTAGCCTTTCATACATTGTGTAGAGTAATTATACAAAACCTACTGAGCTATGCAGTAATTTAACTAGATTTAAGTAGTGGTTGCAGGTATATATGGAGCCAGCCCTCCTGCATTGTGGCATTCTGTATGCTTGTGTTCAAGCCATCTTATTTACTTAATGATAAGAAATATTGAACTGCTAGATAGGATACGCGTTGAAAAAATATATTACAAGCATATCTAAAACGTCTTTCTGGAATTCAAGAAGCCAAAGAAATATTGGTAGACCTAATATACATGGAAAAGAGAATTAGAAGAAAACAAAGGCTAGGAGGGCTTGGTATGAGTTGGGTTAAGGACCTATGCCATACTGGAGGACAAAACGCAAAAGAAGAAGAGCAAGCCATATCACAAAAGACACAGATAAGTAGGCTGCTTACTCAGGTAGAACTACTCCAGTACCATGGTTGGGGAGTGAAATGCTCAGGACTTCAGGGGTACAGTAACATCTTTATGAGACAGGGTGACCAGTTTCCTGCCTCACCACATATACAGATTCTATTATACAACTTGGTATTTTTTTTTTAGTGATTATGCATCCCTGTTTCTAACCCAGTATTGAGGTCAATTATCCACAGTGAATGAACAATCTGGATGGAAGTTACAGGTGCAGAAACACTATTGTAGTGAGTGGTTTTTGGAAATCTTTTGTTTCTTTTCTGTTGGTAATGTTAATTAAGCATGCAACAACATGTTTAAATATAGATACTTACGAGTGCATTTTCCCATCATAATACTGTGTATCCATGACAATGACCAGATGGGCAGACACATTGATGCCCCACGCCAATCCCCTGGCAACCACAACAACTTGCACGGCCCCTGAAGCAAACAGCTGCTCCACAATTTTGTTCTCAGTCTCTGACAAACCTTCATGCAGGTAGCCCACTCCATTTGCCAAAGTCTCCCTCAAAGTCTGTGTGAACAGAGGAATAATTATGTTAACATAAATACTGGCACACTTACAGTTTTTGCTACACCCATACTTTCTATTCACTATTGTATGTTCTGTATTCACCCAACTGCAAAGAACTGATTATGCAGTTTAACAAATTTAAAGCTTTCTGTACCCCTTCATAAATGATTTCTACCTAGAAGGAAGCACCCATACATTTTTGGAGAGAAAATCTGGAACATGTTGTAACTTATAAAATTAATGGAAAAAGAGACAGAGAAAGGAAGTGAGAGAAGATTCTTGATGGTCTTTCATCATATCATTAGCAAACCCACTGTAGATGACCAACTTCCCGTGGATGGGAGTCACCCCATGGATGACTAACCCAAGTAGACAGATGTCCATACATGGCTAGATACCCCCATGTGGATTGCTGTCTTCATGCAGATGGCTGTCCCCCTGGGGATGTCTATCCCCACGTAAATTGATGGCTAGTCAGTCACCAATAGATATAAATATTATACAAGTATATGCACCAACAACAAACAGTAGTGATGAAGATATACAAAACTTTTACGATGAAGTTGAAATGGCAATAGCCCAAATTGGATCACAAGAAATAAAAATAATACTGGGGGATTTTAATGCAAAAGTAGGAAAGGGAAAAATAGAGGATATAGTGGGGAATTACGGTTTAGGTACAAGAAATGAAAGAGGAGAGAAACTAATAGAATGGGCAAATATTAATGATATGATAATTGGAAACACATGGTTTAAACACCATAAAAGACGACTATACACATGGAAAAGCCCTGATATGAAAATACGCAACCAAATTGACTACATACTTATTAATAAAAGATTTAGAAATGCATTAATTAATGAAAAGACAATGCCTGGTGCTGACGGTAACAGTGATCATGTACCACTATGTGGACAAATAAAAGTAAGATTAAAGAGAGGGAAAAAAATGGTTAAAAACTTGAGACTTGGTGTTCTGGATCAACTCTGCTGATGATATTCCTCCATGCCACCGTCTCAGTCCGTCCAGCATCATTTCTCTTGGTCTGCCTCTGCCTCTCTTCCCCTCGATCTTTCCAGTTGTCACGATGTTCTCCAATGCCTCTCTTCTCATCACTTGACCAAAGAAAGCTGTTTGTCGCTTTCTTATTGTTGTATATAGTGTTCTAGTTTCATTAGCCTAATTCAGGCAATCGTTGTTAGTTACTCTGGCAGTCCAAGGAATTCGCAACATTCGTCTTAAAAACCACACACATCTCTGTTGCTTCTAAGTTCTTCCTAATTTGATCATTTACATTCCAAGGTTCGCTGCCATACAGCAAAACTGGTTCTATATAGCATTTTAGCGCCCTCTTTCTTACATTTATTGATAGCCAGTTTATTTTTATACATACATTGTCCCTTTACTTCTCAACATAATTTCCACCAACATTGATGCACTTATCCCATCGTTTTATCAGTCCTCCCAAACCGGCTGCATAGAACTGCGTGCTTTGTTTTCATTTAATGGCCATCCCACAGAACTGTGTGGCTTACTTATTGACTCACCCTCGTAACTTTTTCTACATAGCTATGCACTGCTTTACGGGACAAACATTTGTCAGCATAAACACTGACAACCCACCTTGGCGGGAGACATTTCGCGAATGTTGCCGAAGTTGAATGTGAAGTGAAAACATGGTTTAGAAAACAGAGCTCGTAGTTCTATGCAGCCGGTTTTAAGTTGTTATCATATTTAGTTATTTTTCTACAGCCATTTGTGACTTACTTATTTACTTACCCTCGTAGTACTGATATCTTCAGTTTCAGATTATTTCTAAGATCAGTGAAAGCAAGATCCTCTAAAAAGTACTGGAAAGTTCGAGAGATGCCATCATGATCCCACAACTCATCAAACATAAAATCAGCATCTTCACATGGTAAAAGATCAGAAACACATTGATGTGGACAATGTAGTTCTAAGGACCAAGTATCCACCAGGATAAATTTATACTTCTGGGTTGCCCATTGCTTTTAGCTGAGTACCACAGAGTAGGGTACTCACTCTACAACTTAATATCTTGCTAAATCCCAAAGCCATATGGATATGGAAAGTAAGGGAAAGTTATCACATTATTCACCACAAAAATACTCATAAAAGACAAAAAAGCTAATGTCTTTGGCCATATTAAACATCGGAGTGGTTTAGAGAGAACAGTAATGGAAGGCATGGGTACTGGAAGAAGCAGTAAGGCATTGGCCACCACATAGGTGGGCATGGAACATTAATGGAACATCTTGGGCATGAAATTGTCTGAGACATCCCTGGCAAAAGATCAACAGTCTATCCAACATGCCTTGTTGAGAGCAACATTCTGCAAAGGATCTGTTACATGAACAGTGACAACATATCTGCATAATTGGTTGAGGGTCTGTCTTGTATTGGGAAATGAAAAGGCTGAAGAAGAATATTAGAGCATTCCATCTATCCACAATATTTGCTAGGAAAGAAAGGAGGTTAGGAATGGAACTGGTCAATCTGACCGCATTATTCCATGACCTAGAAAATGTGAAGGCCTAACATTTCACACACTTCAAATCATCTTATATTTTTTAAACAATGAGCTTCCAAAATGCTTATTGTAAGATCTCCATTTATACTGTGATGCCCGATACTTACCAAATCCTTGACTTTCTCCAAGAAAGGTTTCAGATCGTCTTCGGTCACATGCAGGAATCTGCTGTGAGGCTTGTCATCCCCAGTGATCTGCATCTCTGCTGCTGCACATGTAAGGATATCAATGGCTGTCAGCTTGGTTTGTTTGCGAGATGGAACAAAGATGATCACTGGCTTTTTGGAGGAATGTTTCATAATGGCCTGGTATGTAGGTTTGGCCATTGCTATTATACGAGAAGCGTTGTGTGACACGTTGAACCCCTAGGAAGACACAATACATTACAAGAAATTACTTCATGGATTTCACTTGTTTCTCACTATTAATTTACTGTTAACTTTTACTTCAACCAGTTACTTCTACTTTAACAACTCTGAAGCCCAGCTCATGATTGGTCATGGTCTGCCAAATCAAGACATTGTGTGTTTATGACATATATACAAGGTCTCAATATCTTTTTTTCTCTCAACCCAGGGTTGAAGAGCACAGAAAGAAATATTATTACATTTTCTTCTTTAATAAATTACAAGTGTATTAGATTTGTTCATAAAATAAGGGGTCCTTTCATACACCCAGAGGAGGTTTTGGTTTATGGTGCTAGCCTCACATTTGATAGACCAATCAGCACTCACTGGGTGTTGGGATCAATATACACATGAACTGCCTTTATAATTCTTGGGAAATTTTCTAGTACCCATTTTAGGCTGGGTCAATTTGGAGTCCAGTTCAATTTAAAAGGTCTACCGCAATGGGAGATTTAAATATATGACCAAATATCAAATAATAAATAATGCCCAAAGTCACTGGAAGCTTGACAAACAAGACCTTATCCCTTGGTCTGGGAACTGATGAAAAATAAAGAGTCTTTCTGGTTGTCTGTAATGAGAGCAATGTTCTGCAAAGGGCCCGTTGCATGGTGATGATAATTGTTTTCCTTTTATATTTACCTTGTATCACCATGGAAACTTGATCTGCTAACTACATATTCCTTGCTGTATGTTTCATAAGCTGTTTGTGTAGTTTCATGAGCTGTATCCTTTAGTACACCGATAAAGATTTCAGTCAAAGTGTCCAATTTTGTTTGTAACGCAGTTTAATTGTACGTTAATATGCTAAAGCATCCGTAAGCTTTACCCTGCTCCTTTTTTACATCTTTTATCACAGCTACACTACATTACATTACGTTTCAATTAAAGAGAAGAAACACGTCTTGTAAACAGGAAAGACTAACCTGGATGTGCAGCTCGAGTGGTACTGGCCTGACGTTGGGATGGAAGTTGAAGAAAGCTGAAGTCGGACATCCAAGCCACTGAGCTATGTCTTTAGCATTGGACAAAGCGGAGCTCAGGGCAACAATACGAATGTTCCTTTCAAGCTGAGAAGAGATATACCGCATTCGAGAGCAGATCACCTCCAGGACAGGCTGAAATTTAAACAAATAACAGTTAACATGGTCTTCACCTGAAATTAATAGGCACTCACACCAAGTCATACTATTGTTTACTACCTTGTGCAGCTCTCTCCATCTTCTCCCTATATTATTGATCTCTAATACTCTTCTCCGTGTGTTTTCTGGTCTCCCTCTATTTAATTTTCCCTGTGGGTTCCAGTGAGATAACTTTCTAGTTACCTACTGTTAGGTTTTCTCAATGTGTGTCCATTTAGTGTTAACATCTTTTCCTCACCTCTTGATTCCTGACAATAATTGTCTTTAGTTAATTATCACACAGCAAAATTATCAATACAATATTTACAGACCTCTTCTGGTGACACCAGAAGAGACACCACTGCCATACTGAAGTTGAGAATATGTTATGTTCATATTTGAAAAACATATTCTATTACTTTAGCCACCAACATGCAACTAATTATAATTATCTGTATCAATAAGACAATAAAAACAACTGCCGAAACCAAGTTGAGAATCTGTGTCTCTATAATTCAAAGACATATTCTAAAACTCTGATCACCAACAGTTATTTATAGCAACTGTCATCAATAAGAAAATAATAATAAAGCAGGAATTGTATACCCCCATCTCTCCTCCAATGAGGTGCAGTTCATCCACAATGAACAGGTTGACATTCTGCACATTCTTCCTCTGCTTCCATCGCCTGGACAAGACATCCCACTTGTCTGGAGTGCTGATCACTATGTTACCCTAAGAAGTAACAAGAGTAATGAAAATATGAATACCATACGTACTGCTTGAACACACGAAAACAATAAGGTCATTATGATGTCAAGAGTAAACAACAGATGGGACAGGAATAGCAACACATTGTCAAAAAGTAAAGGCTACACTTGGGTAAACTGAACAGGAAAGAAAGTGATACTGTAAGGAATAGAGCTAATGTATAACTACAAACTGGTACTCCTATCTAGAAGGTATATTGCTTTATAGCTATTTTTTGTTTGCCGTGACTTATTTTTATGTAAGAAACATAAATTACCTTTGCAAGAAGCTTCAAATCAGTTCCTGTCTCTCCAGTGAGAATCACAACTTTCTTCCCGAGAGCTACTGCAAACTTGTTGTGCCAGTCATTGTATATCTACAAAAATAACAGCAAATAAGGTTATCAGAAAAGCACAGATTAATATAAATGAAAAATAAAATTTTTGTGACTAAACAGTTAAAGAATCCAGATTTTACACAAAATTCCTAACACATTTCAAAATATTTGATATTAATTTTGTACAGAAAAATAATGTTACAAACAATGAACTACCTGTTGGGCCAAAGCGTCCAGAGGTGCCACATATACACATCTTCCCTCTGGGTTCTGGGTGAACATTCTCAGCACAGCAAACTCTGCAGAGATTGTTTTTCCACTTCCTGTTGGGGCTCCAATAAACACATTGTCGTCACTGTTGTATGTTGCGTTGAAAACTGCGGAGAAAATGAGAATTTGTCAGGTACGCACTTTCAAGCACAACTCATTAAAAATAATTGAAATTTCAGAATCAGTCATTTCAAAATAAAAAATGTAAAGGAAAGACAATTGACTACATTGCATCAGTTCGTGCCCCATCTGATTTGGTCTCACTCCGTAAAGTGGAAAGCCTCTCACAAAGTATCTCACAAAGTATGAACTCATAGCTCTAGCAATAACACACACACACACCCCTTCCCCCAGCATTTAAAAAAATTGCTGCTCTCACAGGCCTGAATAACTCTGTCCGAAAAAAAGAAGTTATCTTCAGAGCTTGAGCCTGGCGGCTTAACCGCTACACCATGAAGACCCAATTCCTCTCATTTTAAGTCATTACTAGTAACAAATGACAAAATCTGAGTAGGATAATTTAATAACGATTAGACATTTTGATGTATGCATCAAACTATTATGCATCTAATTTTAAAAACTGGTTGTTTCTTCATTAAGAATAATTACACTACTTGCAAAACAATTAAATACTATTAAAAGCAATTTAAACTGCACTGAAGGATGCTTGTTTTTTTATTAAATATATCAACAAATACCTAGTTTATTTTGTAAATATACCAAATTTACAAATCTCCACAAGTCATTAATTTGCAAATACCCAAATACCCATTAAGTTCAGGAAGCAATAGCAAACTACTGAACATAAACTTGCCAAGAAATCACAAACAGCCCCAAAATGTTGGGATTGCCTGTGACGGTCTGTAAAGAATATGCAAGTAACACAACTTTAAAAAAAAAAATTAAGCAATTCACAAATGTCCCCAATTTACAAAACTTACACTGCACAACAGGTGGAACTACAATTCCTGAAGACACATCCTACTAACCAGAACACCTCAATGATACAATGACCACTAGAACTTAGAACTGCATATTTAATAGTGAAATATTACTATAGTTGGATGGTATACATACCCTGTGTCTGGATGGGGTTAAAGATGGGAAACTTCTTGCTGTAAAGAGCTTCAAATTTTGGATTACGTAAAGCAGAGATGGGCAGAGGTTGAAGGTCCAACAACTCGGTGGGTGGAGGGTAACGCTCAGGTAATATTAAATGCCGAAATGATACTGGCAGCTGTGTTTCTGTTCCTGTAATGAAAAATATTTTTTTTAAGCAATTACAAACACACAACCATTTCACTAATAAAAATAAACAGAATGACAGTGCACATCCAAGCTATGTGAATAGAAAGTGATACTTCCATTGTGTTGAGGATGTAATATTGGATATGCAATGTATAACTTAACTTGAAGTATGAAAATTATTAACATATATTGTAGAGATCTGCAATGAAATGAAGCAGTAGTGAAGGTAACTGCCATGAGCCTGACGACGTCATGGCATGGTTCAGTTATAGCCTAGGTCACAGAGTACAGGTTACGACTGTGTTCAGAATTAAACACGAGCACGTGGAAAGCAGGGGCTTTCCACACAACGTGAAAAACGTTGGAACTCACTTCCGAGGTGATAGGAAGTGAGCTCGGGACAAGTTAGTCGGCGTTGATCCATCGTCCTGTGTGGACATGGTGAAAAGTATACAGCGTTATGGCTCTATATTGAGCCACGCATTTAATCTGTGATGTAGTGTAACGTGATGTGACTGTCGAATAAGTGATGGTATATGTGATATGTGATTGTGTAGATTATACGTAGGAAACTTATAACAGTCTTTGTGTTCACTCTTGTTCGAGTTAACTGGAGTTCGAGTGGGTGAGGTGAATGACGTATGATCGAGTAACCATGATATACTCATGTGCTGCGAGATGACCAGGGTTCTGACTGGAGAAGAAGAGAATAAAAAATCATCCCCTGTTGGACATGAGAAGTATGGCTACACAAGTTTATCGATAGTAGCTCATTCAGATAGTCCCAGTCGTATCCTGGCACGAACCTATGCTTCTTCTGATACATTTTGTTACTGTTTTATCTTTTTTTAACATAATGACCAAATAAGCTGACACTGTAACATTCACCAGCTTTAAGTAAGTATACTGTCAGATATGTCACTTCATCCAACAACACATCTGTACAGATACACAATCATTGGTTATTCTCCCAATTCTAGAACACTTTTGTTTTAAAATACAAACAATTACTTACCAATCCATCTGTCTGACACAACTCTGATGAAATACTGAGGTGGAAGTGGCTCAAAGACTGGCACAAAGAACTTCACAACATGTTCGTCTGTGGCAAATTTGCTAGAAACAAATAGCTTTCCGTAAATAAATTCATACAAACTTTAAACTTGTATTTTAACTTTTAACATATAACAGAGTTAAATAACAGCAAATTAATAATAACATGAGAAATAAATGTAGTTATTTACTAACACTAAAAGCAGTAGAGGAAAGAAGTAGAGATTAGAGAGCACAATAGGCAATATACACATTGAAAGCTAAAATGACTACATCAGGATATGAACTAGAAATTTGTAGAACAAATCAACTTCCACACATGACCAACTAGACAACCCTAAAATGGTGTCTTCATTAGCTAGGACTTCCATCCACCTGAACGCACAATTATCGAATATGGACAGTTCCGCAATTGTGAAACTCATATTTCATGATGTTATTCTGTGTATAGCCACACATTTTGCAGTTAATAGGCCTTAACCGAATGAGTATGACAGGATGATGTCCTAATAAATACATAGTTGGCCGCTAGTGTGATCAGATAACTTAAAGTGACAGGCAGTTTAGATGAAGTGACAGATAATTTAGACCAAAGTTACATCATAGTTCACAACTTCATGTTATTATAATGTCCTGTTATTGTTTGAATATGGCTTTTTGTTATTAAACAGCACTAACATTTTTACCTCACCCAGTTATCTGTACATTATACATGTGTAAGCTAAAAATAAGCTAATGACAATATTACAATTTTTAAAAAGACAACAGGTGATGACTGATCAAATTACTCATGGACAGCAGTGAAGCAAATTTGTTTTCAGATGGAGCAAATGTCTTGCCATACTTGACATGGCATTATTTTCACTTTTACCAAGTGATATGCAATATTTATACTTGGGCATGTTATGGCACTCATGCTGAAATTGGCAACCAAGCATGGCTTTTAGTCCGAAGCATTTAAACCAATTGCTAAACTACCTGCTCCGACTTTACTGAAAACTACTGGACACATTTATGTGAACTGTAAGTGCCTAATATATTTCCAAATAACTGAAAACTTCATGTTTATGATTTTCTTTTTGGAATGCCCGATTAAGATGGGACAATTTATAGATTTTTCAACACTTTTCTTAATTTTCTCAAGGTTCCCACTCCCTTTCTTTTTTTTTTTTAAAGGTCATCAGACACTCAGGGTTTATCCTATTTTCAAGGTCTGAAATTACACAAATTTATCACTTTTCTCAAATTGTTCTTTGATTTTAACGTCAGACTAAGAGTGCCTAAAATGATGTTTGGGCTAAAACATCTAGACTGTCTGTGAGAAAATTAATAGGCTAGGAAACAATACCTTTTCAGGAGGAAGTACTCATGATGCAGAATGGCTTCACTGTCCACATCTTCAACCAGAATCCAGAAAGCCTGTGAACAAAATGATTTCATATAATCTAGCAGCACGTTAAGTTTCGTAGAGATGTATAGATTCACCACTGAATTATTGTATATGGCAACACACACTTTTGGCGACTGTAGTTTGCCCTCTCTAAACTGTCTTAACCATCTGCACTTGCATATCTGAAATATTCTTTTCTGCTCTTTGTTGAATCACAAAGATATTGCAGACAGAGTATACTGACATGAAAACCTCAAAACAATACTTATTCATTCTCTTCTATTTCATTAATTGTTATAATTATCTTATTTATGAAAAACACTATACTGAGTGCCTTAGAGAGCCTTATTTTTTTTTCTCAAATGGGTGTGCCTCTCAGAAAGTTGTATCATGTTTCTACCACTTCACATAACTGCATTATGCAAACCAGTGTCGTTTCAAAACACTATATTTCTGTCTAGATAAACCAACAACAAAAAGTATAATCCACTAATATGTACAAAAATTCCCGTTTACTTCATGTGAATTTGACTCAATGTTCAGTGCATGTGAATTTGACTCAATGTTCAGTTCATGTGAATTTGACTCAATGTTCAGTGCATGTTTTACCTCAGAGTTTCCATGTAACTTCTCCTCCCACTGGAAGTCAGGTGTGACAGTCAACTCCACTTTCAGGGTGGATCTTGTGATGGGCTGAATATGTACCGAGAGCTCCAATCTTGGAAACTGGCGGATGTATTTATGAATGGGCTGGAAAACAAAAATACATTATTATTAGTATGTACACGGAGCTCATCTTACATTTTTCCTTAGAATGCTTTTATCATTGGATCGTCACTTGATATAATGGCAGTTGCTTTACAATTAGTGCTTGTGAACCTCCAGTAAATCAACATGAAAATGGATATTAAAATCAGTTCACAGTCAGGGAAGCTGTAGATTATGAGAAAGACAACTGACCATCTAATGTAAAGTATAGAGTACACGAAGGCTGTAACATATTTTACTGCTTATACATCTCAGTTTATTTACTTGTATTTGATGTTCGCTCTCTTGAAATCAAGTGTAGTCCATACAAGTGCTACTACTTCTAGTGCTCTCAATTGATGTTTATGTGTATTAGCTTTCTTATTACCAGTGTTCCTGGCCATGAGGCAAACCCACTCTGATTTCAGAGGTACTTGTAATTTACATCCCCACATCAAGGATGAGTTTATTTAATTTTTTTAGGGTGTGAAGTGTAAGGCCTTCACATATATTAGGCCATGGAATAACTGACCAATTCCATTCATCACGCTCATTTCGTTCCCAGAAAATAATGTGGGGAGATGGATTGTCCTGCAATTCTTCTTCAGCCTTTCATCTCCTAATGCAGCACAGACCCTCAACCAACTCCAGCCAAGACCTTCGTAGACCTGTTCACAATTGGCTCCATTCTGCAGATTCAGTATTCTACTGGTTGGGCTAGCCAGTCGTGTGGGAAACTCTCCCTGACCACCTCTCACAACATGCACGGTAAGTAACTGCTACTATTCTTTGCTTCCCTTATGATCCACAGCAACACTCAATCTGATGATTAAACTTGGGGAACTGTGTTGGTAAGCTAATGCACTAGCCACAACTGCTAGTGCTAGTTTATTACTGATAATTAATTCTATGTTTGCTAACAAATTTCCACAGTAAACACGTTTTACCTTTCCCATTTTAGGCAAGCGCAGCAACTCTCCTATTTCATTATGGTTCAAGTCATACAATCTCTCAAACGGGAGGTTCTTCTTCTCAATTTTTTTAATGACCTGCTCTGGAATTTTCCTGAACTGTCTCAAAGGTGTCATTGACTGCCACCTGAACATGAACAGAATATATACGATATAAAATTCAATAAAACTCAAATTAATCAACTTCATAAAGGAAAAATTAAAAACTTCAATTTATCTTATTACACAACACATGGCTATATTTCTAGATACCAAATACAATAACTCAGAATTAGTTATACAGAGTGCCTTCAGCCTTCCCCATGCAGCTGGCACCCTATTCACTGGAAGGTTTCATGTAGCTGTGCAGCCAACTGAGACATCTAGAAAAAATATTATTACTTAGACATTTTGTTGTAATTTATCAAAAAAGTGGAAGCATTAGTGTAGTTGACAGGGAGCTGCACTAACTATGTCATGCGCACGGTCAGATAAGGATTCAACGCCTGCGTCCATCATCTAGCAACAGAGGAAAAGATTGGCCTACACAATGTGATGGCCCTATCAAATCACAGGCCTATGGCAGGCTCCAGCTTTGGGCCATGTTTCTGTTTGTTTTTATCATATGGCAGGCTCCAGCTTTGGGCCATGTTTCTGTTTGTTTTTATCAAACACATTCGATAACTCTATGACAATGTCTGGTTTTGTTCTTGAGTTTACATTACAGCATATATGTTGGTTCCAAGTGGAAGTTTCCTTAGTTATCTAGTATGACACTATGCAAGAAGCATTCCCACACACATAAAAACATTAATGAAACTTGTTGAAAGATTAGCTGCCATGCAATACAGCACAAAATAGTTTGGGAAAACTAATGGATTTAACCAATATGAGCATAAAAATTGTTATATCAGTAAAGTTAATGACCCAAACTTAAATCCCACAAATGATATCATACAATCTTATCTTTGCATAAATAAGCTAGCCAATATCACTCTGAGCAATTCTGGAGGTCAACACTTACATTCGCTTGTCAACCATCTTGCAGAGTGCAAGGGACTTGTCAACCAACTGGGCCCAACCATGGTGCAAGCATATCTCAAAGATAGCTCTCATCAGCCGGCCCGCAGACTGGGTGATGTATACCATATCAACCATCAGAGCAAATCCTTCCAGCTTTAGCTGTGATATGTAGGCCTGGAGCAGAACGTTCACCTGCAAGCAGCAAACATACAACTTAATTACAGAAGATAAAATGGCAATTGTAAACAATGTTAAACAATATAATCTATAACAGTTATGACATAATTTTACAAAACAAATTCTTCTTCTTGTGCATTCATCCGGAGAGTTTGTTCAGACGTGATTGCACTGTGCCTGTTTACAGCAGAGCTGCGTTCTTGCGCCATTAGGCAGACACATCTGACTTCTGCAGGCATTTGTTGACTGGGTTAACCTTCCTGGGGAAACCAATTCTACCTAATTAATATGTCCCATAAGACAAGTAGCCAGAATGTCATCTTCACTTACATTTTCCTTACAGTATCACTTCCTGGCACCTGATCTACAGAGCTTGTGACAGTTTAATTCTTGTGCCCTAGGATTTAGACATCTCCAAGATCCATCCTTTACAAGCTAAGTGACTTTGTTTTGGTAGTTTTTTAAAAATCTAACTGTATCAGTCTTTGTTTTTGTGTGATGATGAAGGTTTTCTAGCTAACCGCCTATCATGTCACAGGTGATTGTGTTCTTGTAAAGATGATCAGTTCCATGTTCTATTTTTGTTGATTTACTTATTTTACTTAAGTAGCATGTTGTCCATAAGATATCAGAATAACAGATAAGTGTGTGTCTTGTCCCAGAAGAAAAAACCTTGCTCTACAAAAACTACAGCAATTGACACCTTTATGCAGTGAAACTGATCAAAGTCAGAGTACTAACTGCATGCATATTTCCTGTAGCAACATAAAGGTGTGAAACATGGACATTTGTAACATCAGTTATAAAGCACATATGTACCTTTGAATACAAGTGTTACAGAAGAGTATTAAAAATTTACTGGATGAAAAAGAGAACAAACAAGAACTCAAGACTGAAGATGACTGGTTGTTAAGACAAATAAAATTGAGGAAAATGAAATAGTCTGGGCATGTAAGCAGACATGAATGCCTGGAAAAGAAATCTGTAGAAGAAAGCTAACAGAGAAGATAAGAAGAGATCACAACTTAGATTCAAGATGTTCCAGATAATTTACACATGACTGCAAGAGAAGCAGGACATCTGGCTTATGGTAGAGAGACATTTCAAAAGTATTATGAGGGAAAGGTTACACACAGGAAAAGTTACTCGGATTTGGTGATGTTCCAAAGAATGATGAGATTTTAAAATAAAACCCTGGCCCAGATACAATTTTGTTGACAGTAGTGAAGTTGTGATCACCCCATGATCAGTTAACAAAACACCATATATACATGTGATTTACCTTGGCACTTGGTTCCTCAATGCTCTCCTTGATTGGAATAGGGACTCTTTCTAACAGCTTCAAGAGCTCTAGTTTTTCTTCCTTTAGAACAAAAGAAAGATAACAACAGTGTCATGACTATTCAAATCTTCGACAGCACTGGCATTTAGTATCTGAGAAATTCAAACTTATGTTCAGTTAGGTTAAGCTGAAATCTGTTCATCTTTAACAAATTGTTCTTGCAGCTAATTGTCTCATACGCATGAGGCTAGAAAGAAACCTAGAAATCTCTCATTTGCTACATGCATTGTTCCCGTAACCATTTTATAATGGTTATATACAATTGATGTATTATTTTACCAAATGATTTTACCATTTAACTTACATTTAAAAGAATGTTTACAATATGAAGATTATGGAGAATACAAAGGAATTATAGAAATACCAAATAAAAGTCCCTTACTTTTGCATTACGCATGTTTAAATTTAAGTATCAAACAGAGCACAAATAAAACTATTTTATACACATGGATATCCACACACAGTAGATACAGGATTTAAATAAAGAATTATAAGAGACATACTAATAAAACACTGCTATTTTCAATGTTCCATTTGCATTGCAAATCAAAATTGAAAACTATAAGTAAAACCAAGCTCTTATAGCCAGGACAAATGATTTAGACATGCAGTCTTAACGTTTTTTATGCAGCCTCAGCCTGACTACACTAGAACTTAAGTGACTTTTCGTTTTCTTATGCCCTTTATCCCTGAGTGGAGCACAGCCCCCAGCCCAAGCCACCCTATCCTTTGCTATCACTTTCCTCTGTCTTCTTAGGTCTCCCCTATTTCACTGGCTCCGTGGGCTGTAGATAAGGGAGTGTCTGGCTATCCTATTATCAGCTTTCTCACTGTGTGTCCTACCCAGTGCCAGCATCTTTTTTTTTCACCTTTTGATTGACTGGGATTTATTTAAGTAACTGTTAACTAGACAGAATGTTTACCTCTCTAACTGTGAGGTACTTGAATTCTGATGACAAGGAAAACACTCTGAACAGCTCAATCTCACTGAGAGTGGGTTTCATCAGCTGGTTGTATGTTGCCATGCTCTCGTTGGTTATGTAATAGTGACTGGCAATACGACCCAGCTCAGAACTCTGTGGAGGAACATATTGCTCTTCATTGGTTGATTTAAAACAAGTAAAAAGATGTTCTCAATGTTAAGCACTACATGTTTTAACAATCCAAATGAATTCAAAAAGAATTATGAGACAGATTAATTACAGTTAAACCAATTACATTTTAAGGGCATATTTATCTCTACCCTTCAGAGTTTATATGGAGCAAATCAGCATGCAAATTTTTTTTTTTTTTGCGTATCCCTTACGGGACGTTGCAGTCAACACCAGCATTTTCCAGCTGCTGTTGATGTACCAGGCAAGTGTTACTTCAGTAGTTTGCCATTGCTTTCTGAACGACCGGCTCCCATATCAGCACGTTATAACACAACACGACACAGTCTGCTGCACAAATCGGTCGCAGCAGAGCTTCGAATGTCTGGTACCCGGCTCACGAACCGCGTTCGCAAGCCTTTAGCCACGGAGCACGCAAATACAGAAACATATTTACTGTAAATATTTTAAAATCATTCAACTATACTTTTCAAGTCAATACAATGATTAGGATTTTAGTTATTGAATTTTCCCAATCTAATGATATAATAATAGTTTATTTTTTGTACACTAAAACTAATTTTGTGACCTGACAGTGTTGGTGTCTTGTTCAATTGCCAAGGGTTAAAACTGAAAATCTCTTATCTCTATACAATTCTTCAGAAAACATGTACTGTATATAAAGTAGATGAAATAAATGTACCAGGAAGTGTCCAGTTTTCCTATCATATTTCAACAGCCCATTTTTGTCAAGCAGGCATGCAGCTGTATGCACAAGATCCTTTCTTCTCTGTTGCAGAAGTGGGTCCTCTTTCAAAGCATCATGAGAAACACCGTACAATGTAGGATTGCGAAGCATTCTGATGTACAGGTAGGTATAACCTGATAATGATAATAAGTATATTAAATTAGACAAAAAAGCGAAAACAACACAATGGCAAACAAGTCTAACACAACATCCATAATTACAAGTTATAGGTAAACTCAAGCTGATTCTTCAGCAGGTGTGAATTTCTAAAGACTACATATCATGTTTATTAAATAGGATGATAGTTTGTCTTTCTTGTTGTCTTTCCCTGTTCAAGCTAAGAGACAAGCTTGCTATCTAGTTTACAATAAGGAGTAGAAAGTGATTCAGTAAATTATTTCCAAACTACTATCAAAATCACACTGACATGAGAGTCAAGAACTCCAGAGATTGAGCTAAACACCTAACATCCGAGAAACTACTTGTTACCCAAAAAAACATTTAAAATCAAACTATAAAAGTAAAGGTATTTAACAAATGCTACCATGGTGATGCCACACACTAGATCATCACAAATTCAACTGATATATACAGACATACAGAAACACAACACGAAGTAAAATAAACTGAATAAAACTTTTTAATTGAAGTAGTAACATCTCCCTACCTAACCAATCAACAGCCTCCTTGACACTGTGTACTGTCCCCAACACAACTTCGGCATTCAGGTTGTCTGCCAGCTTTAAAATAAACTGGCTCTCAATTGGCAGCTGTAATAAAACAAATTGAGGCAATTTTAAAAGAAATTAATTATAAACAGTTTTCATACAAGAAGAGATTTCTGATGCTATATATAACAAGACTTGTGCTTAATACTGAGGTTTAATCTCACTGGCCTTGGGAGGAGAGAATGATAATGAGATGGAAGGAGAGAGAAGGCAGAGAGAAAGTGAGAGTATAGGCATGTCACAAAACACACACACAAAGTGAGCGAGGGCACATTTGAATGAAACAGATTAATGCCAAATGAGGAAACAGGTAATTCCAAAATTACCAAGGTAATCAGACCATGGGAATATGTGTGTTGTATATTTCAGCTTTAAGGATTCATTGATTGCTTTGCTTTATGTTGAAGGATTTCTGCAGTTTGCACCTGAGATGCAGCAAAATATGCCAGGCAGTAAATTTTGCAATGTATTATTTGTATCTTCATTATTCAAAATTAACAACAGGAAAACATTGTTTTAAATAAAACCATGATGAAAACTATATTATGTATTATAGGGAAAATGTCTTCTTCTTCAGTCACAAACATATTTCACTATGACTGAATTGTCAGTGTACATAACATTTTTTAAATGGAATAAGAGCAGCGTAGAAATGTCAATTTATCACCCCAATGTCATTAAACAGAGAAATGTCAATTTACCACTCCAATTTCATTAGACAGAGAAATGTACATTTACTACCCCAATGTCACTAAACAGAGAACTGTAAATTTACCACCCCAATATCATTAAACAGAGTCAAGAAACTTTGCAAATCTAACAAAAACAGGAACATGACTCCATAAAAGTTATGTAAATATGTTCACCTGCTGGTTCATCAAAGAGAGATAATATTGCAGTTCACTGTGATTGGTGATCATGAGACCTTCTCCTTTAGTGTCATACTGTGGACGACCAGCTCTGCCCAGCATCTGCAAATGTGACATATTCTTTACTCAAATGTGTGCAAATACAATGCATACCCAATGCGTGCAAATACAATGTACTCTCAAATTGTTACAATCTACATGCAACAAATTCATTCTCACATTCATATTCTCTATCATATTATACAACTAAAAAGGAATACGAATGGTTCTGTTTTGCAAACAAGGAAATAACTGACTGTATCCTAAAGAAAAATAAAATAAAACAACCCTGATTTATGTGCCACACTAAACTAGTTCTAAAACTTATGAAACTAAACAATCACATCAAGCTTATAAAGAGAACAGTAACCTTACCTGTAACACATCAAGTGCACTTAGTTCAACCCAGCGTCCCTTTTCTGGACTGTAGATCTGTGTGCCTTTAATGATGACAGTGTGTGCAGGCAAGTTGACACCCCAGGCCAGGGTAGAAGTAGACACAAGGACCTGAATGTGACGATCACTGAACAAGTCTTCCACAAGCTTACGATCAACCCTTTATTGATAAATACAGAAATAACACGTGTAACTTCAATTATCCACACATTAAAAAATCTCAAATAAAAACTATAATTATAGTGTTATTTTGCTAAACACACTGTGATTCTAATGGACACATAGAGCACTCTAAGAAGGCATGATGTAATTACAATATCAAAGACAGGGAGCGTTCGTTCAATCTTTTCCCCAGGACACGCTGGTGTGTTGAGAAACAAGTGAGCAGACTGACTGGCTGGGTCTGCACCACTGGGCGGGGTACTGGTCTGCATTTTGGCGGATGAGGTCCAGGCCCTTTGGGATCGTGTGAATAGTTGAGAAGAGATAAATCATGGCCTGGTGAGGAGAATGGTGGGACCAGAAAATCTCAATACTTCGAGGAAAGGCCAGATGGACACATAATTAGACTCCATCTGGTACTATTAGTAATAAGACTCTTTGCTGGTTGTTGAAATTGGGGACATAGCTCTATGCGAATGTCCCAAGTGCTTTGGTGCCAGCTCTTATCTCAACCATGCTCATGTCTGCCAGAAGGGTTTTTAAAGAGTTGATAATGAAAACCATCAGTGCTTACTTGTCTTGCAACCTTCTGGTCAGGAATTTTCAGTTTACCCCCAAGATATAAAAATTCCACTTGGCTTACCAGATGTTAAAGACCAACTTCTGCAATGCATGCATGCCAACCCTCATCCAGCCTCTCTTGAAAATTTCAAAACATGTTATTTCTCTTAACATTGTCCAATTTCTAAATACTTACTTGTTCATCCCAGCATGATGAATGGCAAAGCCATATGGCAGTAAATCCTTGAGCTCAGTACTCTGAAAATAAAGCAATAAAAATGTATATCATGAAGCGACCAAGACACAAAACACAAAAATGTTTTGCAAGAACTCACAATTATCCACACAAAATATCTGCATACTAATTCAGATCATGAATGTATGGAACAGTTATAACATGTCCCCAATCTACTCACTTTCACAACTTAGTTTCTGACAGTTAAGTTCTTCACTGTCTTGGAACAGTCATAAAATCTGGTGGAAGATGCCTTGTATACCTATGACACAAGTAGCCTTTTGCAAGATGGAAAACATAAAAGTTGAAAACTGCAGTGTTAAAGTGTTATATAGAGTGTACTGTTGTATGAGTGTGGAATGTACACAATAAGCAGAGAAGCTGAGAAACATCTGACAGCAGACATTTTATTTCTTAGGGAAACGCAATGCCATGGACGGAAGAAAAACTAATGAGGCAGTGTTTCAAGAAACAGATGAAAATCACAAGCTGATTAGAGAAATGAGAAGTTAACAGTCAAGAATTTTAGACATATTTTCTAGATAATCTTGAAAGTTGACTAGCAACCTTAATGGGAAATCAGCAAGAGAAAGCCAAGATAAATACCTGGGTGACTTGATCACATTGGATAATCAAGACAAGAGCACGCCTCAAGTGATCTAAGATTGCAAATCATGATTGCCCATGCATGAAGGCACATCATGATGATGATTAGTTTGTAAACAAACATGAAGACAAACACAAAGGCTATGAGTGAATCGTGATATTATAAATTATAACAGCAGTGATTATTGTCAGACCTTGACTTGCTCAGCTTCTTGTCTCAGAACAATTGTTGAGGCAGATCCTTCCCTCATAAACAGTCCAAGAGTATCTTTTTCCAGACACATGTCTCTGATTGTGCGTGCTGTCTTGCCCGTTTCTTTCCGTGAATGAACAAAAATCAGGACCTGTGTATTGAAAATGAAATAATATAACTAACAGGTATCGATAACATAATGTTTTTGTATAATTACATTTATTCTTCATCTGTCTTATATCCCCAACAGGCATTAGGCCCTGAACCAACCATCACCAAGCCTTACTATTGTTGACATATCCTGCAGTTCTTTCCATGGCCTCCCCATATTATTCACCTGTCTCTAATTCTCTACTCTGTGGCAAAGGAGTTACGAATGCAATTTGTAATCCCACGTTCAAAACACACTTGTGGGTGATTTGGAAGTAGGCAGCGTTGGTTCCCATAAAAAGCTATGAGTGTCAGTCATTCAGAAAGCAACAGCAAACTAATGAGCATAAACATGCCAAGAAATCAGTCAACAAATGCAAGAGTTGACTGCCACATCCTGTCAAGGATATGCAAATAAACCAAAGTCTATTTTCTGTGTTTATAGGTTGCCTTCTACTTTTTTGCCCTGCGGACTCCTGGGAAAGAACTTTCTAGTTACACCAATGACATGTTTCCTCAATGTCTGTCTTTTCCAGCATTGTCTTTTACTTACCTGATTAAACAGAATTTGTTTAGTTTTTCCATATGTTCAATATTATTGATTTTGTTTAACATTTCACTTCTTTTATTCTAAGCAAGCAACAGTTAATGAATGTCTGTGTTTATTAGTAATCATTCTAGTTGTTACCCATTTTGCTGATCCATAAAGCAGTATTGATTTAATGGCACAGTTTAGTATTCTAAATTTGGTAACATAATTAATTTTTTGTCACTTCCATAAATGTCCTAGTGCTATGAAAGCTCTTCTTGCCTTGCATATTCTTTTTTTAAGATGTCTATCTGTTCCCTCATCATTGTCTACATAAATATAATAATATTTATTAACACACTTTAATAGTCTTCAGATCAGGAATCACAATAACCATTAAAATTCTGACATTTACATCTAGTTGAAGATTCTAGCATGATAAACTGAGCATGCACTTAAATGCTATAAAACCAAGTATGCGAACATACATACCTGATTCTTGCCAGCATGTTCAATGACCTTTTCATACACAATTTCATTCATGAGCTGAAACCGTTTGATTGCCTTCTTTTCAGTGATACCAATGAACTGCTGCTCCAGTGGTACAGGGCGGAAGCTATTATCAAAGAAGAAAAGACCTTCTCTTGGGTCCACGCGCAAGAACACAGCAACATCCTCATAGTTAGGTAGTGTAGCACTAAGCCCAACCAGCCTAATGTCTTCTTGTGTTGTTTCAATAGTACGAATTGTCCTGCACATTAAAAATTAAAACTAAATTAATATAATGTGAAAAAAGGGTACAATATTGTTTTCAATACTAAATATAAACACTTAATGTCTCAACAATCCTGCATAATCTAAATAGATATTATATAACAGTTATCACATTACAGATACTGCAGTTTAGGCATGAAGTGGTAGGCTTTCACCTATACTAGGTCGTCGTATAATGGAGCAAGGGCCACTGTACCATTCTTGCCATCTTGTCTTCGTGGACAATTTCCGGAACATGCATAAATGTATCCAGTACCCATTTCACAGGACTTATGGAAAACACTGCCTCTACTGAGCAGCGAACCCAACCACTATCTAAGTAAACATACACATTAACCACTAAGCCACTACTATGTAAGTAAAATTCACAAATAAAAGTTATACCTGGCTACAAGAGCCTCCAGCACAGGGCCTCGATCATCATGAAGGAGGTGAATCTCATCCTGCAATAAGAAATTATATCATCAAAGTAAAGCATTAACATTTATGAATGTAAGCGAATATTTCTTGCTAAACAAAAGATCTGTGTCTGTGTATGCACAGAAGAATGTCAATATATTAGGTATTAGTGAAATGCAATGGCCAGACGTGAAAGAAAAATATTTAGATAAACACAGAGGAAAGAAATACAAAAGAGGAGTTGGCATAATTCTGAATCAACAGAGAGGAAATGCAGATTTTAGATTTTGGGCCTCTAATATGTAGTTAGTTAGTTAGTTAGTCGCGATTCCAACTTCATGGCAACAGGTCATCCCCATATTGCTCCGTTCCTGTGCCAGTGAATATCACAAAATGCTCCTCACTGCCCTATGTGAACAATGGAATAGACAGGAGTGTCGGCAAGCCAACAGCCCGCACAGGTACACTGTGCATAATGCCGCAGCCAGAATGCCAACACAAAAGTCCTCCATGAAAAATACAGTTCATCGTCGATGAAAACAGCAGTCACCAGAAAGACTACATTGACCGGGATGTTATCCCATATGGCTCGGTCTCTTTCTGCAGGGCGACCCACCGAAAGCGCCGCACAAAGCACGAACTCCATAACTACAGCGACAACTCCCAGGAGTAATATGTAGTGCTATTAGTTAAAACCCTGGGTTATCAGTTTAATAAAGGCATAAGCGCAAACAGCAGAAAGCACAGAAAAGAAAAAGATATAGATGTATTTCATAATGAGTTAGACATGGCTTTGGACCAGTGCTTGAAAACTTTAAAATATGTCCTTATTCCCGCTTTCTTTCTTCTTTGTTCCTCTTTTGAGGGGAGAACATCACACTGATGCACCTCAAAAGTCAGTGTGACAAACTTCAGCATTCATTTGTGTAACACGGATTCCATCCAAGATTATGGGCTCTCTACCCCTAGGCAATTGTTGTTTCATAACAAAACTGATAAGGCAGC
Source organism: Cepaea nemoralis (assembly GCA_014155875.1). Taxonomy (NCBI): domain Eukaryota; kingdom Metazoa; phylum Mollusca; class Gastropoda; order Stylommatophora; family Helicidae; genus Cepaea; species Cepaea nemoralis. Next base: position 395,348 of record JACEFZ010009947.1, read on the forward strand.
GGCCTTGAAGCCTGCTCTTGGTGATTTAAAACTCCTGTGGGACTTTTAGAGTTAAGCTTGCACGAGTGATTTCCAGTCTTTTGTCCTTACCCTTACAATTTGTGGCATGCCAATTTTTTAAAGTACACTTTGGAGACCATTCATGACTTATTATGTCTAAGGTAAGGCTGTCTGTAAATATTTTCAGATCACCTAATAGAGGTTTTGATCACGGCAAGTTCTCTACATTCTAATTAGATCAGTAAAATGACAGACAACAGATAACTCACAAAAATAATCAGCTTGACAAACTGGGTATATGTTTTCTCCCCACCCTTCCTGGTGATAATGTCCCACTTTTCCGGAGTGCAAACAATGATCTGTGTGGCAGCTATCTGTTCCCTGGTTAGCTGGTGGTCACCTGTCAACTCCTGCACTTTGATATTATAAGCTGCCAAGCGCTGTTTGAGTGGTTAAAACACATAAATATTAGAAGGTGATCTAAACAAAATTATATAATTCTTAACATTAAAACAATGCCAACAGGACTAGAACATCTTAAATGCATAGAAGTAATTATAGCAACTGTATTGCTATCTGAGCTCTGAAATACTTAAATATTCTGTGCTAGTGTAGTGGACAAAGCAATGGATTGAGGATACAGTTGTCCAAGTTTAATCTTCAAGTGAGGCTGAATCACATTTGTAACAGCACCTGACAGGGCGTGACTGTTTAAGAAAATAATGTAATTGTACAACTGTTGCGCTGTTTCTTTCTCGGTATGTAAGCACTTTTAAAGAAATGATAAAACACCACGTTTAATGATTAAGAAACATGCAGTAAAACAAGAATTGTAGCAACTGAGATAGAAGGCTACGAAGGATACTTTGCATGACAAGCTACAAGATCAGAATTTATGACAACAGGAATCATATAAACAAATGTCAGCAATGGATCTTATTGAAATACAGCAAGTTAAGTGGTTTCATCACATATAAAATCTCTAAAGAGCATTGATATTTCGATACTGTGGAAACAATGAGAAACAGATCCTGCATTAAAAGATTAGTAGTAGTAGTGCTTAAGTAATAAACACCTTGCAGCTCATATAAAGGTTCGGGTTCCAAATGTTGCTGTATGTAGCCGAGGCGCGGTGTTGGGGTGAGCGCCCAACATTGCTTAAATACCTCAATGGCTCGTGAATACATAACCTATGCAGCAAAAGTCCAACTCCTGGCCTTCACGCGGCGGACCTGTTTAAACTAACAGGAGAAGGGGCGACGGCGAATCTCTGGCGCCGGAAAATAACCAGTATGCTCTAGATGTGTATGCACGTACATGCATGCGCAGACAGGTGTGTGCGCGTGTACACATCTACACTCGAGTGAGACCACCGTCTGCTCTAGCAAAGAAAGGTGCTGAAGTCGGAGGCAACCAGCCAAGAGGCGCACCACAGAAATCAGGATGCCACGCAATCACACAAAATGGAATATGTCGACTACTGCTAATCGTTATGGTGCTCGCCCTGCTTTGGACCCCCAGGCAGGTGCAGTGCCGGGCCCTATGTCTCGAAAGGGTCCTGAGTTGGGTCCTCCAACTACTGGAGGTCCTTCTCAGATGTCCTGTGAAGCCAGGGGACATGAGAATAGGATGACTGGCCTTACCAAACGAAGACTTAAAATAATGCACTGGAATGCGGAGGGAGTCAGCAACAAAAAAATAGAATTAGAAAAAATCTTGTACCAAGAAAAAGTAAGCATATGTTGCTTGCAAGAAATTCACCTCAATGAAAATATAGCCTTCAAAATCAGAGGCTACCAGTGTTACCGATCTGACCGAAAGGACAGGCGAAAAGGTGGGATACTGACCCTTGTAAGAAATAACATCATGGCTTCCCAAATCAAAGTCTACATGGAAGGGGCTGAGTATCAGACACTTAAACTTAAGACAGGTAATACAGATCTACATCTGATCAATTACTACTGTCCAAGTGACCGCCCACAGGCACTGGACACACTACCACTAAAAGAAAAAATGATTGTGTGTGGCGATTTCAACAGCCACTCGCAGAGCTGGGGCTATGATCACATGGACCAGAGAGGAGAGAGACTGGAAGACTGGCAGGATGAGAATAGATTCATGCTGATTAACAAGCCGTCCGACCCACATACTTTCTACTCGAGATCATGGCACTCTACAACTACACCTGACCTGGCTTTTCATTCACCAGACCTGGAGTGGAACATTACACGAATTGTTGGGAAACAACTTGGTGGCAGTGACCATCGGCCAGTCTTTCTAACCGTAGAAAATGAGCTTGTAAGTGAAAGCAGCACCCTCTCGAGGTGGAACTACAAGAAAGCAGACTGGGCAATGTACAAGCATCGCACCAGCATATTGGCTAGAAACCTGAACACTGAGAAAGACATAAATAAAGTAGTTGAAGAGTTTGGGAAATGCATACTACAGGCAGCGCGAGAAACAGTACCAAGAGGAGCCCGTAAACAATATAAACCCTACTGGAGTAGTGAACTGGAACAGTTGCATAATGATGTTGAAGTGTGTAGAAAGCAAGCAGAGGCCACATCCAGCCAAGAGCACCACAATAAATTTCAGCATGCAAAAGCCAAATTTCAAAGGGCCAAGCTGCAGGCTAGACGGAAAAGCTGGCAGGAGAAAACGGAGTCTCTGAACTTTGAAAGAGACACAAGGAAATTGTGGAAGCTAATAAAACAGCTTAATGACGAGGGCACAGGGAGAAACTCAAAAATTGCGCTACATAAAGATGGAAAAATCTTAACAAGAAAGCAAGCAGCTGACCATTTTGCGGACTCATTCGCACAAGATAGCAATATCAAAATTAGTCCAGAGAAACAACAAGAGATTCGAGAGAAATGACAACATACAGGACAGAAGGAAATAGTACATGAGGTTCTGGAGGCACCCATCACAATCAGCGAACTGGAGCTAGCCATATCAAAACTGAAAATGAGAAAGTCACCAGGAGCTGATGGTATCTCCAATGAAATGATCAGGAACCTAGGAACCGAGGCCAAAACAAAGCTGTTGCAGATCTTCAATAACAGCTGGACCTTAGGCAGTGTTCCACAAGCCTGGAGAGAAGCAATCATGATACCCCTCCTAAAATCAGGGAAAGATGGTTCCATTGCCTCTAGCTACAGACCAATTAGCCTCACCAGCTGTCTCTGCAAAACACTGGAGCGCATCATCAATCACAGACTGCAGTGGTACATTGAAAGTAAAAACATCCTTGTGCCACAGCAGGCTGGCTTTAGGCAGTGCTACTCTACGGAAGATCAGACAACCTACCTCTCTCAAGAAATTGAGGATGCATTCCAAGAGAAGAAGCTGGTGCTTGCGGCATGGATAGATCTGAAGAAAGCCTTTGACAAAGTCTGGAAAGAAGGTCTGATGAAGAAACTGAGAAACTGCAAAGTCAATGGAAGAATGTACAAATGGGTGAAAGCATACTTGCACAACAGAAGAGCCAGAGTACAGATAGACGGACTCAAGAGCAAGAAAGTACTACTGCGTCACGGTGTCCCCCAGGGCGGAGTATTGTCCCCCACACTCTTTCTAATCTTCATCAATGATCTTGTTGCTCACCTACCGCATGGAATTAAAGCGGCAATGTACGCCGATGACCTGGTTCTATGGAGCACAAATGAATATGCATCAGTGGCCACCAGATTGCTACAAAGAGCTGTAGATACATTTGCTGCATGGGCAAATAGATGGTGTGTCAGCATAAACACTGACAAGTGCAGCACCACCCTATTTACCCTCTCTCCAAAACAAAAGGCAGGGATCATCCAGATAAATGGAACACCCCTAAGAGAAGATAAAGAACCAACACACCTTGGAGTAACATTTGATGGCAAGCTGACATGGAGAAAGCACATCAACAAAGCAGTAGCAAAAGCCAGAAGGAAAATAGCCATCCTGAGAAAGCTAAGTGGAACCACATGGGGAGCCAGTACGAAAATACTTAGCAAAGTTTACCAACAGAGCATACGACCACACCTGGAATATGGGTCAACTGCGTGGTGTTCAACATCAAAAACCACACTACAAGAGCTGGACAAGGTGCAAAATCAAGTACTTAGAGTCACCACAGGAGGGATGAGATCAACCCCTATAGTGGAAATGGAGAAGATGGGGAGGACACAGGCACTGAGTGAGCGCAGAGATACGAAAACGCTAATACAAGCAGAAAAGTTCCTCAGCTTGCCAGGCCACCCTATGAAGAACAGATTTGAAAACCTAGCTATGGGGCGGTTGAAAAGAAGTAGTTTTATCCACCAGGCCAAACGACTCTGCAGAGAAACCACTGATCTGCCCACAGTTGGTATCCCCCTAACAACTATTCCAGAGCGAACTCCATGGAAAGATGAGCATAGACTATCGTTACAAATCCAGACAAAAGTGAGAGGAATATTTGACAAGGAAGAACAGAACAGTGTGCAGCGCACAACAGCCACTCTCAGCTTCCTTGATGAAGAATACCCACAGGATCTCTGGATCCGAGTCTACACAGATGGGTCAGCACAAAATGCTGTTCGAAATGGAGGAGCGGGAGTGTACATAGAATACCCAAATAATACTAGGGACACAGCCAAAGTACCGACAGGAAAGTACTGCCATAACTATGATGCCGAAATTGAGGCAATCAAGATAGCAATAGAGAAATTACTAAATAACAGCAATGGTACACAACCTGTGGTGCTACTAACAGATGCAAAATCAGTACTCGAGGCGCTCCTCTCTGGGAAATTGCCAGTACTAAGGACATTACTTTCTGAACTTAGCAGTCAGCATAAAGTCACCATACAGTGGATACCATCCCACTGTGGAGTACCTGGAAACGACAGAGCTGATCAATTGGCTAAGGAAGGAGCCAAAGAAGAACAGCCTGATGTGCCTGTTACATACCACCAAAAGAAAAGAATGATCAAATCAGTCAGAAAGCCACCAAAACCTGCTCAAGATGACTACCACGTTATGGACAGACCAGAACAAGTCATTATTCTGCGCCTCAGAACAGGACACAATAGATTACGCAACCACATGTATACAAAATTCAAGATTGGTGAAACAGCCATGTGCACATGTGGATTGTGTCGCAGACAGCAGAGCACATACTCCAAGACTGCCCAAAATATAACATATCTAGGCAAACCTTCTGGCCTAGAGAGACGACAGTGGAAGATAAACTCTATGGACCACTGTGTGAACTGAAAAAAAACAGTTCAATTCATGCAAGAGACGACATTGCAGATATAGACATATTTCAAGTGAACGAAAGAAGAAGAATATAAAGGTTCTGTTCAGTAAGCCGTTCCTAACTTGACACTGAAAGGCATAATAAGGCAAGTGGAAAGAAGGCAAAGAATCACACTATACGTAATTAAGAAGTGATAACAAGGTAAAGCAAAGACAGTGGTCAGAGTTCAATCATTGAGGAGGCAGGCTTATTTTTTATAAGCAGAACAGCTGTCTGATCAACCCAGCCTTATAAAAATGGGTACCAGGCAATTTTCAGATGTTTTCTTAGAAGGTGATGAAGAAGGGAACAGGGTCGATATGTCAGTCTAAAATATATGAAGGTCCTAACACTCCACTCCAAGGGCAGTCTCTACTATGGGACTGCTCTTACTATACTGGCCTACAGAATAATGATGGCCAGGTTTTAGAGATGAAAACTCATCTAACACGACATTTAGAGATAATATCGTCTTACAAATAGTTATCTTCAACAGAGTGGAGTACTGTACAATTTCAAAATCAGGTTAAGATCTTTCTAGCCTAAGAAATCAAGGCAATAAAACATGTTATAGATGTGGTATCACTGACATGGTTTTCATGTGAAAGAGCTAAAATGAAGTTACCTCTGAGAAGTTTCCAACCATCTCCTGAGCAAGGGACTTCATTGGTGCAATGTAGATAATTTTAAACTCATCTGCATTAATGGTTCCATCAGGGTTGACATGTCTGCCAATCTCTCTCATTATTGTCAGCAGTGCTACGTTTGTTTTACCTGCACCCTGTTACAAACACAGTATAAAACTATCAACATTTAACTTGATGATCTGCGATGTGATTGTACCAAGTTATAACAATATTTATAGTCACACAGATAGCATTACACTGTAATTAATTGTTAACGGTGAGAAGAAATAACAGATCAAGAGAAGCTAGCAAAAGTTAATCAGAACCAAAAAGCTAATGCGATCAATTATATTTACATACCAATAACCACTGTTTTCTGTTAATTGTCAGCTGTCAACGACAGGACACTACAGCCATACAATGTATTAAACCCTTTGTTTTTTTGGGGGATTTTTTTTTGGGGGGGGGGGGGAGATCTTAGCATTTATATTATCCTCTTAGGTCGCATGTCTGTTTTCAATAAATACTATAGTATTCTTATGTTTACAAAATATAATTTGTCAATCTCTGTAGTTCCATTTTTATTCGATACTGAAAACATTTCAAGGTCAAAACTAACAGGGATATTAAATTTTACACATGCATATTTACTAATATTTAAATATATAAACATCAACCTCGACCTAACTTCATCTTCCATTATATTCACAAACAACAACAGCTACATCCTAAAAGTCTAAGAGCCGCTGTTGTTTGGGTGATAATCTTTTCAATGATTACTCCCATCCAGTTTATAACCTCTGTAATGTCTAAACTCTCTGAGCAAGTAGCACACCTCTCACTCACACACAAAACTGGGTTTTTGTTTTGAAAATGCTGATTGTCACTCTACTCGTCTCTGAATATTTATTACCATCATCATCATCATCTTCCACTTCTGCCACCAAGCGTCGCGGGGAGGAATAATTTGCGTTCCAGCGCCCGGTGGGCGGCACTGGATAGTGTCATTCCGTGTGGTTGTACAATGTCTCTGATGTCGTCAATCCATTTTCTTCTTGGACGTCCTCGTGGTCTCGTCGCAGATGATCTTTGATGTAAGGCCAGTGATGGTAGTTGTTGGTGTTGCATTCTAATGACATAGCCAAACCACTTGATCTTCTGTCTTTCAATAAATGTGGCACAAGGTGTTGATCCCACAGTCTGTCTGATAATAGCATTTCTTACTCTGTCTTGGACTGTTAAGCTGGCAGCTCTCCTCAGGCATCTCATTTCGCAGGTGTTGATTTTGCGAAGGTGTAATTTGGATAAAGTCCAGGTTTGAGATTGGTAGCATAGGGTTGGTGTGAATATGCTGTTTATTATCCGTCGTTTTGCGGGCATGGGTATGTTTGGATGTTTCAGTAAGAGTGATAGTTGATATGTAAGTGCACAAGCTTTTTAACATCTGATTTCAATTTCTCTGTCCAATCTGCCATCTTCTGTGATCATACTTCCAAGATATTTGAATTCTTTAACTTGTTTCAGAGTTGTGTTATTTATCTGTATACTTAGTGGGCCTGGCGATCTGCTAACTTGCATTACTTCGGTTTTGGCTGTGTTTATACTCATTGTATTTGCTGCAGGTTGAATTCAGATTAGTAATATGATTTTGTAGTCTGCCCTCATCACTGTAAAATAGGCAATGATCGTCTGCAAATAGAAGTTCATTTATTCCCTGTGGGTCAGTTGTTTCATCTGGAGTTAAAGATTCTAAATTTTCTGAATCTGTTCTGTCGAGACTTGCTTCTTTGGAAATTCTGTCCATGTAGATATTGAATAGCAGGGGAGAGAGCACACATCCCTGCCTCACTCCTGTATTGACTGTGAACATATCTGATATACCTTCTTGTGTTCTTACTGCACTTCGGCTCGAGTGGTACATGACTATGATGTTTTCTATGGTTGCCCTTGTATCCCATAGTCTTCAAGGATGGTCCATAATTTGTATCTGTCTACTCTATCGAAAGCCTTTTCCTGATCTTTTTTTCTTTTTTTTTTTGCATATCCTTTACAGGACATCGCTGTCAACACCAGCATCTTTCAGCTGTATGTTGATTTCTTGGCAAGATTACGCTCAGTAGTTTGCCATTGCTTTCTCAGCGGCCGGCTCACATACCCCGTAAGTTACCGATGCCATTCGAACCACCGCTGATTCTCACCGTCATCACGTTACCGACAAGAGAATACGAGATTGCGGAGAAAAGTCATAACCTCTAAGCCACGAAGCCGGCTTTCCTGATCTACAAACATAATATTCTGCTGGTCACTATATTCGATAGTTTTTTCACATATTTGTCTAAGTGTAAATAATGCATCAGTGCAACTTTTACCTTTCCGAAAACCGAATTGTGCTTTGCTTAACTGTTGTTCAACTATTGGTCTAGCTCTTTGTTCCAATAGTTTTGCATACATTTTCCCTCAGGAGTGATATACCTCTGTATGTTTCGCACTCTCTCATATTGCCTTTCCTGTATTTATGACCTAAACCCTATATTTACCAGACTGTAGTCTCTACAATGTGTCTCTCAAACAATACTATGCATATTTCTGCTACCAAAGTTTAACACTTCAAAAATAAACACAATTATTAAAAATATTTAAATCTGTAATAATGCTAACTGGTAAAGAGAAAGAACAGTTACATATTTTTGTTTCAACTATTATTAATAAATGGAAAGATCGAGGGGAAGAGAGGCAGAGGCAGACCAAGAGAAATTATGCTGGATGGACTGAGACGGTGGCATGGAGGAAACCAGCAGCAGAGTTGATCCAGAAAACCAAGATCTGTGGAGAGCCATGAACGCTTATGCCAGCTGGCAGGGCACTTGATGATGATGATGATGATGATTATTATTAATACTATTCAACTGTATTAAAATATGATGTACTTACGGTTGGAGCACAAAGGAGAAGGTTCTGATCAGTCTCAATGGCAGCATGGAACAACCGACTCTGAATGCGATTCAAACTCTTAAACCCACTGAATGCTGGTTGTGCGTATTTGGGAAGCTGATCAATTGACACTAGTGTCTGTAAATAAAAGCATATGAAGATGAGTAGAAGATATAAAACCAAATCTAAACAACTGTTATGTCATTACAGCTTGTATATTTTGGTAATAACAAGTGCAACATCTTTATAAAATAGGTAACAATGTGCCCAAGATAAAGGATATCCATCCGACTTCATAAAGTGTTACAGCCAGCTACTCAAACCTACCTACAGAAGGACTTTCTGCTAAGTGTTAAACTTCTGCAGAAATTACGGTCTATGCATTAACCCTTTACCGGGCAAATCGTCCCAAAGCATCCGAACTCTGGAATGAGCAAATCGTCTGAATACGTCCGAGCTACTAATGGCATTGTAAAAACGCGATCGCGTGGCTTTCTGATATTTCCGATTGTCTACTTTGGGTTTCCCCGATAGGTTTGATAACGTGGCTGCCATTTTCAAGCATATACTATGAATTTGAACGGATTTTGTTTATAGATTTCGGGGTTTTTACGCTTAGTTTTTCATAGCGGATTTTGACAATTCTTCAAGTGATAGTGGAGATTTCGCTGGGTTCAATTTAAGAGACATTTACGTGCACGAATTTGACTGAATCAGAGCTAGATATCAGTGATTAGTGTTACTTTGCGTTAGCAGTCATGAGTCGGACTTTAAAGAAAGTGATTCTGATTCTGAAAATGTGTTTGTAAATTGCCGTGTAATGACAATCACAAACAGTATGTTGTATTTTATAAATATTTGTGTTCATGTGTGGATTACCGGGAACATTCATGTAAGTAAAATACTCTGCATGTTTTTTACTTCATTTTGTTTTGTTATTTAAGTAAAATCCGTTGACTAACACCTTTTATGTGATGATTTTACTAACGTAAGCCAAAATTTTACCGAACCTCAATATTCTTCTTGCCCGTTCAGGGCTACAAAACGGACAAATGTCTGCCCTGTAACGGGTTAACGCAATATCAGCGATAATATACATCATATTTCAGCTATCAGCGATAATATACATCATATTTCAGCCAAAGTATCATTAAATTTTTTTTTACACAACATGATATATAACTCTGCAGTATGCTGATGAGGCACCATGAGATCTCACATAAGATCATTAACTGTAAATGAAGACATGAAATGCAGAGCTCTTCATGAAGGTAAACTAACTGATATGTTTGAAAAAACAAATAGGAGCCCGGCACATGTGCCATTTGTCACCTTATGATTATTTCTGACTGTAAACTGGATTATGAAGGCAACATATGAAATCAGATGCACGATAAATGGCCCTGAAAATCTGAAAAATGACCAGTTAACATTTGGTCACTAACGTAGATGGGCTGTGACTATAAGAAGATAGTAGATGCCCTGAACATTATTTTAATGACCATGCAATATCAGAAGTGTACTTATGACATATCCTAACTAATATTTGTTATTCCTTTTTGTGTTACTTTAACATGTTTAACTGTAAGAAGATACAACACATGTCTTTACAGCGATACTGACCAATATCAACGTTAATGAGGTATCATAAAAGAATAAATACTGTTTAATTTTGTGTATTAAAACTGGTTACTTATAATTTTTTTTAAAGCAGACAAATTATTGGTGCCTCATCCATATATGTTAATACTACAGAAAACTTAACTCATTATCACAAGTATACACTTCTGGTGTATGATACTGTCTAGCAATAACTGGAAAGAGTTGAAGCAAACACACAAAACTGCTTAACTATCATTACACTATTTTACCACTTCTAAAGTCTGAGGGCTATCTATCAAAGATATCCTTTTCGCTCTTCAATCACCATGCATAGTATTGGCTCGGTTGTTTATGTTTAAGAAATGATAAAGCCTCTTTGTCTCATAGAGACTGAACTAGTGTCACCAGATGTTAAAAACGAGTATAATAACCAAGCACATACTTCTGATAAGAATGAATGCAAACTAAATCAAGACGCCAGTCACAAAAGAAACATGAAACATTTTGCTCTGATCAAAAAGTCTAAGACTTACCTCACTGTTGTCAAATGGTTTCGGTTTTAAAGCTGGAACGTGCACTTCTTCATAACCTGTATTATAAAAAACATTTTATTAGTTCCTAGACTGGAAACAAGCGTGCACTTTCTTTTCTTGTAAAAAGTAAAAAATAAACCAATTTTCATGGCATTAAGGCACACTACATGCTTTATGAATGTTGGGCGGCTCTCACTAAACCCAACACCCCCACACTGTGCCAACGGCTTCGGGCGGAGGAGTGCAATTGGGAGGTCACAAGCCGTGCCCATTTTTTTGCATATCCTTTTTAAAGGACGTCGCTGTCAACACCAGCATTTTACTGCTGTTGATGATGTCTTGGCAAGTTTACATTCAGTAGTTTGCAATTGCTTTCTGAACGGCAGGCTCCCATAACAACTCCCATGACACTCGGTCTGCTGCCAAATCGGCCGCAGTTGTGTTTCGGATAAGCGGGCTTATGAATCACATCCGTAAGGCCTTCGCCACGGAGACCGGCAAGCCTTACCCTAGCGAGGAAATGCAATCTAAAGACAATGTCATGGCAGGGCAGACCAAGCCCTAAGCCTTGGTTGGCAACTGGTCTAGGAAGGAAGCTCCATAAGGCGGATAGTTAGAGCATTGCTTTGCTGATCCGGCAGATTCTGCAGCTTGTCTTGGTGTTACCTTTCTTCTGGAGTAAACTAAGCAGGCAGAGAAAGAGAGAGATCATGCTGCATGGGCAACACATGGTCTCTAAACTCAGCCCAGGCTTTGTGTTATGGAGAGGTATAACTCTATTTTACAAACTATTGTCTGTCAAGACGGCAAGGTGCCAGTCAGTCAAAGCCCAAGGCTTTTCCCAGATTTTTTACTGACCGAATGAAACACAGGGAATATATGGTCAGTACTATCCTGGCTGCCTTTATCATCTCTGGCGTTCCTTTAACAAAACTGAGTTGACCCAAAGTCATACAAGCTTGAAAAAATTGCAACTCTGCCACTACTGGAAAGTGAGCCAAGAACTGTTGTATAGTGAGTGGTGAGATGTATGGGGAAAGTTACAATGATTATTCTTCACTTAAAACAGTTATATGTATATCTTAGTATTTAATGTAAATAAATAATGAAACATGATTGATAAAAATGTATTTTCATACCTATTTTTATAATTCACCCTACCAGTGACATTTTACTATCCTGTCACTTTGAGAAAAAAACATAACATTCCTAATTTTTTCCTAAAAAAGTACCAAAGGCAAAGTTCTGATGCTTTTTAAACATAAATTATTCCATGCCCAACAAGTATAGCCACATATGCCGAAATGAAAAAGGCAACAACGATTGGTTTTTATTTTCACATAAACTGTGCACACACTTTAAACCTGCATGAAATCTATACTAACGCAAACTGAAACAATGGTTATTGTAATACTCTAAGGAGGCTGTCATGAATTGATTTGCAATTTATGTACATCTATTCATTCATTTGGTCTTTTCTGTTCTGCCTGGGATGTAGCCACATTACAGTTTTGCTTTCATAGTAGTACAATTACACATCTAGTGTCACCCTTTTTACACAACTATTTATATTTCTGTGCTTCAAAAAAATGTTATATTTAAACTATATCACAAACATTCATAGTTCTATTATTTTGCCCACTATTTTACTTTGTTTTTTTAAATAAAAAAAGTACCCCAGAATGCCACATTGATACAAATCTAACAATGCTTCTACAAGCAACAGCTAATTGGTAAATTTTTGTAACATGAAAATCTTCAAAATCTTGTTATTCTGATAATAACAAATGAAAGATTCACACCTTTTCTCTGTTTCCTGTATGATCCATCTGGTAACTGGCAACGTTTGTTGGCCATCAGATGACTGCCTTGAGTGAAAACAAGATCATCTAAATACAGAGTTTGGACTGGCCCAACTTCCTACAAGGAAAAAAGAAACAAAGGAAGGAAATTAAATTATAGGCTCCCCACCATAATTTTAACAAGGTAGAATAATAGCTTTATGATGCATCAAGAATATAAAGTCACCTGATAAACAAAGCACATATTTGTTTTTAAACTAACATATTTACAGGCCAGTGTCTACATTTGAGTGCACAAACACCATTCTGTTTACTGTGTGGGCGGTCACGGTTCGCCGTCTCACTTGATCACATCTTGGATCAGGTCTGTGTTATTGTTCCAATTATGCCATTTGGCAAAGCCATCCAGGCTATCTCTGCTTTCCCCTAGTTTTTTTCCCACCAATTTTGTAAGTTTTCTAATTTATTTCATTTCATGTTTCCAAAAAACTTGAATGTCTACGTTTAATTTCTCTAATCAATTTTCAATTCTTATTTGAAGAACTTTCTAATCTGCTTTTCTGTCCGTCCATGGTATTCTTTGCATTTTTCTCAGAAACCACATTTCCACTGTCCTTAGATGTTTCTCAGCTTGTTTATTTATTGTCCATATTTTACATGCATATAACAGTGTAGTTCACTTCAATGCTCTTTTTCTCACTGCAGGTGACAAGTCTTTTTTTATCACGAATTGATGAATTATGATCTTCTAGGCATCTTTACAAAAGGTGGTTTGCCATTGTATTCCTTCTTGATAGTGACCACACTGGTTACTGACTGTAATAAACAAAACAAAAAAAACCAGGCAGGCTTTTAATCACTTATCAAATTACCTCTAGAATAATCATCACAGAAACTCTTTCATGGCTTTTGAAGAAGCTTTTTTGGAGCATATGTGCAAATGTCCTAAGTGCAGTGATGTCAATTCTAAAATTCAATTTTTAAATATTGGAGAAATAAAAATTACAACTACTATACTACTGTACACCTTTAAGAGTATTTAAATAGAGAAATAAAAAGTACAACATACATCTTCATCATCCACATCCATAGCTTCAATATCTGCAGCAACCCGAGACTGCCTGGCTTGTTGCCTCCTAGCTCGTTCTTCACTGACAATGTCATCTTGGTCAGTAGCCTGCAGTGATTTCAAAATGAATGCCAGTTCTGCATCAGATGACATTTTCTGTTCAATCTTCTTCTTTTCTGCAGTGGTCTGTGCTTGTGCCAATAATGTGCAATACAAAACTGAAAGACAAATATAAAATATAGTGAATAATATTTTTTTTAATTTGGTGGAACTGCGATAAAGCTGTGGAAATGTAAACAATATAAAATAACACAAAGTAATGCAGTTATACAGAACAGAATTACAACACATACAGGACGTTGCGGCGACTAGCCTTCATCAGCAAACAAATACATGCACGAAACACAACATATAGTACAGGAGAAGATCCTCTGGTGACTACATTAAGGCATAATTACGGGAGGAGAATAATAAAAAGATGAAAAAAATTAGAGCAATGAAGAGAAAATGAATATATGAAAAAAATGTTACTTATCTCAGAGTCCCAGGCTGTACTACTACCCCGAATGTATTCTTTATCCTCTTTTATACATAAGACTCCCACGGCTATGTATAAAAGCGGATAAAGAATACATTCATGGTAGTAGTACAGCCTGGGACTCTGAGGTAAGTAACAACAATTTTTTCATTGCTCTCATCCAGATATTTATTTTTGACACCCCATTGCTCATTTCCTATCAAGTTTGCCAGTTGTCATGAAGTTTCCAAGTTTATTTCTCTTCATGACATAAAATTAATTACGCTGAAAGGAAAATAAAACTCTGATGGCATAAAACTTATTTTTCTGGCATAAAAAGTATTTCACTTTTCCTGATCCAAAAGGAATGTGTCCGACCCAGTTATACACCTCTTCAACTCATGAATTTGTGTCCTCTATTTCCTCGAGACAGATTCCAGCCAAGGCAACAAATTGTTCACGGTAGGTTTATTCTTCTTAAACATCCTGCCAATGGCCTTAGGTTCTATCCTTTATGATGTCCTGCCACCGAGTGAATTTTCATGTGCACAAGAATGCATAATGTCCTATCTGTCTGTCTTATCCGAAAAGGGGCAGGTATCCAATCTCTCTATCCTAGAAATAAATTGGAAGTATAATATAAAACAATAGTTCTTGTGAAAATTCCCAATTGTATACTGGAAATGAACCCAACAACTTCTGAGTCATGCATGAGTCAGATACTAAGAGCCTCTCAACACTGTCATAACAAACCTGTAACAAGAATTCTTCTTCTTCTTCTTCTTCGTTCATGTAACAAGAATTCAATATAGGAAAGAATGCAAAGTGCTAAATAATCAATCTTAACTCTTTAGCGAGCAAAGCGTCCGGGAACATTTCTACCCCCGAACGGGCAAACCGTCTGAAAGCGCCCGTGACTATTATGCATTGTAAAAATGCGATCTCTCGGCTTTCCAAGATTTTCGATTGTCTAGTTTCGGTTTAGTCGATAGCTTGACAACGTGGTCGCCATTTGCAAGCATGTTCTTTGAATTTGAACGGATTTTTAAAAATAGTTTTTGTGGGTTTTACGCTTTGTATTTAAAAATGGATTTTGATGATTCTTCAAGTGCTAGCGGAGATTTCGCTGGGTTCAATTTAAGTGACATTGAAAGGCACGAAATTGACTATTAATCGGAGCTAGATATCAGTGATCAGCGTTACTTTGCGTTAGCACTCGTGAGTCTAACTTTAAAGAAAGTGATTATGATTTGGAAAATGTGTTTGTAAATTGCTGTACAGATGATTGACAATCACAAACAATATGTTGTATTTTGTAAATATTTGTGTTCATGTGTAGATTAGCAGCATCATTCATGTGAGTAAAATATTCTGCATGCATTTCCCTTCATTTTGCTGTTTATTTGACTAAAATCTATTGACTAACAACTTATATGTGATATTTTTACCAAGGTAACCCAAAATGTTACCGCACCTCAAAATTCTTCTTGCCCATTCAGGGCTACAAAACAGACAAACGTCTGCCCGGTAAAGTATTAAGACAACTTATCACAAACATTAGAAAGAGACAGCCATAATTTGTTGGCCATATCACGTGAAGAGAAAAACTGGAACATGCGACAACTGAACAGATTTATAGTGGTAGAGGAAGACACAGAGAGAGTATTCCTGACAGCCTTTTGTCATGGCATGGAAAGGTCTCAGCTCAAGAAATGATACATACAGCTGGAGATCGCATGACATCATGAGTCAAGATGATACTTGGCCGTGACAATGAAAAATACTTACTCATTTGTCTGTGCTGGCGCAAAACCTTAATGAACTCAAAATGTGACACATCTAACAGCATGACAAGTTTTGTTTCTGCTTCTCTATCATCTCCTGCAGTCTGAAAGCCAGAAAAATATACATTTATGCAAAAGTAATATATTACCATCTAGTTAGCATATTGTTAACCTTTTCTTTGCATTTCATGACCTATTTCAAGACTTTTTAAGTTCTTCTATGCTATAAAACTGCCAAATTAACTCTTAATCTCTCACCCACTCCTTGTTACCTACTTGCTATCTACTGACATTATTCTTTGCATATCGTTATAATCCTTGCTGATGACCATTCATCAATCCTTAATGATACAAATAAATGCCTCATTTCATGAGATCTGTAATCAGTTACATTGTACACAAAATGTCAAAAAGATAACATAGTTAACAAATAGTCTATAGCTTTGGTAAGCCAGTATTATTATATCTGTATTCCTTTGTTTAGTATTCACATATGGTTTACATATATGACAATCATATATTATATATTATATTATATCTATATATATAAAACATAATGTATTTCCGTCCGTCCTTTATGCGTTCGCGAACGGTCCATCCGATTTAGATGAAATTTTCTACACGTTTTCCTTTCATTCCTGTACAACTTTCTGTCATAGTTTTTTAGTTTTTTTTCGGCTACTTACTTACTAAAATTTAATATTTCATTTTTTATTATAATTTCTACATAGCAAGGGGACTTAACTCTAGAAAAGTTATTTCAAGGGGCATAACTTTTAATAACATTTCTATATACTTTATAGTCATATTGTTGCATGGTTTTCAAAGATTTATAAACTCTTTGTCTATAGTTATTTTCAGGCATATGAGTTATAATAAATAATGATATAATCTTTAAAGCATTTTCAAAGTTTTCATAAAAATAATGCATAATGCATAACATTGTAACTCATCTTTTTATGCTTAAAGAAGTTATCTACAGTCATGTAGGTGATTAAAAACAGTTTTCATTAAAAATAATGGATGGTGTGTGGAAGGACATTCTTTTAAGTTACTGTGTGAATTTAATGAGACGCTCCCCGCCAGGAGCTGGGCGAAGCCACGCCGGGGCAGATAGATAGACAGACAGACAGTCGGGAACAGGAGCTTATATGACTACTTATATGAATTAAATGAGATGCTCCCCACCAGGGACTGGGTGAAGCCGGGCCGGGTCAGACAGATAGACAGACAGACAGATAGTCGGGAACGGGAGCTTATATGACTACTTATATGAATTAAATGAGATGCTCACCACCAGGGACTGGGTGAAGCCGGGCCAGCTCAGCCAGACAGACAAACAAGCAGACAGACAGACTGATGGATAGATAGATCCCCTCCAGGAACTGGGCGAAGCAGGGCCGGGTCAGCTAGTATATTATACATTACATATATGTCAAAGAACCAATAGAACTGGTAGAACTATGTAGAACCAGTTTTGCTGTATGGCAGTGAATCTTGGAATGTAAATGAGCAAATTAAGAAGAAATTAGAAGCAACAGAGATGTGGTTCCTGAGACGAATGTTGCGAATTCCTTGGACTGCCAGAGTAACTAACGACGACTGCCTGAAACAGGCTAATGAAACTAGAACATTATATACAACAATAAGACAGAGACAAACATCTTTCTTCGGTCACGTGATGAGAAGAGAGGCATTGGAGAACATCGTAACAACTGGAAAGATCGAGGGGAAGAGAGGCAGAGGCAGACCAAGAGAAATGATGCTGGATGGATTGAGACGGTGGCATGGAGGAATATCAGCAGCAGAGTTGATCCAGAAAACCAAAGACCGAGATCTGTGGAGAGCCATGAACGCCTACGCCAGCCGGCACGGCACTTGATGATGATGATATGTCAAAGAACATTTCAAGCCAAAATAGGCCTCATCAGCCATCTTAGAACTCACGGCTCCATACTTTCAACCCCACGGGATGAAATGAATGGTCATCATCATTCTTGATGGACAAACAACACAACATATATACACAGTACAAATATAACATCTTTGACTGGCAACAAAACCACATGATAAATTATTTACAAATTCAGATTTAATATTTAACATGCATAATTATACTTTAAAATGATTTAAAATTACCATGGGGATGACAGATGTTCCACACTCAAACAATACCTGTGACTATGTGTTTTAACTCCTTCAGTTAAAGTATTATTCATTTATTCACTTCATATGATATATAACTCTGCAGTATTCACCTGATGAGATGCAGGAAAATATGCCAGGCAATAAATTGTGCAACATATTGTTTGTGGCTTCTATGTTTAAATTAACCAAGGGAATACATTGTTTTGAAAGTAATTTGTAAAATGCTCTTTTAACTACTTAGCTTGTAAGAAGTGACAGAGAAATGACAACTTACTTTCAAAATTTCAAGAACTTCATTGGCTTTGCTTTGAGCCATGTTGGGATCATCAGGATAAAACTTGCTAATCTTTCTCTGAATCCAGAAAGCATCAATCTCTCTGGGATGAAGTCCACCATCTGATTTGTTTTTATCTTCTTCAGAGAGCTGCAACATTAGCAACGATGTATATATTCATGAACAATATAATATGTCTGGCTTCTCATGGCAAAGTACTCAAGCTGCCTGCCTTGCACACAGAAGCAGGTTGGTTTACATTCAAACTCTGTCATACAGCTCATAAGTGTTATTTTTTCAGTCTGGGGGTCATCACTGGGGCTGCGAAGTTCATGCTGTGTGCATGTCAGCAGGTCACTCTGCTGAAATAGACTGAGATATGTGGGATAAAACCCAGTGCAATGAAGGTGATCTTCGTGCCTTTATGTATATTAAATA
The DNA here is from genome assembly GCA_014155875.1 of Cepaea nemoralis. Lineage (NCBI taxonomy): Eukaryota > Metazoa > Mollusca > Gastropoda > Stylommatophora > Helicidae > Cepaea > Cepaea nemoralis. The sequence continues at coordinate 414,335 of JACEFZ010009947.1, forward strand.
TGCTACATTTTCTACAACTGTTACTTCGTCTCAACAAATTTATATTTTATCAATGAAGTATTTGTTCATATATATATATATAACTTACATAAACATTCTGGTGAATGCACACACATGTACAACAAAAGCATATAAATACTAACATTTGCATGAAGAGTAGCATCAAATGCTGCCTCCTCTCCTTCATTGTCCTCATCTGCATCTCCTTCCTCCTGCACTTCACCATACATATCTGCTGTATCCTAAAATGAAGAAATAGAACATCACAATGAAATGTATAAACTATTGGTATTGTTTCCAGTCACACACAAAAAAAGGCAAAGTACAAGGCTCTGACAATAAGTAAGTCACAAATGGCTGTAGAAAAATAACTAAATATGATAATTTGAAACCAGTTTATTTTTATACATATATTGTCCCTTTATTTCTCAACATAATTTCCACCAACATTGATGTACTTATCCCATCGTTTTATCAGTCCTCCCAAACCGACTGCATAGAACTGCGTGCTCTGTTTTCTAAACCACGTTTTCACTTCACATTCAACTTCAGCGTCATTCGCAAAATGTCTCCCGCCAATATGAGTTTTCAGTGTTTATGCTGACATGTTTATACCGTAAAGCGGTGCATAGCTGGGTAGAAAAAGTTACGAGGGCAAGTCAATAAGTAAGTCACTCAGTTCTGTGGGATGGCAGGTAAATGAAAACAAAGCACACTGTTCTATGCAGCCGGTTTGGGAGGACTGATAAAACAATGGGATACGTGCATCAATGTTGGTGGAAATTACGTTGAGAAATAAAGGGTCAATGTATGTATAAAAATAAACTGGTTTCAAGTTGTTATCATCTTTAGTTATTTGTCTACAGCCATTTGTGACTTACTTATTAACACTTACCCTCGTACAATGTATTTCATGATAAGATAAAGACAAAACGTAAGAGCATGTTTTTATATCTTCTTCTTCTTCTTCGTTCATCCGGAGTTTTTGTTTTTTTGGACGTGATTGCGTTTTGCCCGTTTACAGTAGAGCTGCAGTCTTGCGCCGTTAGGCCGACACATCCGACTTCTGTGGGCATTTGTTGACCGGGTTAACCTTCCCGGGGATGTTTTTATATGAATATAATTATCATCACAGAGATTCACTGTGCGTGATTCCTGTAGCGTTAAAAAACATTGATGATGATTTTACACGGTTTAAAATCTCTAGAGGTTTCAGAGAAAATAGTTTTGTAAATGAATACAAAGAAATGAGCAACTGTTAGAAGATGTCACAAAATATACTTTAAAATTACTGATACAAACCTCATCATCAGATTCTTCAAACTGTACATTTACACCATATGTTTCATCAAAATCAATAGCCTCATCTGAAACGAAATAAACAAGAATTTAGTAATTACGTTTATGTTATCTGATGTAGTTCTTATTACAAATCTAGCACATAAGTATTTAAAGAAAACTTGCTGACCATCACAAATGTGAACTTCCTTCTCTCCGTACTCCTGCAATTGTCAACATCTGTTGCTAACATTTTCCATTGGTTGTCCTATAACAGAACGTGTATGCCTAAAGTGTTTCCTTCATTTTTCATGTCAGACACCCTTGCAGCAAATAAGGACCCATGTTTCTTATGTCTTGAGGCATAATGGGCATACAATGTTAGCCCCATATTTGTATATACCAGTGGGCACTCCTGGAGTGATGTGGTCAATATCACACTGACCATCTTTACTTCCCAGGATTTTTATCCATCTTAGGCTGGGTTGACCTGGGAGCCCCGATCTATTTGTTCAAATCTGCCTTGGTGTGATATTGAACCCACCAGGCCAGCAGGTAAGTATGCAGGCTACTGTGCTACTGCAACTCCCCTTGTAGCAAATGTTTAGTTGCAATTTCAGAGTCACACTCATCGGCAGGTCTTATCTAGCTTTCTGAACACATGGTAAATCTTGTGTGGAGTATGACGATTACAAATTTTCCACTGCTATGAAGCTAGAATTATGCACCTCTTTTGATAATCTGAAGGCTTTTACAAATCTTTCATATCTCTTACATAGATAGAGTGTTGCTCTTAATTTTCTGCTCTTTAGGGTTGAGACCACAACATTGAACGTGAAGATAGTTATGCTTCTCTTCATTGTCCTTTGTCATAAACATTTCTACTAGCTTTAACTAAACACCTCTGCCTTCTCTCTAGTCTTAAACTGGGTTTACAATGATGCATTTTTCTCTAGTTAGTTTCCTATGCTGCAAGCATTGTTTCATTGTTCTGTGGCTGAGCTTTCACAGTGGCTATGCGACATGCATTCTTTGCCTTCATGATTTACCTCAACACTGTTTCTCCATATTCATTGGGTCTCGTCTGAGCTGCTTCATGCTAGCCCACACATTACAAAAATGACAAGGTCTAACACAATGTCCTATGGACAGCCCAATAAAGGTTAAACAGCCATGTGAGGGTGTGATGATTCTCTGGGTGAGCCCAGAACCAGACAATCATGTGTTGTCTACACATTCATGAAAGTTTCCTTAAAGTTTAGTTATCGAAAATATGGGCCTGACACCAAAACCCTCTTATATCTTAATGGCAAATAAACGCTGTTATATGATTAATAATAGCTTTAATTCATAAATAGAATAATTACACATACAGTTAAAAGAAAGATAAAATTATAAATAAATATTATTACTTTGACAATTGTTTAAATAAACAATATTGACATACAGAATAGAAATATAAAAGAAGATCAATTTTAAGTACATACTTGTCTGTGTCTTTTCTTCCTGAGTCCAGTCTGTTATCTTCTTTCCTAGGTTCACCAACAGGGCAAATCTCTCATCAGCAATTTCACCAAGGAGACTCTCTACTTCCTTTTTCTTGTCCTTATCTTTCATGCGGTCATTTTTCAATACAAGCAAGACTTCATCTGCTGCACCACACAGAACATCACGAGGCTACAAATACAATAAATCATAACATAAATGACTAAAGATGTGTTTCATGCTGACAAAAAATATCTCGTTTCTGGCTGTAACACTAATAGTATAAGCTCCTCTGTGAAATTAAGTACAAGAGGAAGCTTCTGATCAACAGAAGGGGTTCCCCCCTTCATTGAATGCTTTGGCCTCTTTATCTTCTTTATACTCTCCTAGAGGAGCTTCCTACGTCACGACTACAAGGTGCCTTTCTATTGTTGTGCATCTAAACCCCGAATGACAGCTTCAGGACACTTGTTCACTACTGACTGTAATCAACTCACAAGGCTAAGTATGCCTACCCAACAGCCACCCTTGTCATGCACCAGGTGAGCTGTGATTGCTTCCTTCTCACTGCATTTTTTCACTCAACTGGGTGTCACAGAATGGCCTTCATCTCACCACACAATATGTGTCCACATCTAATCTAACAGTGCAGCATACATAAATTTACACATAAGTAAAAAAAAAAACCCTCACCCACTCACAGAGAGAGAGAGAGAGAGAGAGAGAGAGAGAGAGAGAGAGAGAGAGAGAGAGAGAGAGAGAGAGAGAGAGAGAGAGAGAGAGAGAGAGAGAGAGAGAGAGAGAGAGAGACAGACAGACAGACAGAGACACAGAGAGAGAGACAGAGACAGGGAGAGAGACAGAGAGACAGGGAGAGAGAGACACACACACACAGATATATATGAAATGTAATGCTAGCTCGCCTTGACTTAGAAAAAGTTCAGCACAAGAACATTACCACTTCCACCTGAGCTAATTGAGGAATCACATGGCTGAAACAATGGGACAGGGATGGTCCAGCTACTTCAGGACAATCTTCTAATCATGTCAACTGTACAACAATGTTTCACAAATACTACTCTATACTAAAATATTCCTGGTTAGACGATATAACTTATAATTGAGAAGAACTCATATATGTAAGAAGAAATACTGTATGTGTGAGGCCTGCAAGTCCACACCCTAAAATGGGAAGAGAGTAAAACAAAACAAAAAAACTGTCGCCCCTTGCAGTACATTGTGACCAACCCAAACTTCAGGTTGAGTTACTAGGCAATTTTACATTCAGAAGTTTGCCACTGCTTTCTGAACGAGAAGTCAAACGCTGAAGTCTAACTGACCCTGTAGACCGCCTCAGCAAACCGGAAGTTTAAGCCCAAGCACATTAAGTCCCGCAAACCTCTGAGAGCATTAGGGTAAGAAATGAAGACATTTAATTGCAGGAAGTTTCTATGTGCCAAACATGGTACAGCATTCCTTTAACACTGTTACTACCATTATAAGACTGCTGAAGGTCAACTTGACATACCTGGTCACCCAAAGCTGCCTGGATAAAGTTCAGCAGAACTTCATATGTTTGTCGTGTCTCTGTTGTTTTAGGCCTGTACAAAATGCCCACCATTTCATCAATGCCTTCAGATAAAAGTGTTGTTCCTTTCATTTTCACCATGTCATGCTGTGCTTCATCACGTTTTCTGCGTCTAAATAATGATGACGTTGAAATATATATTACTTTCAATAATTCATAACTGAAAATAATTATGGATTCTTAAGGATATGCATTAACAAGAATCTAAATACAAAAAGGTACATCTTATAACAAGCTAATTAAACATTTAAATGTTTTATTTTAAAGCAGCTGACTTGTCTACTCTTGGCAGCTAAATGACTTTCTTGGCAATGTGCCGATTTTTTAAGGAATCTGTTGAGATAGCAATAACTGGAGTTGACTGCAGTTGGTCTTTTTAAATGCTTGAAGTATAGGGCATTTCAATAAAAGAAGGTTGGTTGTTTTGGAAACACTATTAAGAATCTTCACTCTCTATCTCTCTCCAGTTGTTACATGTTCCAATTTTTCTCTTCTCATAACGTGGCTACAAAATTATGACTGCCTTTTTCCAATATTTACAATAAGTGAATTCCCACAAAAAATAACTAACACTTAGTTATTTAATATATTGTGTCTGAAGAGGCCAGAGTTTTTTTTCCTTACACATATGTACTAGACCAGTCACAGAGTTTCCCTTATAAATTAAATGACTAATGTGTCCTGTCTGAAAAAGGAAAATCAAACTTTTGATTATTTTCTGTTAAGCATATAGATGCCGTCATTGACATATTAAAATAAATTACAGTCAACTGACAAATTAAATTAACACCTACTTATTCTTCCGTTCCTCCATCATTGGAGGTTTATTTTTCAGTGCTTTGTCTCCCATTCTGGTGCCAATTATCTTCCCAACAAGGGACATGACTTCTCCCGTGGCTTCATCTCTACCTCTTCTGTCGATCAAAGTTCTGTCTACACTCAACACAAGGTTGGAATTCTGAAATAAGATTTCAAAATTGTTTTCAAGTACAGTAAAACTTAGATTAATCGTCACTTGTTTATCCGTCAGTTTCTGTTATCCGTCGTTATATTTTTAAAATATGGGCTAGTATCAGCAAACAAACAGACATCTTTAAAATTGTCCACTGATTACTTTTACACCATACTGTATAAAGCTGGAAGTGACTGTACTGTATGATGGGGGAAGTGACTAATCGTCGGTGGCGGAGGAGTTGAGCTTGATCTGGTGCGCCATTAACCCATCACTAACCAGTCGCTATTGTGTTGCATACTGCACCGACTGGTTTTAAATGCAAGAGGAGGAATAAGCAACACAGATCCTACTTTTGCATAAAATACGGAACATCGCCGCACAGAAAGCTCGAGGCTCAGAGACACAGAAGGAGACAACAGATTATTTAAAGTAACGTAGGTTTATAGTATTACAATACATTTATGTACATTACTACTCTTATACTGAAGTTTATATTGATTGTTTTGTAAAATTAAATGCAATATGTATGTATTATTCACTTTTAAAGGATTTTATTTTCACTTTAAGTATAAGGCCGCAGTGAAATCACGTTACTATACATATGTATTAATAGATTTCACAGGAGAAGATACTCATTAAGGCATAAGGACGGAATGAGAAGAATAAAAAGATAAAATGAGAGCAATGAAGAGCAAATGACAATATGAAAAAATGTTGCTACTTAACTCAAGTCCGGGGTTGTACTGCTACCACAATTATATTCTTTATCTTTTTTTATACATAGCCGTGGGAGTCTGTGGATCATGGGGATTGATACCAGGGTAGTGGGTGGTCATGGTTCAGTGACAGTCCCAGATACATTTTACAGTTCTTTTTCCACATACTACTTCCACTCGGACTGAGTTAAGTAGCAACATTTTTTCATATTGTCATTTTCTCTTCACTGCTCTCATTTTATCTTTTTATTCTTCTCATCCTGTCCTTATGCCTTAATGTAGTCACTGGAGGAATTCCTCCTGTACTATATGTTGTGTTTTGTGCATGTATTTGTTTGCTGATGAAGGCTAATCGCCACAACGTCCTGTATGTGACGTAATTCTGTTATGTAAAGCTGCATTACTTTGTGTTATTTTATATTGTTTACTAAATTCTTAAATAATGTTGACAAAAATGGGGGAACATATAGAGATATTAAAATAAGAATACAAGACAAGAACACCTTTCTTTAAGCTAAGAAATTTGTGGAATTCAACAGAAATTAAAGCTAGTACAAAACTTTGAATGTTTAATTCCACTAATGCTTTATGGATTAGAAACCGAGAATGACTAGAGCAGTAACTAATAAATTATAAACATTCATAAACCTCTGCCTGTGTATAACAGAAGGACTAAAGTGGTGTAGTAGAATAACTAATGAGAAACTTAGGCAAAGAAATAGACAGATACCAGTCAATCGGGAGTTGAGAAAAGATGCTGGTGCTGGATAGGCAACAACACTGAGAAAACCTGATAATTGTATAACCAGAAAGTTCTTCTGAATGTACAAGGCAAATTAAAATAAATGGAGACCTCAAAATACATGGAGAAGAGAATTACAGACAGAAATGAAAAACTTGGGTAGCTTATGGAGAAAGCAATACATAGGACAGCTTGGCATGAGTTGACAGACGTCTATGCTCCAATGGGAGGTAAAGACCAACAGAAGAAGCAACTGAATGTAATACCATACAGCAGTACTAGTCTTTTATTTAAAACTCCTAATATCACCATGTTATAATGTATCTTCGCACACTTCCTATTTCTTTATTTTACAAATTCAGGTATGTCTTGTTATTTTCCCCTCAATCTTGCCAGTTGTCACCAAGTTCTCAAATTTATTTCTTAGATAATCTGATCCATAAACTTGAAATCAGGGAAGAGTGTGATATTCTTGACTAGCTCTCAAAAAGTTGTCATCAAGTGATTATTTTAGTAAAGAGACAGAAGCAACACCTCTAAGCAAGGCTGTCACAGACCCCTACCACTCCATATAATGTTTTAAAATCACAAGATGTGTTATCGATCCAGCAGCACCTGAACCTCTGCCCTTCAGCTCAATGCCATGCAGGGATGCATGCAAGAGTTCATCAGTTGTTTTGTTCCATATAAAGTTCCCTAGCTCAGGTGGAAGTGGTAATTTTCTTATATCTGTAACTGGATATTCAAAGAAGTGTTGTACAGATACATTATACATACAAAGCAGATACTCAGAGTGATCTGTGGTTGGAGTCTGTACAGGTGAATATTAATTGACGTATGTCTTGCTCAATGCAGAAAATTGTATTCGTCCTTTCTTATCAGATGGTTTATGCTGTCTTTGGGGTCAGGACCAGTCATAAATTTGTATACTTCCCTCCTAGTGCCTCAATTAGTCCGTTAATTGAATCAAGTTTCTCTATTTACAATTCTTATTAGGCTGTTTAATTCTTAGATATGCAGTTGACACAGATTTAATAGCAGAGCCTGAAAGTAATCTGCAAAATGCAAAAATCTTTCTACTGTCATGGGTGTTGGAGAGGGGGAAGAAAGAATTATCAATAAATGTTAGCAAAACTGAATATATATCTCCAAGACAGCAACATTCTAATACGATGCTTTATATAACATGTAGAGGCACAGAAATCAAAAATAAATAATTTTAAATATCTCGGCTATGACTACACAAATCTGACGGAAGGTTTAGACCAGAAATAAAGAGATTACAATTACGGCCATATCCGAAAATTCTCTTATAGGAATAGCAACATCATGAAAAACAAAAATCACAACAAATTTGGGGGGGGGGGGGGGGGGGGGGGGTTGTATGTATATATGCTACATAAGATGAGAAAGAAAACTGCACCATGGACAATAAAGAATAACTAACTTTTAATTAGTGCAAACTTAATTATATTGAGAAGATCGTTATGGCACTCCTCCGAATAACTGTCCCAAATTATTTATTGTAAAAAGTATCCCTTGCAGGGCTTCATTATGTGATTATGCTTGTTCCAGGGCGATATGCTGATTCAGGGGTGATGTGTTGTCGATCACTTCTGGTTGAGTGTATGGTGGACTTCTAGACCAATCGATTGATGCAATAAATGTTTCTGGGCCTGGAGGGCCCTCACTGTCGTCGCAGTGTATATCCATATCTTGTGCTATTCGTCTTATCTTGTGTATGTCCCATCTGTTTGCTCTCATCTGTCCGCCCCCCTCCCCCACTCACATCAGGCTGTGAATAACACTCAGTATTATTTGCAGTGCGCTACGAATAACGCCTCTCATAAATACATTAAACAACAGCACTTGCTTGCCTTCTACTAGCGAAAGCAATTAATATTATGTCTGTATCTGTAGTTAATAAATACAGTTCTCCTCCCCCCCCCCTCAACATATCCCAGTTAGCGTTCCTCGACTGCACAGTCTATCACCTGAGACCCTGTAAGGGATACTTTTTACAATAAATAATTTGGGACCGTTATTTAGAGGATTTAATAGCAGAGTGCCATAGTCTTTTAGTTTACTCTATATATAAAAAATAATTGTGACTAGCCAGCAGCATCATAAGTAAATATATAAGAATCTAATTTTTCATGAAAAGAACCCTACCAATTTTGAAATAAACAGATTTTTATATATATTCTTAAAATAACACTTCAAACAGAAAATTCAAAACATAAATAAAACTGTTTCTATGTAATCGAAAACAGGTTTGTTTGGTCCATGAAGTGATACTTACCGCTTTATATTCATACTGAAGCGAACGTGCCGTAGCATCTGCCATGGCGAGGTTTGTATTGTGTAACGGTTGTTTTGATTTGAAATGTCTCTACAAATAAATCCTCGTAAGTCACAAGAAGTACTGAAATGTATATCTCCGAACCATCTACAACATAAGGTTTAGACACCAAACTTCTCCGAACATATAACGTTTCTAGTGTTTTTACAAAACGTGTGATGTAGGCACGAAATAATTTCTTTAAAATGTCTCTTATATTCCATTAATTTTAATTGAAATATATTTAGATTTAACGAAGTATGTTTTATTTGCGATCGATTTGAATATGGTTTACCCATTTATATTAATAATCTATTTTAAGAAAAATAAATTATGAAGCAAACAATTTTATTCAGTTATTGCCATCTCGTTTCGATGTTTGTTAGAATATACTTTTTAAACGCTCCAAGTTCCATGTGGGTTTTATTGTTTGCACTAACTTTTGGGGCGATACATCAGGACATTGGGCTAGAGTTGAAAGTCATGGCGCATTAAAATTTTGTAGAGAGATAGAGGAAGACAGTAGGAGAATATTCTTTACATGGAAGGGAGTCAACATACGAACTGATCTATGCCGTCGGATATCGCAGTTTGGGGACAGGCATGATCGCCCACGCCAGCCGGAAAGGCACTGGATGATGATGAGAGAATACCCCGTTTCCCCCTCAGACGCCATTGAGCACGGCAATACACTTGAAAACATGCACATTATCGTCATATGGGAAGGATCGTAGATTTGTAGTTTCGTTTTGACGAGAGATGAAATCTGTTGAACTTGCTTTGAACTCAAGCGTAGTCCATATACTTGCTTCTACCTCTAGTTGGTATCTCTTCTAAGAGAGGGAACTCTAAATCTCAAACCTCCGCTGCCTTGCGGGTATACCCATATGGGAAAGGCTTCGGGAGTAAACCCTGAGGACAAATCCGGAGATGGAGTCCCTAAGGCAGTTCCATGTTGTAAACAACATAGTTCTGGCAACTCCTGCGACGGCACCGATGCCAAGTTGCATTGGCTACTGCCTTTCCCTTGGTCAACATCGGCGACGTGGAGAGGGGGAACCTGCTACTGGGCAACAGCTGGTTCTCCGATTTCCATTGCCCAGGCTTGTGCCCTGAAGAGGTCACTTCAGCACCGCGTAAAGCGGTGACACAACACGGGAAGTAGCATTTGCCGGTTATAAGTCTTAATGCTCGATTGGCGTACAGCAAGGCGCCAGGGGCTACTTCCGACGGTGGGAGAGATCATCGTATCTCACTAGACAGCTACCGCCCGTCTAAGCTGGGCAGCCCCCAGTCAATAAGGTGTTGTCTCGCCACGGTTCATCTGCTCCTGAGGGTGTGTGGAGCTTAGGGGAAAATCCTGACACATGGACCGCAATCTATACACCTAAAAGCAAGAAAAAAACAAAACAACCGGCCCTAAGGCTGGGAACATGGAACGTAAGAACCATGACCCCTGGCATCTCAGACGATCTAAATGAGATTGTGGATGCCCGCAAAACTGCAGTGATAAACAACGAACTGCTAAGACTGGGGATAGACATTGTCGCCCTGCAAGAGACCAGACTCCAAGAATCTGGAAGCATCAAGGAGAGGGACTTCACTTTCTACTGGCATGGCAAGCCGTGCGGAGAGACCAGGGAGCATGGAGGTTGGCTTCGCTATCAGAAACAAGCTGCTCAATTCCATCATACCACCAAGTGATGGCACTGAAAGAATATTGAAGCTCCAACTCCAGACAGAGGCAGGCCCAGTTAGTATTATAAGCGTTTACGCCCCAACACTAGCTGCAGCATCAGAATCTAAAGACAAGTTCTATGACGACCTTAGCAAAGAAGTCAGTGAAACACCAGAGAAACAACATCTTTTTATCCTGGGGGATTTCAATGCCAGGGTTGGCTCCGACCACGAATCTTGGCCTTCATGTCTAGGACAGTTTGGCGTTGGGAAGATCAATGACAATGGACAACGTCTCTTGGAATTCTGCAGCCACCATAATCTGTGCGTGACCAACACCTTCTTTGACACGAAACCTCAACACAAGGTGTCATGGAGGCACCCCAGATCAAAGAACTGGCACCAACTCGACCTGGTGCTCACTAAACGCAGCAACCTCCGCAATGTACGGATGACTCGCAGCTATCATGGTGCTGACTGCGACACCGACCATTCACTCGTCTCCAGCAAGGTGAAGATAAAGCCCAAGAGAATCTACAGAAGCCGAACAGAAGGAAGACCACGCATTGACACCAGTGGCACCCAAAATAAAGAGAAGGTCAACAAATTCATGCAGGCTCTAGCGGATACTCTGCCCGGCCCCACAGACGGAGATTCCACCGAGAGATGGAGTCATTTTCGCGACACCATCTACAATACAGCACTATCAACATTTGGCAAGAAGCAAACTAAGTCAACCGACTGGTTTGAAGCACACTCTGAAGAGATGATCCCAGTCCTGGAGATAAAGAGACATGCATTCTCGATGTATAAAACATCACCTTCAGAGAAAACACTGCAGGCATTGCGAACGGCCAGAAATAGAGTACAACATATGGCAAGAAGATGTGCGAACAGGTACTGGCTACAGCTCTCTGCTCAAATTCAAACTTGTGCAGACACTGGAAATATAAGAGGAATGTATGAGGGCATCAAGCTAGCTGTCGGTCCATCAAAAAATAAGATGGCCCCTTTACGATCAACTGAGGGGGTAATCATAAAAGATCGAGCGAAACAAATGGATCGCTGGGTAGAACACTACTCAGAGCTATACTCAGTGGATAACACTGTCAGAGAAGAAGCTCTGGAAGCCATCGATCAACAGTCCGCCATGCATGCCTTGGATAACGAACCTTGCCTCACAGAAATCAGCGAAGCACTAGACTCTCTCAAATCCGGCAAGGCACCTGGAAAAGATAGTATTCCACCTGAAATTTTAAAATGTAGCAAAGAAACAATCATCCCAGAACTGTATGCAATATTACAGCTCTGCTGGAGAGAAAAATCAATACCACAAGATATGAAAGACGCAAACATCGTTACCCTTTATAAAAACAAAGGCGACAGAAGCGACTGCAACAACTATCGCGGCATTTCCCTTCTCAGCATTACAGGCAAGATTTTTGCCAGAGTAATCCTTAAAAGATTACACATTCTTGCTGAAAGAATCTACCCCGAATCGCAGTGCGGATTTAGACCCGACAGGTCCACCATCGATATGATTTTCTCACTCCGGCAGCTCCAAGAGAAGTGCAGAGAACAGAGGAAGCCATTATATATAGCCTTCATCGACCTCACAAAGGCTTTTGACCTCGTGAGCAGAAGCGGCCTTTTTAAGGTCCTTGAAAAGGTTGGATGTCCACCCACCCTTCTTAGTCTCGTGAAATCATTCCACGAAAACATGCAGGGGACCATTTTATTTGACGGCTCAACAACCCAGTCATTCAGCATCAGCAGCGGAGTAAAGCAGGGATGCGTGCTTGCTCCTACACTCTTTGGTATCTTCTTTGCTGTTCTCTTAAGGCAAGCATTTGGGACTGCCACTGAAGGCATATACCTCCACACAAGATCTGATGGCAAACTTTTTAACCCATCAAGACTCAAGGCAAAGACCAAAATAAGACCAAGATGCGTAAGAGAACTACTTTTTGCAGATGATGCAGCACTGACTACTCATACAGCAGAAGATCTCCAAAGGCTCATAGATCGTTTTGCAGCTGCCTGCAAAGACTTTGGGCTCACCATTAGCCTAAATAAAACACAGGTGATGGAACAAGATACTGATGCGCCTCCGTCAATCAAAATCTCTAATTACGAATTGAAAGTCGTCCACGATTTTGTGCATTTGGGATCGACAATATCAGATAATCTTTCATTAGAGACAGAAATCGACAGACGCATTGGAAAGGCAGCCACAACATTTTCCAGGCTAGCTAAAAGAGTTTGGGAGAATAATAGACTAACAGAGCGTACAAAAGCTCAAGTATATAAAGCTTGTGTTGTTAACACACTACTCTACGGGTCTGAATCCTGGACCCTGTACTCAAGACAGGAAAGGAAGTTGAATTCCTTCCACATAAGATGTCTGAGACGTATCCTGGGCATAACATGGAAAGACCACATAACAAACAAACAGGTGCTTGAAAGAGCAGATATTACCACAGTGCACACCCTCCTCAAGCAGAGACGCCTCCGGTGGTTGGGCCACGTATCTCGAATGGAGGACGAACGTATTCCCAAAGATCTCCTTTACGGAGAACTAGCCACAGGAAAGAGGCCAACCGGAAGACCCCAAATGCGATATAGGGATGTGTGTAAACAAGATATGAAAACCATTGGAATAGATCCAGACACCTGGGAGAGAGTTGCAACAGACAGATGCTCCTGGAGAAGAGATGTACGAAACGGACTGGTACTCTTTGAGCGCAATCAGATCCAAAAAACTGAGGAGAGACGGCACAGGCTCAAAGAGCAGTCACTTACTGCGGGACTTGCCTCGTCTTACAGATGCGGAAACTGTGACAGAGATTGTCATTCTCGAATTGGACTATACAGTCACCAGCGGTGCTGCCAGGCACCTCCCAAGCGGCACAACTCTATAGTCCTTCAGGACTGAAAGAGGCCTACTACTACTACTACTACTACTACCTCTAGTGCAATGGATACTTCACAGTGAGATGGTATTACTATACATTTCATGGTGATCTTATGCTGGCCTAGATTAGAAAGTAGTGTCCATAGTACTACTAATTTCCCATACTGGAGCGTCTCAAGTACTGATTTTGCATCTATCAATAGCAGGCTGAGTGCCATGGTTGGTTTTCAGTAATTTATTTGTTGCTATCTTGATTGCCTGGAGATGTGCATCATAGTTATGGCAGAACTTTCCTGTTGGTACTTTGGCAGTTTCCCTGGTATTATTTAAGTATTATATGTACACTCCCACTCTCAATTTTGAACAGCATTTTGCGCTGACCCATATGTGTAGACTCGGATCCAAAGGTCCTGTGGGCGTTCTTCATCAAGGAAACAGAGTATCTGTTCTGTGATTTATACTGTTGTATTCTTTGATGTCGAATATTCCTTTCACTTTTTGTCGGGATATGTACGATAGCCTATTGTTCCTCACTCCATGACGTTGACTTTTATGTAAGCGAGTCTACGGAGTACATTATGGGGGTAGTCTTCAGGTGGATTCCAACTGCAGGCAGACCTGTGGTTTGTCTGCGGTGTCGTGTGGCCTGGTGAATAAAACTGCTTATTTTCAACTTTCCCGAATGGGTAAGAAGGCGTGTTCTTAGACATTCGTTGTGCTGATTCCGAGGTAAGCGGTTCAACCACTACACCGGACAGCTGGACTAAAATGTTGATCTGTTGTCTTTGACTTGGGGACATAAATAACAAGTACCTCTGAAGTCGGAGTGGGTTCGCCTGATGCGGAGGAACACCGTTAATAAGGAAGCTGATCCACACGCAAAATTCAATCCATCATATCATCTCATTATCTCATCATGTTCCTCTTGTACCTTGCGGTGTCGAAGTTTGCTTGCTTGTGTTCGTTGGCTTGAGTTCCAACGTGAAGTCCTGTATGTCGGATGAAGGCATCCTGTTGTCCAACATCAGTGTGATGTCATACAGGACCTGAGGTTTGCGTGAGTATCCTTTGTCCCATGTCTGGCTTATCTGTGTGCAGACTGGTGGTTCCTCGCCGTACAGGCAGACACTCTCCGACTTCAGAGGAATCTGCGATTCTACTGACTTCAGCCAGGACCCCGAAGGGACCTGTTGCCCAGGACGCTCGACGAGGACGCGTCAATAGGTCTTGGCCAGTATATAACCCGGCCCTGGTGCCTTGGAAACACCTCTGCTTCCCGCGGTGTTGAAGTGAAGGATAAACATCGGGAGAATGCCCGCTTATGGGCTTCTTGTATCGATATTCTCATAATTGGTGTGTATGGACTACGCTTGACTTCAACGCGAGCGAGCGTTAAAAAAAAAAAAACCTCCCATAGCTAGGTTTTAAAATATATTCTTCACAGAGCGCATGGCATGCTGAGAACTTTTCTCCTTGCATTAGCGTTTTCCTATCTCTGCGCTCGCAATGTTTGTGTCCTTTCCATCTTCTCCATCTCCGCTGTAGTCTATAGAGGTTGATCTAATCTCTACTGAAGTGACTCCAAGTGCCTAATTATGCGCCTTGTCCAGCTCTTGTAGTGTGGTTTTTTTTATGCCGAACACCACACAGTTGACCGATATTTCAGGTATGGTCGTATGCTCTGTTGATAAACTTTGCTAAGTATTTTAACCATTGGCTCCCCATGTGGTTCCACTTAGTTTTGTCATGATGGCTGTCTTCCTTCTTGCTTTTGCTACTGCTTTCTTGATGTGCTTTTTCCACGTCAGCCTGTCATCAAATGTTACTCCAAGGTAGGTTGGTTCTTTATATTTTCTTAGGGGTATTCCATTTATTTGGTGAATCTTGCCTTTTGTTTTGGAGAGAGGGTAAATGGAGTGGTGCTGCATTTGTCAGTTTTTATTTGACACACCATCTATTTGACCACACAACCAATGCATCTATAGCTAGGCAGCGGATCGCCTTGCATGCTGTATCTCTTGTACACCTTCGTTCTGTAACCTTTCCATCTTCTTATGACTGAGGGTCAGGATCGCTGTCGCATACTCAAAAAAAAAAAAAAGAAAAAAAAAAGAAAGGACCAGACCCTCGTATGGAAGACATAGATGGCACGGCACGATCACCCTCATCGCAGCCAAACCCCACTTGGCCTTTGTTATAACTTGGTCTATGCTCATTATAAGCAAGGCTTCGATCAAATCGTATCCCCATGAATTTCATTGCCTGCGTTCTTTCCACAATCTCTGAGCACAGATATACAGTTGGTGTTGGAGTGTTGACAATATGGTTACTCAATGAGAACCAAGTCACTGCTGCCTTCGTTGGGTTTATTGCACCAGCTTCACCCCACTAAGTGCTTAAGCAATTGAGTTCTGTTTATTTCCATGGCAACCTTATCTCTACCCTTTCCTGACGATACACTAAAATATCGTCGGCATACGACAATGTCCTTCCCCATCCTGTGATCTACTCACCGATGGTTCTCATAGTGTAAGCGTTGAACAGCACCGGAGATAATGGTGAGCCCTGTGGTCTCTATGGCTAAGGGCTTGCGAACGCGGTTTGTGAGCCCGTATACCCGGGTTCGAAACACAGAGGTGCTGGTTTTTTCGAAAAAGGTATAGAAGCCGGTCGATCGGAAAGAAATGGCAAACTACTGAACGTAAAAATTTGCCCAGGAATCACGAACAGTGAAAATGCTGGGGTTGACTGCTACGTCCTGTGAAGTACATGCAACTTAATTGTTTTTTAATTGTGGCAGGCCAGGTTATATTGTTGTTGGTTCAGAAGTCCAACTGCCACATCTAAAAACTACTTTCAGCTGGAAGAAGGCTGCAAAGATCCAGTTAAGGAGGAATTTACTTATCTTGCGTTCAAGAAGCTGAATTAAAGTGTACCACTGCTATTGCACATAATTAATACGATATACTGCTACTGTTAATATATAGCATAAACTACATCAGTGCATCCAGGACCTTTGATTACTTTGCTTAGTTAGTCGTAAGAACTCCGACGCGAAGCAAACACGGCAGGGGGCTTCCGATTATCAGAAGTAAACCCCCTTTCCCAAGCATTTCGGACCATTAATTTCTTAATACTCTTTGGGGGCGGTCCCGCCTGGGTCATGACTCCGGGCGTCTTACCCCTGCCGTGGAGACGTTCGTTCGGTGATATTCGTTATCCCTGTTGTTAAGCTTGTCCCTTCGCTGTTACCTTGGCCACTCTCAAGCCCTCCCTCCCTCGGTGGGGAGAGCCCATGCAGTCAGTGCTTGCCCCTTGGCACCTGTGGTCGTGGGATGCCAGCCTCATCCACCGCCATTGCCTTTGTCGCCTCCATACGTTGCCGTTGCCGTCTTCCTTCCCCGTGCCCCGTTCACGGCACCGCACCCTATTAGGGAGCCAGATCTCCCTTCCTTTCGAGACCCACCTCTTGGTCTCTCTGCAGCTGGCTGGGTGCGACTGACGGTCGATAATCGCTATATTATTATTATGGTGGTTGGACTTCCGCTAGCATTTGTGTAATTGACTGCACTCCGGCTCATCGCTCGCGCCTGGAGGAAGGGCTAAAGAACTATCGCGAGACATTGTAAAGTTCGTGATTTTTATTGAGAAATTGTAGGCATTGCAGTCACCGCTTCTAACCATACTAGTTCCGAGAGTTGTCTCAGTCTAGGTTGCGGCAGTTCCACAGACCGCACGAGGCCTTTTCGGCTGCTCAGACAGTTGTTTCTGGGCCCGGGCTCTTGATCGTCCTTCCATGCCCATTCGTTTCAGCACATCAAGCACAGAGTAGGAGACAAGACCTCTCATGCCTACCTCGACGGCGAACAGCCTGGCGGTGTATTCCTCCCGCCTAAGACTTGCGACCATGTCATTGTACTTCTCTATCTTGTACAGGTGCTGCTCTCAATATTGGACTCGTAAGGGACGGTCAGCTCAATCAGCGTTAGCTGTTTGGCTGACGAGGAGCTAAGTACAATGTCAGGTCGCAAGCCATACCTTCGGATCACCTCAGGCTATCTGCCACAGTCCTTTAGGTCTACGGTCAGTTCCCAGTCCCTCGCACCGCCGAAGACGGTAGCAAGCGGAAGGTCGTCAGCTTTGCCATTTTTGCGCCCTTCTCGGACGAAGGTAATCTCCATCGGCCTCGGCCTGCCCCCCTCTCTGTTCGCCTTCATTCTTGCGACGTCCACTATGGCGGCCAACTCAGTCAAGACTTTGTTATGCCGCCACGTAAAACGCCCTTGGGTCAGGGCGACCTTACAACCAGACAGCACGTGTTCCGCTGTCTGGACTATTTGGGCTTTCGTACAGAGGGGACAGAACGGGTCGGTGGTTAACCCCCACTTGGCCAAGTTGGCAGCTGATGGCAGGACATCGTAGAGGGATCGGATGACGAAACTTAGACGCAGCGGTGCCATGCGCCAGATCTCATTCCACGTAATGGACCTCTGCACTACCGCTTCCCATAACATCCACTGCTCCTGCTGCGCCTGTTGGGAAGCCTTGTGGACTCTTCCGCCATCTTCCCCCTTGCAGATCTCCTTGACTACCAGGTCCCTGCGTTCCTTGGCCGTCGTCTTGGACCACATCGGATCGTTGGCTTGGAATCCGAACCCATGCTTGCCAAGCTGGTGTGGCCCATTACCTCCTTCAGCTGGAGTGTAGCCTGGGCTTCTTCGACCTGCGCTGACGACTTTCCACTTCCTTCCCGTTTTCAAGGCGGGAACTGAGGCACTGACCGTTATGTCTGGAGACTCGCGCAGCATCATCGCGAGTCTGGCTTTTCCGGCTTTGAACTCTTCCATGAGGGACAGGAACGGGAGGACGAGTTTACTCTGCTTACAATACAATGCGACAGTCGTGAGACATGTGGGTACTCCAAGCCATTTCCTCATATGCCTGCTTATCTTACCTTCCATGTTGCTCACTGCGGTCACGCCAATATCATATATCAGTAGTGGCCACAGGAGCTTCGGAATAAGCATAAATTGGAGGACCCAGATCTTGAACTTGCCTATCAGCCTGGTTTTGTCGATGGTATTCAGGCCGTTCGTCAGCATTGTTTGTATCTCCGCCACCGTGTTCCTGTCCACCAGGGTTGAGTCGTACACAGATTCCTCCATCACCGTTGGAATCGCTTGTCCGGACACCGTGAACCTCCTTTCCATCGCCTTACCCTTCATGATCGACAGGCTTCTCGATTTCTTTGGCTTGAAGCTCACCCTGCACCAGCGAATCAGGTCGTCCAGCCTGAGGAGAACGCTGCGAACATCGCTCTCCTTCGGGTGTCAGGATTCTCGTATCGTCTATAAAGGCCTTCAGCGGTGGCGTGTTCACGCCTTCGCTGAGCTTCGCACCGTGTGCATAGCGGGATGCCGCATCAAGTATGACCTGCATGGCCATGACAAATAATTTCGGCGAAATCGTACATCGCATGGCAATACCCACTTCCAGGTCGATCCATCTGATCTTTAACGTTTTGGTCGAGAACCGAAGAGAGAAGCCCGAGAAGTACTGCACTAGCATCTCCGTTATGTTCTCGGGCGCATTATAAGCCTTGAGTGCATGCCACAACAACTGGTGCGGCACTGACCCATAGGTGTTAGCCAGATCCAACCATATCATGTGGATTTCTTCCTTCTTCGTCTTCGCTCTCTGAATAGCATCCCAGATCATCGTACTGTGCTAGAGACAACCGGGGACTCCGGGTATCCCGCCCCCCCCCCCCCTTTTGAACCTCTATCTTGATGTACTTGTTCCCCGTCAAGTACTTCGTGATCCGACTGGCCATGATCGAGAAGAATATTTTCCCTCAACGTTCAGAAGAGAGATCGGCCTGAATTGGGTAATGCCGGCAGAGTTTTGCTCTTTTGGAATGTAGATTCCGTTGGCCGTCTTCCATTCCGTGCTGACATGTTTCTGCTTCCTCGCGGATCTCAGTAACCGGTGTAGCTTCATTAGGACATTCGGGCATCTTTTATAGACTGTATAAGGCACACGTTGGGCCCCGGTGCTGACTTACCTTTCGCTTTCTTCACTACCGCAACCACCTCGCTCCACATCGGAGGCCTGGCATTGAACTCCACCGTTGGTTCTGCCGGGCTTGTGAGCCCCTCGATCTCTCCAAGTGGGACGTTCCGTTGGGCATCGGAGTAGGTCGTCACGAGATGGTTCTCCAATTCCTCTTTGCTGACTTCGAGGACGCCGGATCGCGGCTGCTCGAACAAGCCTCAGGCAAACTCGTATGGTTCCCTGAAGAACCTCTCACGTTCCTTCCGGGTTTTCCGCCTGTTTCTGCAAAACCTTTCCGCTCGGGAGAGGGCATTGTGATGACTTTCAGATGTTGCCACACTTGGCGCAAGCCCTCCTTCTTTTCTCGGGCGCTGATTTCCATCGTCTCCGAGCGGATTTATTTCCCTTCCTCACCTCCTCAAGCAGTCTCTGCCCCCGGGTCTTTTGCGGCAGAGTTGCTTCCCTCCTCTCGCTGCTACCAAAATGACTCAGTGAGTGGAGGTAGACAAGTTCTCCGAACTTTACTAGTTTCTCTTCAAGGGATATGTGTTTTAGCTCTTCTTCTCAAACACGGGACAACGTTGCGCCAAGTGACGCCCTTCCTTCCTTCCTGGTGGCATTAGGGAACTTGATCCTCACCCTTCCAGAAGGTTGCTCGGGTACGTCACAATCGACTTGAGTCTTATCACTTCTTTCGTCCAGCGTGAATTCTCATTCCCCATAAGGAGTCGAAGCTCCTATCATATCACGATGTTCTTGATGATAAGTGCGTGATATGGTCGTTGTCTAGGTAACGATGCTCCTGGTGTGTCAGTTGAGCTATCTAACTGTCTTACAATGCAACTCACCCCCGTAATACACATCCGTCAGTCATTAAACAAGATTGAGTTGGCGCACATAATCCTTTAATACAGAAAGAACACGGACAAACGGAACATCCTTATATATCCAGAAACAACATAATCCATAGAATATTAATATCCTCCTCACAATTTAACACGTATACATCACTGACTTCTCACGGCCTGCTTCATCTCAAATCCATAAGACAGTTAATCCAGCTACTATCCACCGCTGGACCTCACACAATACACCCACACACTGGGTCTAGTCTCCACTAACTATTCAACCCCCTCTGGGTTCAGGCCTCCACTCACTATAAAACCCACTCTGGGTTCAGGCCTGCATTCACAACTGGGAGAACAACACAACAACAGATCTGACCGCAGTCAGTCTAAGCTCCCACGTATTAGCCCACCGATCCGCTCGGCGCTAAAACATCAACTGTCTTGAAGTCCCTTGACTTCACACAAAACTAAACTGTCCTTCACCCATCCACCCTGGGGGTCTCCACTCATACCCGCCCCATTATTTCTCAGGGTTGATTATTTTTCTCGTAGCCGGGTCACTCACCTTACTGTCTTCAACTTTCCTCTATTATTTCTCCAGCCCGGTCACTTGTTTATGTACTAGCACGGTCATTCTCCTTAATGTCAATGACCCAGGCATATGTCATACCACAAACGCATGTATAGTCCAACAGCCGTTGATCTAAGCTCTTGGTTGATTGGACGGTCCGTGTCTCCGTATGGTCGCCAATAGATCCTTCATTCTCCCCCCTGCTTTCACAGGATCCTGGGGGAATCTTTCGTTAAGTTGTCTTTCCATACCTTAGTCTTTCCTAGCAGATATCAGGCAGTATGAATGATGACTGGTCCATAACTGCCAACCCCAGAACTGAAACCTGTAAACCAGACCAGTAACTTATTCTGTACCAACCAACTTGTCATAAAAATATTAGTTACTCCCAATTCATCATCATCATGTCCCTTGACAACTCGGGTAGACATTCATGTCCTTCCACAGATCTCAGTCCGCGACTAACTGGATCAACTCGGTAGAAGATATATCTACATCTGAGTCCGTCCAGCATAATTTCTATCGGTCTGCCTCTTCTTCCACTGATCTCTCCAGTCGTTGTGATGTTTTCCAATGCCTCACATCTCACTATATGACTTCTTCTTCTTCGTTCATCCGGAGTTTTTTTCCGGACGTGATTGCGTTGTGCCTGTTTACAGCAGAGCTGCGTTCTTGCGCCGTTAGGCCGACACATCCGACTTCTGCGGGCATTTGTTGACCGGGTTAACCTTCCCGGGGGTTTCTTAGGACGTTAGACTCTCACTGTTGTGGTGTTATCTCCCATCCCAGCTGGCCCATATAGAACAGCCAAAGGCATCCTGGTCGGCCCTCAAGGGAAGGCAGGGGCAGACCATGGGCATTCCCCGCCATCCAAGGAGGCTTCCATAATTGCAGAGCCATCACACACCGCTCTGGTACTGGGCTCACCCAAGGAATCGTCACGTCCTGCACATGGCTGCTTAGCCTCACTTCCGTATATTGGGCCTTCCGTTCACCATAGGCTGTTCTTCCAGAAGCCAGAAGAATGCAGTTTGCAGATGACATCCACACAGTGAGCTTTCGATTCGGACTTTCCACGTAATGGATTTGCTATCCAAGCAATATTCCATTTTGTGCCACTAGGACACTTTTTCCACCTTTTTTGAAGCCCACACAGTGAGCTTTCGATTCGGACGTTCCACGTAATGGATTTGCTATCCAAGCAATATTCCATTTCATGCCTCTGGGAGGCTTGTGTAACCGACATGCCTGTGGTAATGAAGTGTGGCAGTCTAAATACTTCTTCATGTACATTTAAATGTCAATCCTGAATACAGTTAAAGTAAGCTGCAGTCGACTTGAGCTTGTTGATATCTCCATAGAGCTTGTCCTCGAATGAAGCAGGTGTGGGCCAAAATATCTTTCTCTGTTCTGCATATATTGGGCACTCTTGCAGCAAATGTTTAGCTGTCATTTTACCAGTTCCACAATTACATTCATCTGTATCTCCTATCTTTAGTTTGTTGAACAAGTGGTATTTCAACCTGTTGTGTCCTGTGCGGAGTCTGAAGATTGCTACTTGTTCTCTTCGGTCGAGTTTGTAATATGCATCATCCTTCTGGTGGCCTGGATGCTCTGATTCCCATTTGGTTCTATAAGTGCTTTTTATCAACCTCTTTGCCTCATTATAGATTATGTCTATGTCAGGCTGTGGTAGTCGTCCGCCCTCTTTTGCCAGTCTGTCAGCCTCTTCATTTCCAGGTATACTGCAATGTGATGGTATCCACTGTATTACAACTTTTTTGGATTTCTGGCATAGACCATGGAGTGCTGCTCTTAGGTCAGCTATTTCTGTGCTGTTATTGCTCTTCAGTATTGAGACAGCTGACTTTGCATCTGTAAAGATAGCTATTTGCTTCTCTTTATTTTCCTCCATCAAGAGCATTTCTGCTGCAGTTTTCAGAGCCTCTACCTCCGCTTTGAAGTTACTTGAAAACTTTCCAGTTGCCACTGAATGTGTTTTTTTCACTCCATTTTTTAAATTTAGGAGAATTCCTCCTCCTCCATTCTCTACTGAATTTTTGGCTGATCCATCTGTATATGCATGGGTCCAATTGCTGCTTGGGTAATGTTCTTTTATGTAGTTTAGGGTTATTTCTCTTCTTTCGGTTTCATGCTGAGTGTTCTTTTTCTCAATACCAGGAATGTTTTCTATCATCTCAGGCAGTAGCTGCTGTCTCCAAGCTGGGAACTTGTCTGCATTGTAAATGGGTTTGACTGTTGATATGTTAAGTATGGGATCTGCCCTAATCTTTCGTTTTGCAGTTTCTACAAAGTTGCTACGCTTCAGTCTTCCCTTTCCAAAACCACTAAACCTTTTATACATAGGGTGGTCTGTCAATCTTCTAAATTTTTCAGCTTGTTGCTGGGCTCTGCTATCTCTTCTATCCTGCATTGGTTGTAAACAAGTGATCTTTTCTAGTTCATTAATAGGCGTTGTCTTCAGGCTTCCAGTTATGATTCGCATTCCTTGATTTTGTACTCTGCTTATTTTGTTAAAGTTTGACTTAGCTGCTGTTGCCCAAGCTGCAATGCCATATTCCAGTACTGGCCTCACCCGTCCAGTATATAACTTCTTGAGAACTTTCTCATCTGCTCCCCACGTTGTACCAGCAAGCTTTTTCATGATTGCCATTCTTTGCCTTGCTCTTGTTCGATTTTTCTCAACCTGTGTCTTCCATGTCAGGCGACGATCAAAGGTGACTCCTAGATAGTTTGGATTTTCTTCATGGCGCAATATTTTTCCATTCAATACCAGCTTAGGTTGCTGAGTTTTAGTTGAGAGGGAGAATACTGTGCATGTTGTTTTCTCCTCACTTATCTTCACTAGCCATGATTTTGACCAGTCCTCTAGCGCTAATAGGGCTTGCTGTATTCTGCTGTTAGCTGTACTAATATATTCTTCAGATGTCCATATGGCTAGGTCATCTGCAAAGGATGATGTGTGTACTCTGGCTGGAAAATTTTCCGTGATGTCGTTTATATATGCTAGGAATAATGTTGGTGAAAGAACTCCTCCTTGGGGGACACCTTGCTCCAACAGCATCATTTTGCTGGTTTGTCCTTGTACTTTTGTCCTGGCAGTTCTGTTCTCAAGGTAGTGGCTGATCCATGTGTACATTTTCCCACAAACATGCATTTTTTGCAGTTTTACTTTCAGTCCTTCCTTCCATACTTTATCAAATGCTTTTTCTAAATCTATCCAGACCGCTAGTGTGTGCTTTTTCTCTTGGAAGGCATCCTCTATTTCCTGAGCTATATAGGTTATTTGATCTTCAGTGGATCTGTACTTTCTGAATCCTGCTTGGTGAGGTGTTAAGAGTTGGTTTTCTTCCAGATGCCATGTTAGCCTGCCATTGATAATGCGTTCCATTAATTTTCCTACACAGCTAAGAAGACTGATAGGTCGATAGCCATTTGGTTCTTCCAGGTCTTTTCCTTTCTTTGGGATTGGTATTAGTATAGCTTCCTTCCATGCCTGTGGGACTATTCCCCTCTTCCAGCTGTAATTTAGGACTGCTAGTAGTTTCTTTTTTGCCTTAGTGCCTAGTCCTATTAGCATTTCATTTGTGATTCCATCCTTTCCTGGTGATGTCTTCTTTTTTAGGGTATTCATTGCCTGTTCCATTTCTTCCATTGTTAGATTTGCCATCATATATTCTGCTGCTGTCTCTGTATATCTATGATGTATCTGTTTATCTTTGATTGCTTTCTTCTGTTCGGCTGTAATATCAATGTGGTTTGCACTGGCATAGTGTTCCATTAGTGCATTTGCAGCCTTTTTTCCTGTAAGCAAGGCATTTCCTTGTTTAATTGTTATTTGTTTGTTTCTAGGTCCTTCATTGTTCATGGCTTTCACTAGTTTCCATAGTTTGTTTCCATCCCTGTCAAAATTCAGGTTTTCTGTTTTTTTCCTCCAACAATCTCTTGTTGTTTGATTTACTGTTCTTTTATATTTTGCTGAGATGGCTTTGAGAGAGATGTTCGCTTCAGTTGTTTGTTCTCTCTCTGCGGTCTTCCTAGCATCTTCAACTTTGTCCTCCAAAATTTGTAGTTCCTCAGTCCAGTATGGTTTGTAATTTTTCCTCGCTCCTCTTGGAATAGACTCAGTGGCCGCCTGTATTATTGCTCTGTTTAGACTTTCCACCATTTGCTTCATGTTGCCATATCGTGTATTTATGTTTTCACAATATTTGTCTGTTAGTATGGAAAATCTGTCCCAATCTGCTCGTTTGTAATTCCAGCGGGGCAAAGGCTTTTGCTCCTGTGGAACATACTCCATATTTATTACAAGCTTGATTGGTCTGTGGTCACTACCTGCTAATTGGTCAAGCACATGGCGATCGATTTTGTGGAGGATGTCTCCTGTGCAGAAAGCTAAGTCTGGAGTAGAAGTGGTAATCCATCTTCTGGAGTAGAAGCTCGGTGTGTCATCCGCTTTGTTGAGTAGATGGAGATTTGAGTCTATTTCCCAGTCCTCCAATTCATCTCCTCTTTTGTCAGTATCTGGGTATCCCCATCTTTCTGAGCGGCTATTAAATTCTCCGACAACAATGCAATTTGTGTCAGTTATTTTCATGTTTGAGAGTGTAAGATCCTTATCTGCCGGGCTATACAGATTGTAAATTCTTATTTTCACGTCCTTTATCATTATATCAACACCTATAATTTCCGTTTGGTTGTCAGAGATCACAGATACTTCGCTGCAAGGTATTGTATTTCGTGTAAGTATTAGAACTCCTCCTTTGTGTCCTATGCGGTCGAAACGTGTGGCCTGATATCCTCTGACTGAGAATTTGTGATTGGCGTTGAGGTGTGTCTCTTGAATGCATGCCACATCTATTCTATCTTTATGAAGACGCTTTGTTAGGGAGGCTTTCTTGTTATAAACTCCTTCGGCATTCCATTGTAGTATGTTGAGAGTCCGGAGTGTTTGGTCAATAGCTCTTAACCTACTCCTCTGTGCCTTGACTCCACAGCACAAGGGAAGGTGACCACCAGTAGTCATGGGTGGACCCCCTCGAGGCAGGGGGCCCGGCACTATCACCGCCTGATGGGACTTCACGGGATTAGCACCATAACGATTAATTTTCATCTGTGGCATCATGAAATGATAAAGTTACGTTGCACTTCTTTGTCAAGCCTGTGGCTCAGTACATCCGATTTCGACAAGCATTTGTTCGGGATGCTTTCCCTAGCCTTTGACTGTCCCCAGTCTACCTACAAGGCAGCAGGTTTGTGCGTCACTTCGTCTGGTCCCTCTCCCTTGACCTGTCCGACATGGGTGACCCTACCAGTAGCTGTGCTACCGTCGGCATAGCTCTTGGGGTCATTGGAACGCCCAAGCCCCTCTACCTCGTCAAGGTGGACGCACGGCAGAGGGGTCTATATGACTTAAGAATGCTGTTTGCCTCATTCTTATAGTTGTATGTAATGTTCTAATTTCTCTTTGTTGTGTAGAATGATATTTAAAAAAAATAAAGTCGTCGGGAAGGTTAACCCAGTCAACATATGCTTGCAGACATTGGATGTGTCGGCCTAACGGCGCAAGAACGCAGCTCTGCTGTAAACAGGCACAACGCAATCACGTCCGAAAAAAAAACAACAACTCTGGATGAACGCAGAAGAAGAAAAAAAAAGTCGCTTACAAGCCGACAGGGTCGACTTCATTATATCGAGTTTTATCCCATATAGCTCGATCTCTTTCCGCAGCGTGGGCTACCAAAAGCGTTGCACAAAGCACGAACTCCGAAGCTCCAGCGATGACCCCCAGGAGTCTCCGAGAAAAATGCACTCATGAACCGAAAAACGGGGCACGGAATCGAACCCACAACCTTCAGAGCGTGAGGCATACGGCTTGACCACTTCGCCACGGAGACTCACGTCTAGAATGATCTACTTTCATTAGTCTCTTTGAGGCAATCATCGTTAGTTACTCTGGCAGTCCAAGATATTCGCAACATTCGTCTGAGGAACCACCACTCTCAAACTGATACATGTTTTTTTTTAAAAGCTTTTCATTCTAAAAATGGCCCACTCTATTCCAGGTATTAGTTTAAGTACTATTGTTTTCAATGCTTCGAAGCCAAACAGTTATTGCCTTAAAGTAGCAACTCCGTGGGATATAAAGAGTTATCTCTTTAGGCAGGGGTGGGCAAACTTTTTGTGCGCAGGGCCACATTGACAAATGTAAAGCTATTGGGGTGGGGGGGGGGGGGGGCTTATATAAATATGTCCACTTTGTTTACAGCAACCTATCGCAATAAGTAATTAACAGTACCTGAAATTCTGTAAAATTCAACAAAATAACTTAAAAACAAAGTAAACATTTTTATTTTTTCAAATGTCCTTGAGGGCCGTATAATATCAGTTGCCAGGCCGCATGCGGCCCGCGGGCCGTAGTTTGCCCACCCGTCTTTTGGGATATCAGCAAGCTCAAGTTGACTGCAGCTTTCTTTAGACGTATTCCCATTGATATCAGAAAGTGTATAAAGAAGAAGATGAAGAAGAAAAGTTACATTAACAAGTGAAAGAGTTAAACCTTGACAAAAGGAAAAAAAAAACTGATCAAAAGGGGAGAAAACCTTACATTTTGCTCTTTAAATTTTGCATGGTACATTTGGGGTATATAAAGTGCATACATTTTTGTCACTTTTACATCGTCGCCTTTTCAGTTAACGCAGAGGATGCCTCGCGTTAACAATGCCGCGCACAAACATGCGCTATATACAGCCGGGAAGAAGAAGGTAGAGGCGAGGAAGGCCGCTACGACTGCTGACGCTATATCTACGAACAGCAGTCCGGCTCCTACACCAGCTGAAGCCGTCCCAGTTGATGAAGAAACCACATCTCAAGCCAGCAGTAGCCGGGAAGTTCCAACCAGCTCCAAGACGATGCAGCCCAATCTTCCAGTGACCTCCACACAGGAGGAAACAACAGCAACATCTGAGGACTTCACCGGCAGAATACTGCTCAAAAAGACAAGCGTGGGTGAAGCTAAACTGTCGGCGCTACCAACGGACAAGATAATCAGTCTGTTGGAAAACGAGCTGGGAAGACACAGCATCAACCAGCTGCGCAAGACACCTGAGGGAGTAGTGGTCTCCCTTAACAAAAACCCAAAGACCACAGCACTGAGACAGAAGATCGCACGAGATGAGAAAGCCGACATCAAGCTACACCGCGGCATCTTATTGGAAGCCAGCCGACACAACATGATGAAACGATGGGTCATCAAATGAGTCAAGACCCATCTCACCAACGACCAGATCAGGGAGATGCTGACAAGGGAGAATCACAAGCTCAAATTCACCAGTGCCGAGAGGATAATCGGAAAGAACAACATCCCCTCTACTGTCGTCGTCGTAACATCAAAGGACCGATTGATCCCTCAGTACATCAGATGGGAAAAGAGAGACCAAGTACCAGAGCACTACATCCCGAGGGTGCTGCAATGTTCTAAGTGCCAGAAGTTTTGGCACACCCGTGCCACTTGCAAAAGTGAGGTGGGGTGTCCAGGTACAGCGCAGGACCTCATCCATACAGTCAGTGCCAGCAGGCAAAGATCGACAAGGACTTCAGGAGGCCTAACACCAACATAAAATGCGCCAACTGCCTCGGCAACCACGGCGCCAGGTACCTCGGCTGCCCCTGCCACCAAGACAGCAAAGAAGCCATGAAAATCGCCATCAAGACTAACCTACCATATAAGGAGGCCAGAAGGCAGTACGAGGCGACCAGCCGACTCACCAAAAAATGACAAAGCTCAACTGGAAGGCCAACTGAAGGACCTGAGAACACAGCTCAAGAACATGGAGGAAGAAAAAGTCAAGACGCAAGAAACACAGACAACAGCCGCTCAGCGCATCCTGGACGAACTGAAGCAAGTCCAGCAGAAGATAGAGCAGGATGTCGCCCGAATGGCTGCTATAAAAGCTGAAACTGACGAAACGCTATCAAAAATCCAAGAGGAAAGAGTCAAGACAGAAGAAACTCTCAAACAGATACAAGAAGAAAAAGCACAGATAGAACTACTCAAGTCCAAGACCGAAACACCAGAAGCAGAAGATGCAAAGTCCCATACAGAAGGACTAAGAGACGAAGAAAGAGAATTACCACAGCGACAGCGGCGAAGAAGTGACGCCGGGGATGTGGGTATATAAGCGCAATGGACGATTGATCCACGTACGAGAGCAGCTGAGAAGACACGTACGGCGCCAAGATAGACCAAGAACACCCGAACCAGAAAATGCAAAAGAAGAAGCTACAGATGAAGAAGGAGAACTGGATGAAAACGGCAGCCTAAACCAAGAACAATGGCACTCTACACCAAGCTCGAACTGGCGAACACCAAGAAGATTCGAAGGCAAGCCAAGACGGGGAAACAGGAGGAACACCAGAAGAGACGACAACTGGTAAAACTCCCTGAAGGAAACAGCACCATATGACGGGGTGGGTACCCAATTACTCCGGGCCTCAACAAGTGCGCGACTCTGTCCAGACATGAAATACCTCATCAAGAAAGTAACGAACGCAATCAACCCATCAGAAGCCGGGAAGCTGACAACAAGCAGCCCAAAGTACGAAAGAGAAACTTCAAGCTACACCATAAACATCCCACATAGCCAAGTCGGAAAACGAAGGCTGAAAGGGTGTACTCGTACCAAAAATGGAATTGGAATTGTCGCTTTTACATGGCAATAGCTGGCTCACAGTTTGTGCAATGTATTTATTTATTTTATGCAACACAAATGATGACAGCATACCAGACTTGTGAATTTGTTTCATTTGCCAGAAATTAACAGTTTCCTGTGGATTTATTAACATAGGAAAATAGTTGAATACGTGTCATGGAACTTGAATAACTCTTGTTTTATAGTAAAATAGCTTAAATATGACTAGATAAAAATTATTTTAAAATAATTGTAGTCATGAGATGGAGTCCAACATTACAGCAATGGTTCCCCAATAACGCTCCGTTCCTGTGCCAGCAAATATCACATAAAAAGATTCCCACTGTCCCATGTGAAAAGTGGAACAGACAGCTGACCAGACAAAATAAACAGCATGCACAAGCAAGCATACATAAGGCCACTGCCAAAAATGCCAACACAGCAGTCCATCACTAGAATTACAGCGCATGCTGGATGGAAGCAGCAGTCACTAGAAAAATTAGCAGTTGCACACGTATTACTGCCATAAGGCAAACTGCCACCCACCATTTTTCTGAACATGAAGTTCACAACACAAACCATCATGGACAGATGAGAAACCATTCCACATTAAATCCACAGCTCATAGTGTCTCACCAAACACTATGCTCGGAAGCTGGGCAATGGAACTATGGGCTACAAGTCCAAAATGAAGAAAATGCGTAAGTTAACTGTAGTCAGAAGCTAAAACAAGCTCTGTTTTTCTAAACCACGTTTTCACTTCACATTCAACTTTGGCGTCATTCGCGAAATGTCTCCTGCCAAGGTGGGTTTTCAGTATTTATGCTGACAAATGTTTATCCTGTAAAGCGGTGCCTAGCTGGGTAGAAAAAGTTACGAGGGCGAGTCAATAAGTATATCACACAGTTTTGTGGGATGGCAGGTAAATGAAAACAAAGCAAGCAGTTCTATGCAGCCGGTTTGGGAGGACTGATAAAACGATGGGATAAGTGCATCAGTGTTGGTGGAAATTATGTTGAGAAATAAAGGGACAATGTATGTATAAAAATAAACTGGTTTCAAGTTGTTATCATATTTAGCTATTTTTCTAGTTATTTGTGACTTACTTATTAACTTTTTTTTCCGCATATCCTTTACAGGACATCACTGTCAACATCAGCATCTTTCAGCTGATTGTTGATTTCTTGGCAAGATTATGCTCAGTAGTTTGCCATTGCTTTCTGAGCGACCGGCTCACATACCCCGTAAGTTATTGACGCTACCAATTCTCACATAACATCATGTTACTCACGAGAGTATCTGGGATTACGGAGAAAGTCGTGTAACCCCTAGACCCAGGGAGACCGGCCTTATCAACTTACCCTCGTATTTTTGTGTTGTATTTAAACTCCAGTGACAGTTCAGCAGCAGCCAACCCCCCTTAACCAATACCACTCTGCTGGTATTTATCAGTTAGTTGATATCAGCATGGCTGAGTGGATAAGAGCGCTCGTTCTTAAACATCTGGTGTGCTGATGCTGAGGTTCAACTCCTACACAGGTCAGTTAGACTAAAATGTATTTTCTCGCTCTTGACCTGTGAACGTAAAATTACAAGTACTTTTGAAGTCGGAGTGGGTTCGCCTGAAGGCAAGGGACACTGGTAATAGAGAAGCTAATCCACACGCAAAATTCAGTCCAGTGCTATGCTACTATAAGTAGCATGTTTGGAATATGCTTGAGTTTAAAGTGAGCGAGTGGGAAAAGAAAAAAAAAGACAAATAATCAGTTCAGATTGATGCACGACATTGCCTCATAATTAATTTGAAAAAAGGAAACACTAACATGTTATAAATAAAACCACATTAGTAATTCTTTATTAAGTCCTCCAACTAAATATGTTTGAAATAAAAGCACTGCTTTTGGTGTCAGCATATTTTAATCTCTGTGACATTCAAACAAAATTACTAACAAACAAAGTATTTGACAATAAATTGTGTAATCATGTTAACACCAGATGAAAGAATACCCAGCACACGTTTTTAGACAGATAGTCATGGAAGAAAGATGTTTTGCACAACAATGTCGGGAAACATTACAGCTGTTGCTGGGTGAAGGTAGTCCCATGGCAAGAACTATACTCAGGAAAAGTGAAGTGTTAGTTCTTCACATATTCTAGGCCATGACATATAGAAGTGGGGTGGCCAGCTCTCTTCCTTGCCAACTTTCCTTCCTAGATAATCCCCAGAGAGTTCTGACAATTACCCGGTACTATTGTGAAGCTAGCTCAACACCAGAGAGTTATGACAATTACCCGGTACTGTTGGAAAGCTAGCTCAACCCCAGAGAGTTCTGACAATTACCCGGTACTGTTGTGAAGCTAGCTCAACCCCAGAGAGTTCTGACAATTACCCGGTACTGTTGTGAAGCTAGCTCAACCCCACAGAGTTCTGACAATTACCCGGTACTGTTGTGAAGCTAGCTCAACCCCACAGAGTTCTGACAATTACCCGGTACTGTTGTGAAGCTAGCTCAACACCAGAGAGTTATGACAATTACCCGGTACTGTTGTGAAGCTAGCTCAACCCCACAGAGTTCTGACAATTACCCGGTACTGTTGTGAAGCTAGCTCAACCCCAGAGAGTTATGACAATTACCCGGTACTGTTGTGAAGCTAGCTCAACCCCAGAGAGTTCTGACAATTACCCGGTACTGTTGTGAAGCTAGCTCAACCCCAGAGAGTTCTGACAATTACCCGGTACTGTTGTGAAGCTAGCTCAACCCCAGAGAGTTCTGACAATTACCCGGTACTGTGTTGTGAAGCCAGCTCAACCCCAGAGAGTTCTGACGATCACCCAGTACTGTGGTGTGAAGCCAGCTCAACCCCAGAGAGTTCTGACGATCACCCAGTACTGTGGTGTGAAGCTAACTCAACCACAGAGAGTTCTGACAATTACCCGGTACTGTTGTGAAGCTAGCTCAACCCCAGAGAGTTCTGACAATTACCCAGTACTGTGTTGTGAAGCCATCTCAACCCCAGACAGTTCTGACGATTACCCGGTACTGTTGTGAAGCTAGCTCAACCACAGAGAGTTCTAACAATTACCCGGTACTGTTGTGAAGCTAGCTCAACCCCAGAGAGTTCTGACAATTACCCAGTACTGTGTTGTGAAGCCATCTCAACCCCAGACAGTTCTGACAATTACCCGGTACTGTTGTGAAGCTAGTTCAACCCCAGACAGTTCTGACGATTACCCGGTACTGTTGTGAAGCTAGCTCAACCCCAGAGAGTTCTGACAATTACCCGGTACTGTTGTGAAGCTAGCTCAACCCCACAGAGTTCTGACAATTACCCGGTACTGTTGTGAAGCTAACTCAACCACAGACAGTTCTGACGATTACCCGGTACTGTTGTGAAGCTAGCTCAACCACAGAGAGTTCTAACAATTACCCGGTACTGTTGTGAAGCTAGCTCAACCCCAGACAGTTCTGACGATTACCCGGTACTGTTGTGAAGCTAGCTCAACCCCAGAGAGTTCTGACAATTACCCGGTACTGTTGTGAAGCTAGCTCAACCCCAGAGAGTTCTGACAATTACCCGGTACTGTTGTGAAGCTAGCTCAACCCCAGAGAGTTCTGACAATTACCCGGTACTGTTGTGAAGCTAGCTCAACCCCAGAGAGTTCTGACAATTACCCAGTACTGTGTTGTGAAGCCATCTCAACCCCAGACAGTTCTGACGATTACCCGGTACTGTTGTGAAGCTAACTCAACCACAGAGAGTTCTGACAATTACCCGGTACTGTTGTGAAGCTAGCTCAACCACAGAGAGTTCTAACAATTACCCGGTACTGTTGTGAAGCTAGCTCAACCACAGAGAGTTCTGACGATTACCCGGTACTGTTGTGAAGCTAGCTCAACCCCAGAGAGTTCTGACAATTACCCGGTACTGTTGTGAAGCTAGCTCAACCCCAGAGAGTTCTGACAATTACCCGGTACTGTTGTGAAGCTAGCTCAACCACAGAGAGTTCTGACGATTACCCGGTACTGTTGTGAAGCTAGCTCAACCCCAGAGAGTTCTGACAATTACCCGGTACTGTTGTGAAGCTAACTCAACCACAGAGAGTTCTGACAATTACCCGGTACTGTGTTGTGAAGCTAGCTCAACCCCAGAGAGTTCTGACAATTACCCGGTACTGTGTTGTGAAGCCATCTCAACCCCAGACAGTTCTGACGATTACCCGGTACTGTTGTGAAGCTAACTCAACCCCAGAGAGTTCTGACGATCACCCAGTACTGTGGTGTGAAGCTAGCTCAACCCCAGAGAGTTCTGACAATTACCCGGTACTGTTGTGAAGCTAGCTCAACCCCAGAGAGTTTTGACAATTACCCAGTACTGTGTTGTGAAGCCAGCTCAACCCCAGAGAGTTCTGACGATCACCCAGTACTGTGGTGTGAAGCTAGCTCAACCCCAGAGAGTTCTGACAATTACCCGGTACTGTGTTGTGAAGCCATCTCAACCCCAGACAGTTCTGACGATTACCCGGTACTGTTGTGAAGCTAACTCAACCACAGAGAGTTCTAACAATTACCCGGTACTGTTGTGAAGCCAGCTCAACCCCAGAGAGATCTAACAATTACCCGGTACTGTTGTGAAGCTAACTCAACCCCAGAGAGATCTGACAATTACCCAGTACAGTGGTGTAAAGCTAGCTCAGCCGCAGAGCTGTATTGGTCAGAAAAACTAGTCCTACATAAGCTAGGGATCGAACCTGGACCACTGTCATAGTCAACAAATTCATTAACACCATTGCCACTGCAGCTGTAAATAGATATTGTACTGAAAACAATACCCAGTCATTATAGAAGAAGAATAGGCATGGGTAAAACACTATCAAATACATGTGTTAGATTTTCAAAACAAGAAATTACTGATTAGAGAAACATAAACATGTACAAAATCTACTATTCCACAGAATTCTGGATACATTCCTCTACACTGCGCTGGGATTTCTATTTATAGGTCTTACATAAGTGAAGTCAAGAGGCTGATGGGTACATGGTACTAGCGCCATATTTGTATAAAACTGGCACTCGATAGATGATATGATCAATATCCCACTGGCCACCTTTACTTCTAATGACATTTTTGGGTATAGATTTTAGGTTGGATTGATCTTAGAGCCAAGGTTAATGAAAAGAGAACCCCCCCTAAGCCGAAGGGAATTCATACATATCATCACTGGTCTAACCACTGCGCTATTGCCAGCTTCCAGGCCTTATGTAGCTTGACATACAGAACATTTCATTTCAAAACTATTCACTATAAAAGCACAGCCTAACTAATATACATTCTTATGAATTTTTGAAAGCCAGCTTAAATCTTTTGAAGTTATAGGATGCCTATGTTTTCTATAACTAAGACAAAACTATGCCCAGGAGAAACAATAGGGTATTAATAGAGACAAGACTGATCAAACTATTAACTCAAATGAAATGTTTTAGTGGTATAGAACAAATAAGGATCAATAACAGGCTGACATAATCACACAAAAAATCATGATGACCAATAACAATCAAGCAAAATGTACACATGTGAGAAACATTAACAGCAGAATGGATAAAACAGTTGGGGGTTAGTACAGCAGAACAATAGAGAACAGATTTGTTTTCCCACAAATGGTTCGCCGTGTGTTATCGAAGCCCATAAGGGAAGCACAGAATAGTAACACTATAACCTGCCATACATGTCATAAGAGACAAGGAAAGCTGGCATGTGACTGGCTACCTCATCCCATAAAAAAACTTTATCTGCAAAATCCAAACAATCATGAGCAAGTCTACAAAGCATGAGTTGCTAGAGGGCTTATGCTCCATTGGGAGATGTGAGGCAGCAGAAGAAGACACCCATAAACTAATATATTAAACATTTCCCCAAAGCAGTTTCCTGCTACAGGCCTCCACCAGCTTCTCTGTGATAGTGACATCAAGTAATGTATTATTGTAAAAATCTGTTGACTCATCCGATACCTTTTAATTGTACAGAGCATACACAGATAAATAAGAATTTGGGGGACACTGGTGTTTCTAACATTTAGAGACATCTTTTATGTCTTTATCTTGCAGCATAAAAAGTGAAATTCTGTGACAGTGGATGTAGAGGTTAAAGCCCTCATTAACGACAATTGTGACCATGAAGATGCCATTACTATACATGAGCAGGTTGTTCAACATGAAAAGTATGCATGGATACACTTAGGTAGCAGAATCACTAAGAAAGATATAAATGCACTTATGGCTTTCTTTATGATTCTGTCAAAAGTATCATGACAACGGAAATTTTGCTGGTAACAATTGTATTTCTTTAGCTTAAGTCACGAAGCTATATCTGTGCTTGCACACTAAGTGATTCATTAAGCACGATTTGGAAAGTTGAGGCAGGTTTTTCAGGCAGGCATTGCACTGAATCCCTGTATAGGTCCACAGTTTGTATAATTACATTCAACTGTCCCCGGGCATGTGGGTGTCAAAGGCAATGAGCAGATAGCCTGGCGGATTCTGCCACCATATCACAGAGTTAACCAATGGAGTCCCCTCTGCTGTGTGTCCACCGTGACGAGGTAGAGGGGCTTGTGCGTCCCAATGACCCCAAGAGCTATGCCGACGGTAGCACAGCTACTGGTAGGGCCACCCATGTCGGACAGGTCAAGGGAGAGGGACCAGACGAAGAGACACACAAACCTGCTGCCTTGTAGGTAGACTGGGGACAGTCAAAGGCTAGGGAAAGCATCCCGAATAAATGCTTGTCGAAATCGGATGTACTGAGCCACAGGCTTGACAAAGCAGTGCAACGTAAAACCTGCTGCCTTGTAGTAGGTAGACTGGGGACAGTCAAAGGCTAGGGAAAGCATCCCGAATAAATGCTTGTCGAAATCGGATGTACTGAGCCACAGGCTTGACAAAGCAGTGCAACGTAAAACCTGCTGCCTTGTAGGTAGACTGGGGACAGTCAAAGGCTAGGGAAAGCATCCCGAATAAATGCTTGTCGAAATCGGATGTACTGAGCCACAGGCTTGACAAAGCAGTGCAACGAAACTTAATTCATGATGTCACAAATCAAAATTAATCGTTATGGTGCTAATCCCGTGAAGTCCCATCAGGCGGCGATAGTGCCGGGCCCCCTGCCTCGAGGGGGTCCACCCATGACTACTGGTGGTCACCTTCCCCTGTGCTGTGGAGTCAAGGCACAGAGGAGTAGGTTAAGAGCTATTGACCAAATACCCCGGACACTCAACATACTACAGTGGAATGCCGAAGGAGTTTACAAAAAGAAAGACTCCCTAACACAGCGTCTTCATAAAGATAGAATAGATGTGGCATGCATTCAAGAGACACACCTCAACGCCAATCACAAATTCTCAGTCAGAGGATATCAGGCCACACGTTTCGACCGCATAGGACACAAAGGAGGAGTTCTAATACTTACACGAAATACAATACCTTGCAGCGAAGTATCTGTGATCTCTGACAACCAAACGGAAATTATAGGTGTTGATATAATGATAAAGGACGTGAAAATAAGAATCTACAATCTGTATAGCCCAGCAGATAAGGACCTTACACTCTCAAACATGAAAATAACTGACACAAACTGCATTATTGTCGGAGACTTTAATAGCCGTTCAGAAAGATGGGGAAACCCAGATACTGACAAAAGAGGAGATGAATTGGAGGACTGGGAAATAGACTCAAATCTCCATCTACTCAACAAAGCGGATGACACACCGAGCTTCTACTCCAGAAGATGGCTTACCACTTCTACTCCAGACTTAGCTTTCTGCACAGGAGACATCCTCCACAAAATCGATCGCCTTGTGCTGGACCAATTAGCAGGTAGTGACCACAGACCAATCAAGCTTGTAATGAATATGGAGTATGTTCCACAGGAGCAAAAGCCCTTGCCCCGCTGGAATTACAAACGAGCAGATTGGGACAGATTTGCCATACTAACAGACAAATATTGTGAAAACATAAATACACGATATGGTAACATAAAGCAAATGGTGGAAAGTCTAAACAGAGCGATAATACAGGCAGCCACTGAGTCCATTCCAAGAGGAGCGAGGAAAAATTACAAACCATACTGGACTGAAGAACTACAAAGTTTGGAGGACAAAGTTGAAGATGCCAGGAAGACAGCAGAGAGAGAACAAACAATTGAAGCGAACATCTCTCTCAAAGCCATCTCAGCAAAATATAAAAGAACAGTAAATCAAACAACAAGAGATTGTTGGAGGGAAAAAACAGAAAACCTGAATTTTGACAGGGATGGAAACAAACTATGGAAACTAGTGAAAGCCATGAACAATGAAGGACCTAGCAACAAACAAATAACAATTAAACAAGGAAATGCCTTGCTTACAGGAAAAAAGGCTGCAAATGCACTAATGGAACACTATGCAAATGCAAACCACATTGATATTACAACCGAACAGAAGAAAGCAATCAAAGACAAACAGATACATCATACAAATACAGAGACAGCAGCAGAATATATGATGGCAAATCTAACAATGGAAGAAATGGAACAGGCAATGAATACCCTAAAAAAGAAGAAATCACCAGGAAAGGATGGAATCACAAATGAAATGCTAATAGGACTAGGCACTAAGGCAAAAAAGAAACTACTAGCAGTCCTAAATTACAGCTGGAAGAGGGGAATAGTCCCACAGGCATGGAAGGAAGCTATACTAATACCAATCCCAAAGAAAGGAAAAGACCTGGAAGAACCAAATGGCTATCGACCTATCAGTCTACTTAGCTGTGTAGGAAAATTAATGGAACGCATTATCAATGGCAGGCTAACATGGCATCTGGAAGAAAACAAACTCTTAACACCACACCAAGCAGGATTCAGAAAGTACAGATCCACTGAAGATCAAATAACCTATATAGCTCAGGAAATAGAGGATGCCTTCCAAGAGAAAAAGCACACACTAGCGGCCTGGATAGATTTAGAAAAAGCATTTGATAAAGTATGGAAGGAAGGACTGAAAGTAAAACTGCAAAAAATGCATGTTTGTGGAAAAATGTATAAATGGATCAGCCACTACCTTGAGAACAGAACTGCCAGGACAAAAGTACAAGGACAAACAAGCAAAATGATGCTGTTGGAGCAAGGTGTCCCCCAAGGAGGAGTTCTTTCACCAACATTATTCCTAACATATATAAATGACATCACAGAAAATTTTCCAGCCAGAGTACACACATCCTCCTTTGCAGATGACCTAGCCATATGGACATCTGAAGAATATATTAGTACAGCTAATATACTCAACTAATATACAGGTTGACATCTGAAGAATATATTAGTACAGCTAACAGCAGAATACAGCAAGCCTTATTAGCACTAGAGGACTGGTCAAAATCATGGCTAGTGAAGATAAGTGAGGAGAAAACAACATGCACAGTGTTCTCCCTCTCAAATAAAACTCAACAACCTAAGCTGGTATTGAATGGAAAAATATTGCGCCATGAAGAAAATCCAAACTATCTCGGAGTCACCTTTGATCGTCACCTGACATGGAAAACACAGGTTGAGAAAAATCGAACAAGAGCAAGGCAAAGAATGGCAATCATGAAAAAGCTTGCTGGTACAACGTGGGGAGCAGATGAGAAAGTTCTCAAGAAGTTATATACTGGACGGGTGAGGCCAGTACTGGAATATGGCATTGCAGCTTGGGCAACAGCAGCTAAGTCAAACTTTAACAAAATAAGTAGAGTCCAAAATCAAGGAAGGCGAATCATAACTGGAAGCCTGAAGACAACGCCTATTAATGAACTTGAAAAGATCACTTGTTTACAACCAATGCAGGATAGAAGAGATAGCAGAGCCCAGCAACAAGCAGAAAAATTTAGAAGATTGACAGACCACCCTATGTATAAAAGGTTTAGTGGTTTTGGAAAGGGACGACTGAAGCGTAGCAACTTTGTAGAAACTGCAAAACGAAAGATTAGGGCAGATCCCATACTTAACATATCAACAGTCAAACCTATTTACAATGCAGACAAGTTCCCAGCTTGGAGACAGCAGCAACTGCCTGAGATGATAGAAAACATTCCTGGTATTGAGAAAAAGAACACTCAGCATGAAACCGAAAGAAGAGAAATAACCCTCAACTACATAAAAGAACATTACCCAAGCAGCAATTGGACCCATGCATATACAGATGGATCAGCCAAAAATTCAATAGAGAATGGAGGAGGAGGAATTCTCCTAAATTTAAAAAATGGAGTGAAAAAAACACATTCAGTGGCAACTGGAAAGTTTTCAAGTAACTTCAAAGCGGAGGTAGAGGCTCTGAAAACTGCAGCAGAAATGCTCTTGATAGAGGAAAATAAAGAGAAGCAAATAGCTATCTTCACAGATGCAAAGTCAGCTGTCTCAATACTGAAGAGCAATAACAGCACAGAAATAGCTGACCTAAGAGCAGCACTCCATGGTCTATGCCAGAAATCCAAAAAAGTTGTAATACAGTGGATCCCATCACATTGCAGTATACCTGGAAATTAAGAGGTTGACAGACTGGCAAAAGAGGGCGGACGACTACCACAGCCTGACATAGACATAACCTATAATGAGGCAAAGAGGTTGATAAAAAGCACCTATAGAACCAAATGGGAATCAGAGCATCCAGGCCACCAGAAGGATGATGCATATTACAAACTCGACAGAAGAGAACAAGTAGCAATCTTCAGACTCCGCACAGGACATAACAGGCTGAAATACCACTTGTTCAATAAACTAAAGATAGGAGATACCGATGAATGTAATTGTCGAACTGGAAAAATGACAGCAAAACATTTGCTTCAGGATTGCCCAATATATGCAGAACAAAGAAAGATATTTTGGCCCACACCTGCTTCATTTGAGGACAAGCTCTATGGAGATATGTAAACAGGCACAACGCAATCACATCCGGAAAAAAAAACTCCGAATGAACGAAGAAGAAGAAGAACCAATGGAGTGAGATGACATTATGAACACTCTTAAAGATTTGGGCTGAAATTAGGACTTACAGTTGAAAGAATTTCAGTCTTTTCAATTTCAAGCCAAAGAATACTGATAAACCAACACAGAACTGGTGTCGTTAGCCGCTACACGCTGCAGGATTTGCTGAGGAGGGGATCTGAGCACTTATGGACTGAATGGTTCGATGTGCAATGAGGATGATCTGTCGACTAACTAACTAACAGAATTTCAGTAAGTCGAATGCA
Organism: Cepaea nemoralis; assembly: GCA_014155875.1. Taxonomy (NCBI): domain Eukaryota; kingdom Metazoa; phylum Mollusca; class Gastropoda; order Stylommatophora; family Helicidae; genus Cepaea; species Cepaea nemoralis. Next base: position 455,470 of record JACEFZ010009947.1, read on the forward strand.
ACAGATTGACTCAAATGTTGGAGCAGCTAGAAAAGAGTGGCACACCAAGCTCTCTAATAGGCTTGTCAGTCAAATTAGTCACAGCATGCTAATGGTTTTATTATGGAGATCCGAGAACCTATGAACACATATGGAGAGCAGTGATGATAACAAGAGACCAGAAATAAAATGCAGATATACCTCAAAGGAGATAATGATAATCAGTGTCAGGGAAATGTATGGAACAGCAGCTAGAAACACAAGACAACACAAGAGGTCAGTTCGGCCAAACGGATACAAGTGCTCATTCTTAAATATCCAGAGTGCTGATGTAGAGAGAGTGGGTTAGACACCTATACCGGTCAGTTGGACTAAAATGTTGACCTTCTGGGGACGTAAATTACAAGTACTTCTGAAGTTGGAGTGGGTTCACCTGATGGTGAGGGACACTTGTAATAGAGAAAGCTAATCCACACGTAAAAATCAGTCCAGTGCACTAGAAATAGTAGCACGTGTATGAACTACCCTTGCATTTAAAGCGAGCGAACGGGGAAAAAAGAACCTTTGTATAATGTGAAAAACTGTACAAAAGAGAGATTGAGCTAAGGTGACATGAGCACAGATGAAAATATCAACCCTGATGAAAATTATAAGTTCTGTACTCTGCCCAAAACACAAGACTGAAATGACTAAATGTTAACTGAAATGATTGTTCAAATAAATACACACAGCCTCTAAAATCTACTCTTTCTGCCCCATGCAATTGCTATTTCAAAATAACAGCACTCTGGGCCGAAGAAATTAAAATAATAACTATCTGGGGCTGACGGAGTTAAAGCAATATCAAGGACAGAAACGTTTAAAATAAAATTAATTACCTGTCTGGTGAAGAAACAGTAAAGGAAACAAAATATGAATGTGGTTTAATCTTCTAAAAAAGTAGCTGATCAATGTATGGTGATCTTAGCTTGGCAAAGAAAGAATTAAATGACAATTTTTAAATTATAACTTTATTTCTTTCCTTGTGTGAAATTTTATATTATTCAGATAATCCCACCTCACCAAAGTGATGTTCACACGGTGAATGTACACAGATCAATAACATTCATTCACAAAATACATTGAAAAGTTACAAAGTAAGTATTATTTTCCCTTAATTTTCTTTAGTGTCATCTTACTCTTGTAAAGCTGGCATTCAAATAATCATTGTTTCTATTCAGCCATTACTTTACCAAAACTGTACATAACAATCATCTGTGCCGCATCTAGCACAAGCAGATATTGAAATAAAATTCACCATATTTGTTACAACTGTAATACAATGACAATAATAATTGTAACAATAAAACAAAGCTGCACTTGTGATTAAATGACAGGTGGCTTCCATGTCTGAAAGAGCTAGAGTAAAGCACAAATGACTTCAATCTGAAACATGATGGGAACAGGGAAATTTGTTTCAACTGGGCTGCCACAGTGAACAGGATGAAACACTAAGTGTGATGACAGAAAGTACAACAAAGAGTCTAATATTCTATTTCACCCATGTACACGTCCATACATCTAATTTAAAACAAATCAAGTTACATTCTAATATAGTAGACTCCCATAAGTTTGAAAATTAGAGACCACTTGAAATGAATGGGTACTAAATAAAAGCCTTCCTTCTGTGTGTAAATGAACTTTATGTGCCAAAAAAACATAAAATGTAACACACATTGTGTCATTTGTGAACATGAGCAGAGCTAAATAAACAAAACAACAAAACTTTTCACATTTAAAGTTGTTTTTAAAAACCATAAATAAACACACTTAGTATTGTATGGCGCTCACAGAAGGAGAAGAAGGAAGTAGAGACCAGAGGACGCACTAGACAACATAAAATTTGAAAGCTATAGATAGCGACCGGGATTCCAACCTATCACCTCCAAATCTTCTTCTTCTTTTGTTCGCTTGAAATATGTCTATAACTGCAATGTTGTCTCTTGTATGAATTTAACTGTCTTTTTGAGTTCACTCAGCAGTCTATAGAGTTTATCTTCCACTGTAACATTTAGCAGTAGTCGACATATTTCATGGCATGATTGTGTGGCATCCTGATTTCTGTGGTGCGCCTCCTGGCTGGTTCCCTCCTTTTTCAGCACCTCACCTTCAAATGATAACAGCGCCCCGCTGCAGGAACAAGTGTACTTCGATGCATAACCAACTAGACACTCCTAGTGTCTAGTTGGTCATGCGTCGAAGTACACTTGTTCCTGTAGCAAGGCGCTGTCGTCATTTGGAGGTGACATGTTCGAATCCCAGTTGGTAACTATAGCTTTCAAATTTTATGTTGTCTAGTGTGTCCTCTACTTCCTTCTTCTCCTTCTGTGAGCGCCAAACAATACTATGTGTGTTTATTTATGTAACACTCTCAGTGGCGTCAATTGGTTCCACAATTGATTTTAAAAACCATAATTTAAGATTTCTCACATCAGCATTTAGCCAGTCCCACATTATAATGTGTTGAGTAAGTACTGGAATAGCAGTCTTAGTTTCATTAAAAACTTTGTCTTTTTCTTATGCTGCTGCCTTTGATCCCCCAATGGAGTACAGGCCCTCAGCTAACCACGCCACATCATCCCATCTTTTGTTATCTCCTGCAGCGCCCTCCAAGTCGATATCCAGCTCCACTTCTGCAGCTTGGATATCTTGCTGATGGGGAAGGAGGAGTGATGTCTTTTGGGTCTGGTCTATTCAGAAGTTGTTCAAAGTATTCAGCCCATCAGTTCACTTGATCTACAATGATAGTGTGAACTGTCCCCACTTGATTGACTATATTTTCCAGCTTTTTTCCTTGTAGTGCTGTTAGGTCTCTGATGTTTCCTTTTGTTGCTGCTACTTCTGTATCTTCTGCTCGGCACTCACAATATTGTCTTTTACCTGTTCTTATCCACTTCTTAACTTCTTCATTAGCTTCTGAGTATTTTTTATGCCACTTTGTCTTTAACTTTAAGAAATGAACATCGATAATCAAGGTAAGTCAAACTTACTACCTGAATCCGCATGGAACCCACCTTGCTCACAAAGATTTATTACTTCCAGTTTTTTTTTTTTTAGCCTCTATTAGAACTTTACTGGCTATTTTCATTTTACTGCCATTCTTATGAGACATTATGAATAGTAAGTACAATACAAATACAAAGTATCCAGTCAACATTACAAAATGAAACTAACTACAGCAGTACATTAATATGAGAAGCATGTGAAGAATGTTTATGTGATGCACTAAGAGCTACTTAAGAAACACTATTATGAAATTTACATTCAACAGTTCACTGTAAAGTACAGGTACAGTAAGACTGTTTATTTTTGTAATAAGACAATTAATATTTATGAATATTATATACATTATCAAGCAGGAACCTATGGGAGCTCAGTGGCTGGTACACTTGCCTGCCAGTCCAGTGGTCATGTGTTCAAATTGCCCTCCCCCGGAAGGTAACCCGGTCAACAAATGCCCGCAGAAGTTTGTTGGATGTGTCGGCCGAAAGGCGCAAGTATTGCAGCTCTGCTGTAAACAGGCACAACACAATTATGTCCGAAAAAACACTCCAAATGAACACAGAAGAAGAAGAAATTGCCCTTCAGACAGAGATAAAACAAAAAGTTAACCTGAGCTCCCAGGTTGACACAGCCTAAAATGGACACCAGGAAAAGTTCTGGGAAGTAAAGGAGGCCAGTATTATATTAACCATATCCTCCACTGAGTGCCAATTAGCCCAGAAATACATAGTGCTAGCACAATATGCCCAATACATCTCAAGGTGCGGAAGGGTCTTTTACTTTTTCATATTATCAAGTATATTACAGTATATATAATAAGTATAAATACTCGTGCACAATTTCTAATTGATGCAAAGCAAACAAATTGGAATCCATCATAATGAATGCAAATAGGAGAACAGAGAAGAATTTTCTGGGCTGAGAATCAAGTAGTCTGATCTGCAAGCTGTCAGACACTAAGTGTTGGGATTTGACAATACATTAAACAGACTGGACACAGGCATACTCCAAGCAATAGCTCTTCAACTTAAATACACAGCAACTTTTTCAATTGCACTAATCCTTTAAAGCTCCAACACCAGCTTCAGAGTTACAGTTCTTTTGTAGCATTACTATACCACCAGCTTCAGAGTTATGGTTCTCTTGTAGCATTACTCTACCACCAGATTTCAACTACTGATATTACTGTCTTCCATTTGTTTTTAAACAAAGTTCATCTTTAATTCCTGTATGCTAATAAACCAATAACCAAGTCCTACAAGAAACAAATGAAAGTTGTACACTGATTAGAGAAATTAGACGTAGACAGTCAACATTTTTTGGTCACATTATGAGAGGAAATAAATTGGAGAACTTGATGACAGCTGGCAAGATCGAGGGGAAGAGAACAAGGGGAAGACTGAGAAGTAAATACCTGGATGGCTTGGCCACGTGGCATGGTCGAAACAGGAACACGGAGCTGATCCATGACTTTGGTGATCGAGCGAGATGGCAAAACATGACCGCTAACACTGATCGGCATGGCAGATGGATGTATTTTTAGTAAGTAAATAAAGAACCCCTTTCCTTGTCTGATGATTTACTGAGTATATGCTACTAGTCACATTTTTCTATAGACTAATCTGCACTCAGTGTGGTCAATATCCCACCTGCCCACTTTACTTCCCAGAATATTTTCTGGTACCCATTTTAGGTTGACTTTACCTGAGAGCCTAGGTCAATTTTAAAGAAATCTCCGCCTCAAGGGGGATTCAAATATGCGACCACTGTACCAGGAGGCAAGAGTTATAACCACTGAATTAACGCAGCTTCCTATTTCTTGATACTAAGAAAAGATTTAAAAGAATATAATGAAACAAACAGTGGGCGGTCAGCATGGCCAAATGGATAAGAATGCATGATCTTAAACATTTGGTTCAATCTCTACACCGGGCAGTTGGATTAAAATGTTGACCTCTCGTCCTTGACTTGGAAATGTAAATTACAAGTATCTCTGAAGTCAGAGTGGGTTCGCCTGATGGCGAGGGACACAGTTAATAGGGAAAGCTAATCCACACGCAAAATGTAGTCCAGCACTACTTGAAGTAGTGTGTATGGACAACGCTTGAGTTCAAAGTGAGCAAGTGCCCCAAAAAACTCAAAAACACACAACAGACAGTGTGGGGAATAGTTAGTCACCACGATACTGGCATCTTGTCCTTTATAACTTTTTCTGCCCCAAACAATGCGCCATGTTTGATCAACTACCGTCCACATATATCAAGCAAGGTATGGTTTGGTGAGAACATACTAAAGAAATCTGGCCAGATATTCTACCATGCAGCACTGTATATGTTTTATACAAGGTGACTATAAATGTTGATTCTTTGAAAGTCATACACTCACGCGTTTGTCATTGTGGTCATTGCCTCTCTTTGGCATCTGCAGCAAAGCCTGTTTGGACTGGGTTCATGTACATCAGTTATGCATGTACAAGAGCCGTGGCAGTGCAGTAGCTAGAACACTTGCCTGCCAGCCTGGTCATGGGTTTAAATTTGCACTGAGGCAGATGTTTCAAATTTACCTCAGCTCCCAAGTTGAAGCCTAAAGTGGCTACAAAGAAATATATTAAGAAGGAAAGGCGACTGGCTGATATTGACCGCATCATCTCTCGAATGTCAATTAGATTATAAAAATATGGGGCTACGACCATATGCCTGATACACCTGAAGGCATGTTAAACAATATCCTTTTATTTAGTGTTTGACTTATGCATGTGCAAACTGTACAGAACTTTGACTTTCTGACTTTTATGGAATATAATATCTAAGTTGAGGGTCAATGGAGTAAATCAGGCCTGATAAAAAACAAAATATACTGGGAGTTAAGTAAAACAGAACACACATTTGTTCTGTCTGTTAATGGTTGCTAAAATGTGTTACACGTAACTTTAATAACATGTTAATGAAGTGGACACACAAATGAAGTTTACTACAGTTTAAAAGCGAAGTAACAAAAAAGTGAAAAAGTGGTATTTGTATTTACGCATGAAATGGTTACCAAAGATTTAAAAAAAAAAACTATCAGATCAGAATATACTCAAACAATTTCAGTGTTTTAAATCAGAGCAACTAACACCTTTCTGAACAGCTTTGTTTTCTTCTTTTTCGCATATCCTTTACAGGACATCGCTGTCAACACCAGCATTTTACTGCTGTCATTGATTTCTTGGCAAGATTACGCTCAATAGTTAGCCATTGCTTTCTGAGTGGCTGGCTCACTTATCCCATAAGTTACTAACACTGCGAGAATCACTTCCAATTCTCGCGCGTTGCGTTACCCTACATGGGTAAACAGGATTATGGAGAAAGTCTATAACCCCTAGGCCAGGAAGACCGGCTCTGAACAGATTACATATCGCAAAATTGTGGAATAGTGTAATGTAATAACATACAAATGATTACAGCATATTCAATTTATAGTAACTCAATTAAACTTGAAAAGGAAATTCTTATTCATTAAATTTTATGACTGTTAAATATTGTCAACTCCCCTTTTCCTAATCTCACCTTGTGACAGGTCATCTTCATTTCACATAATTCTCTCATAGTATATGTTTACAATTAATTATACAGTGCAGACTTGATAAGGCAAACTCACCTGGGACCCAAGAAATAGTTGTTCTGATCAGAAATTCCTCTGGTAAGAGTTCAAGCAAATAGTAATGCATTTACAACGTACAATACAATATTGTTCTTCACAACAGAAATTCACCACATCCGAGATCGCCTTAGCGGTTTGCACTTATCTTCTTCTATCCCACAACCTTGTCTAAGGTTTGAGGTACAACAATGGATGCATTCATAGTCAAGGTCTTTCACTGCTCTCTATCTTCAGCAATACATATAAATGGGGAGGAGCCAATGTCACAGTCTATCAATTCTTTAATATTGTCAATCCAGGATTTCTTTTTCCTGTCCCTTGTCTTCAACTATACCTTGAAAACAACTTCTAACATGCATTTATGCTGAGTACAACCAGGCATTTTTTGGACATATTTCTACTGACAAGAGAGGTTTTTGGTGATCTGCACTTATGTTTTTTTTTGGGTTCCTTATCAAAGACATTTGTTTCATGCTCTATATACAGAAAAAGTAGAAGTTATCTGTGACATTTGTATCCAAAAGTCTGGCTTCTTCACTCCAAATCTGCAGTAATGGTCCAGCTTTTACACCCTTAGTAGAGAATAGATGCTACAAGAGATTTTAACAGGAAAGATGAGGTCATTAAATTTACATATTACCTCTAGTCTTGACATGACAGATGAGGCCAACTCCAGTTGTATCTTGATATCTTTTCCTGACTGTAACAATGTTGTTCAGTAAGCTGTCTTCACCATATTGAACTATTGCTGTGATAATTGGTTATATTTGGGGTTGTTATCAGGTTTTTTTCCCCCCGGTTGTGCTTGTGAATCTTGCTGCTTGTCACTTCTTGTCTGGTGAATAATTCTGTTTTCGTAACTTGAACTTAGTTCTACTCTGACATTTTTGGTAGCTGCCAATGAAAACAATGTAACCATTGTCTAGAAACGGTTTACGTCTTTCACTGCTTCGACTTCTGTTTGTTTGTAACTGATTTTATCAGTTGTTTGTCTGTTTTTGTCTTCTTAATAATTCATAAAATTTTCTGATTGCTGTTATATTCTATTTGTCTTTTTATGTTGTTTATTAAATAATTTCAATTTGTTGCTTTTCTGCTTCTACATGCTTGAGCACAATTACTGTTGCAGCTTTCAGTTCTTCCTAATGCAACATTTCTGGCTCAATATTTCTTTAGTCTTTACCTCTCATAAAACTGTTTTTGTAATCTTGCTGATCATGATACAGAACTTATTTGCGATCTGTCTCAGTTGGCCTTAGATGTAGTGTTTTTTCACTTGTGTCAGTATATTGGCTTCTTTGTACTGTTTTATTACCTTTCTGAAGGTACATATAATGACAGATCAAATATCTGACCATCTGGTCTCGAACGCAGTTCACATAGCATTTATTAGGGTTTGTATTTCAAAGGCAGTGCTGGCTTTGGCTTGTGGGCACTAGTAATTGGTGGTTTCTAGAACAGTACTTGGTTGGATTACTTTGGTTTGTAAAAGATCATCTTCACCACAATTAATACCTTCAGTATCTTCCATAGTGCACACAAAGGTAATCTTAACACAGTGCACAAACTCTATTCTACCAGTGAGAAGTGAAATGTATATATACAAGAGTCATATGGGTTGTCAAAATTATTTTATTTTATGTGGGATATCATCATCATCCAGAGGCTTGCTCTGTGTAAAACTTCCCCCCATAGCAGTCTTCAAAAATTGCTTTCTATCATAAGCTAAATATGTAGCTTTTGTCGCTGTCATGTAAATTGTACATCACATCTTAAAAAAGAGATCACATCTTGAATCCATCTATATTGTGGTCTTCCTCTTCTTAGTACTTCCCTCTATAATTATCTTTTCTAGACTTTCACATCTTTTCACATGTCCAAAATATCTTCTGCTAATGAATTTATTTCATACATACAAAATTATCTTGACTATGCAAATGGAAGAAACAATGTAAACAAACGTATTTGCCATTTGTGTCATTTGTACAGTATAATGCCATGGAATTGTCAATAAAATATATAAAATTGGTTCCAAGTGCTCATTTAGCACATTCTAAGTTTTAACACATCTAACACATGAGGTAACCAAAGAATAATCTTCACTCAGCGTTATGATTACAATATCATATACAGTTTCATTTCCTTAACAATGAATGAAAGGTACAACTTTCTAAAAAGAGTATCCTTGAATCGATAACACAAGAAACTATACTTCAAGCAGTTTTTATTCACCTCCATGGTCCATCCAATATAAGGAAACCAGAAAATAGGAGACGAAAGCTACATGCAAGACAATACAGTTAGAAAGCGTCACTGTTCCCCCCACCCCATTTTCTAAAGTAATTAAACTCATAAGTAATCAGTTTATATATGCATGCATGTTTCAGTGGGTGAAATATCGATAACAAGAAGTGAACTGAGACTTGTATGTAATAATGTGTTTTAAATGTTGCATGTAGGTCAGCATGGCTGAATGGATAAGAACACATGTTCTTAAACATCCGGTGTGCTGATGCCGAGGTAAGGGGGTTCAACCCCTACACCGGACAGTTTGACTAAAATGTTGACCTATCGTCTTTGACTTGGAGTTGCAAATTACAAGTACCTCTGATGTGGGAGTGGGTTTGCCTGATGGTGAAGGGCACTGTTAACAGGGAAAGCTAATCCACACAAAAAATTCAGTCCAGCACTACTAGAAGTTGTGTGTGTGGACTACATTTGAGTTCAACAAGAGCAAGCGCCAAAAAAAATGTTGCGTGTCCTCTGCAGGACACTGCGATCAACTCCAGGTTGATTTTCTAGACAATTTGACGTACAGTAGTTTTTTGAATGAAAAGTCAATGTTTAAGTCCAACTGACTGGTGTAGGGAATGAACTCACTTACCTGCCATCAGTACAACTGACTGGTGTAGGGAATGAACTCACTTACCTGCCATCAGTACAACTGACTGGTGTAGGGAATGAACTCACTTACCTGCCATCAGTACAACTGACTGGTGTAGGGAATGAACTCACTAACCTGCCATTAGTACAACTGACTGGTGTAGGGAATGAACTCACTTACCTGCCATCAGTACAACTGACTGGTGTAGGGAATGAACTCACTAACCTGCCATCAGTACAACTGACTGGTGTAGGGAATGAACTCACTTACCTGCCATCAGTACAACTGACTGGTGTAGGGAATGAACTCACTTACCTGCCATCAGTACAGGGGAAGTTTAAGAGCAACTGACTGGTGTAGGGAATGAACTCACTTACCTGCCATCAGTACAACTGACTGGTGTAGGGAATGAACTCACTTACCTGCCATCAGTACAACTGACTGGTGTAGAGTATGAACTCACTTACCTGCCATCAATACAGGGGAAGTTTAAGAGCAACTGACTGGTGTAGGGAATGAACTCACTAACCTGCCATCAGTACAGAGGAAGTTTAAGTCCGACTGACTGGTGTGGGGAATGAACTCACTAACCTGCCATCAGTACAGGGGAAGTTTAAGTCTGACTGACTGGTGTAGGGAATGAACTCACTTACCTGCCATCAGTACAGGGGAAGTTTAAGTCCAACTGACTGGTACAGGGAATGAACTCACTTACCTGCCATCAGTACAGGGCAAGTTTAAGTCCAACTGACTGGTATAGGGAATGAACTCACTTACCTGCCATCAGTACAGGGCAAGTTTAAGAGCAAATGTTCTAAACTTTTCAGTTATACTGACCTCATAAGAATGTGTGAATTACATAAACCACTACAAATGACTCGATGTTTGTGTACATTTTAACAATGGTAATGCATAACAAGATATAAACATTTAAACCTTCACAGTTGTGCTGGGTTGCAAAACAAGAGACATTTTAAAAAACAAAAGTAAACTGACACAAGTTACAGTAAACGTGAACATTAGTCATCAAGAACTCATACTCGGTGATGGTTGATCAAAGATAAGATAATCGTAAGAAAGACATTATTTTAGCCATTAAAACCTTTCATCAACATATCCCAGAGTGCATTACAACAAGTAGAGGTCAAAGCAGAAAGAGTATGAAAAATAACAACAATCCTGCACTTTCTGTCCTAACTGAATTATGCTTGCTCACTTGATTTCTGAACAGTTGTCTGCATGTAGCAGATAACTACATCCTCAGGCTCCGGTAAACCCAGTCATTGGTTGTAATCATCATCAAGTGCTTTGCTGACTGGTGTGGGTGATCATACTTTTCCACATCTTGCAGTCTTCAACTGCATGAATCAGTTTGTGTGCTGACTTCGTTCTGTGCCATGACACAAGACTGTCAAGAATTTTCTCTCACTGTCTTCATCTATCTCTCTTTACCGTTGTCACATGTTCCAGTATTTGTTTTCTCATAATGTGATCAAATAATGAAGACTGTCCCTCTTTGATGCTTGTGTTAAGTTGTCTTTGTGACTTAGGCTCCCTCAAAATGTCCAGAGGGAGGTTAAGTCGCAAAGACAACTTATATGTGGGCTGTAAGGGGTGCCATAATAGAAATATCAACACTCAGAGTTCTACATTATTCTTTACCATCAGCGATATCTACAAGTGTAAGAATACCATGCCTTGTAGATTCTTTGGGGTCTTCTTATTCTGCGTTCGTCTGGAATGTTGTTTTAGACGTAATTGCATTGTGCCTGTTTACACCACAGCTGCGATATTTGCACCATTCGGCCGACACATCCGACTTCTTCAGGCATTTGTTGACCAGGTTACCTTCCCGGGCTTCGGTGTTCTAAGTTCAAGATTTTATTTGTCTTCCTCTTCTCTCGTTCCTATTATTTACTACACCACGTATGTTGGTGTTTTTTTAAAAAAAAGTATGGGTGTGTTGTCAAGGATAAGTAAAGAACCCCTTTTCATTCTTTGAAACATATTGAACATTGGGCCTAACTCCATATTTATAGACCTATTGGGACTTGATGGGGAATGTAGTCAAGATCAAACAGGCAGCATTTACTTTTCAGGTTTTTTGGGGTACCTATTTTAGGCTGGGTTGTCCTCAGAGCCCGTGTTAGTGACACAAATCCCACCTTGCAGGTTCATATGACCACAGGGCTGGCAGGTAAGCATTCTAACCACTGCGCTATCATGTCTTCCATGAACGGACTGCATCAATATAAAATAACCAGACATTTTCATGGCACTGAATCAATGCCATCAAGTTACATGCTAAAACCCAAGTACTGAAAGGTGGGTGAATCACCTCTCAACTTGTCAAGGAAAGACAAAGGTATTTTAGGTAACAACTGATAGCGTTCATTATTCACAAATGTGCTTGTTCGTCTGCTTAATCTGACCGTTATCCCCTATTGGAGCTTGGCTCTCAGCCAACTCATCCTATCCTTTGCACTGTGCTATCTCCTGCAGTGCACTGTTTAGTGCAATTGACTGACTAGTGTGTGGACTCAACCCATCGTCAAAGCACCAGTGTATTAAGCCTCACAGATGTATAAATACAATATAAACAGAAATAAATCAGGATTTCAGTATCAGAATTAAGAGGAGCCAAATATTTTCTCAAAGCTGTTTAGAACAATGGATAAATGGTGTTAGCCCCATACTTTGTTTGGACCAAGCAGCACTTGATGTGGTCACTATCATGGCGGGCGCCTGTATTTCACAGAACATTTCTTGGTACCCACTTTAGACTGGGTTGACCTGACAGCCCAGGTCAGTTTATGCCTCGATGGAGTTTCAAACACTTGACCACTGGGCCAGCAGACAGGAATGTTGGCCCCTGAAGTAATTATGTAAATATAACACAATCAGACTCAATGCAAATAATTCTGCACTACAGATAAGTAATTTGGCATATCTAAAATACAAATGCTTCTTAAAGACTGCAGATTTGTCAAGAATTTGGTAGATAAGTCAGATGCATTAATAAATAAAGAACTATGGTTAAATGCCAAGTAATGAATGATTGAATCAGATTATACTTTCAAGACATCACAAGCAGTTATAACAACACCTTGAAATGAAATCAGCAGGAGAAACTAAAGGAATTGGTATGACGCAGGCAGCTCAAAAGACAACAAATTTGTAATTTGTTGACAGCAACAGGTACAGGTTTGTGCTATGCTTACTGCATCGTTTCCTAAGAGGCATTTTATTAAATTTTCATAAGCTAATTGTCTTGCTGTCGCAAATATTATATTACAAGAATGTGTTTCTTTTAAAATTTGCTGTTTCTATAGAGCTTGTTTAATATATGACCTGTTTCCTAATTGTTGTCTGGCATTAAAGACGTTAGTTGAAATTTTTTGTAGTGATTTTAGTTTGTTACATTTCTGTTAGCCACTCATGTCTGTGCTATCTACTAGCTTTTTCTCTATTCTAAGCTTGGCCAATGTAATTTGCTTTCACTTTATAGCTTGATATCTACAAATTAGTTAAAACGGCAATATTAAAAATTGCATAACTGATGCAATTATTATTTAATTATATTCTTTCTCTAAGAGAACATGGTTTTTTTTTAAATTGGAAGCTAAAACCTCCGATTATAATGGCCATATAATTAATTCACTGGTTCTGGGTTTTTGGCACTACAGCATTTTTTTATGTTTAAAGAATGACAGCTTTTCTGCAGGTCACAGAAAGAATATCATTATTACAATGGCAAAGTAGTTCAACAGGCTAAAAACTTCACACAACTCAGTTGTGAGCCCAATACTTGTTCAAAGTGGACACTTACACACACAACATTCCATAAGTGCAAAATTTTAATTTGATACGTAACACTTTACTGACTTTGCTCTATATAGTCTGGCTCATGACAAGAATGCCAAAATACCTATTTCTGTTTAAGCATTTTTAGACATACAGAAAATTGTTTCTTTTGTTTTATAATGCTTGCAACTTTACTCCTTGTATGCTGTTTCGCAACCAACAAGATAGACCTAACATCACATACCCAATATGCCGTAATGATAATTAAATGAACTTGTTATTTAATTTAAAGCTATGTTAATATTATTATTTAAAAGTTTATTTTCAGGGCTAAGTTTATCCATAATGTTTGCTTTAAAAAAATAAAAACAACAACTCAATTATTGTGCATAATAATGATAGGGATATCATGACCTGCAACTTATATCAAGATCAGATTGTGGTACAGGATTTGCTCACACATACTTTTGGGTTGTGTTTCGTATGAATAACTACATTTGAAGCTTCAAAGTTAATTGTTTAATTGCTAAAAGTTTACTACAAAGAGATCCCATGCAAATAGAGTTACCTAAGGCAGAAATAAAAATCGCATATATCTTGGAGTCAAGTTTGACACAAGTTTCACATCTTTTACTGGACGTTGCAGTCAACACCAGCATTGATTTTGCTGTTGTGACCTCTTGGCAAGTTTACGTTCAGTAGTTTGCCATTGATTTCTGAATGACTGGCACTCATCCCATTTCATAAAAAACCAACGCAGGGCGATCTGCTGCCAAATCGTCCACAGCTGTGTTTCAAACGCGGGTATATGAGATTACGAACTGCATCCGTAACACCTTTGCCACGGAGCCAGCTTCACCTGGAAGGCACACTTAAAAGAAGTGGAGCAAAAGGCAGCCATCACCAATGAAAAAGCTGGAACAAGTTGGGGTACATCCTGTTATTGACTGACCGCAGATCTTTCCTGGGGGCAGTGTAAAACAATACAAATGAATATCTACCAAATAAAATAAAACAGCGGTTCAAAAGAACCAAAGATCCTTAACTGTTGCCCATCAGTGGCTACTACCCAAAGTGAAATTACTGGGGATGAAAGAGTTGACCCTTTGTCTACATTTGGCAGAAGAATGAAACAGTTTTGCTGACTATTGTCATACCATGAAGCAAATAATATCCCCTGCAGTCAATATATCTCTTAGTGGAAGAATAATCTAGACATGGACCTCTCTGATGTGTATCCACCTTGAAGTTCTAGTTTGTCTTGTATGTTCCAATCACCCCAAAGGCTATGCTGCTGGTAGCACAGCTACTGGCTGGGTTTTTCATGTTAGACACGTCAAGGGTTAGGCCCAGATGAAGAGATACACAAATCTATTGCCCTGTAGGTAAACTGAGGACAGCTAAAGGATAGGGAAAGCAAACTGGAAAAAATTCTTGTCCAAGTCAAATGTACTGAGCCACAGGCTTGATGAGAGTACAATGCAATTCATTTGATGATGATGATGATGATGATATGGACATGGACAATAGACCAGACTCAATATACCAACTTCAAATGCGAAAAGCAAACTATCATCTTCACCTAAAGACTGGGCACTACAGATTTCTTGGTCATTTATACTGTCTCTAAGTCTCCCACACAGATAAATGTAGAACTGGAATTCAGAAATCTGGGCTCATTCTTCAAGACTGCCCAACTTTCAGGGATCTGCACTGCTAGATGTGGCCACAATGTGTAGAAGTGAAATAGAAGAAGATATGTGGTTCCTGCATTGATTCCCAGAAGATGGTGAATTTCATCCCGTGAAGAGGGTTGCAGATAGAGTATGACTGATGATTACAATGATAATTATTGAAAAAAAAGACGAACGTAATAAAAGAGAACACTAGGAAACTCTTAAAGTGACTACATCACATTTAACTAAATCACATTCGAGCAGATAAGGATTGGTACTTATACAAGGAAAAAAGGAGTACACTGCATGCTCACACAAGACAACAGAACATTCACGACCACAATATTTTCAAGTGTCTAGCTGGTCAAGCATCAGAATACATTTGTTTCCTTCCATTATTAAGCAGTAATGATGTTTGGACTAATGAGGTTAAATCTCCTCTGTAACTTCAGATGTAGTTGTTTCTAGTGTATCATTTAAAGCATATTTCATCATCTTTACCATCTTCTCCTCCTGACTGCATATCAATACTTGTTCTTTGCTGCAGTCAATAGAAAATATATTTCCACTTTCTAGCACTGCCAGAACAACAGCACAATAAAGTCTTGCAGCTACTATACACCAGACAGCACTACTTCAGAAAGATGGACAAATATATGCCTTTTCAGACACACAAGAGGTGATAGGTCAGTGTAGCATATTTTCTTCTTTCACGCCCACAGAGGAATCTTCATGGTACATGTTATGAGACTGACCAGCCCCAGAGACAAACCAATCTGTAAAATAATACCACCAATATAAAGAGTTAAACCCCATCCTATTGTGTTAAAAAGCCAGTGACTAACCACTCTGCTTAATCCAAGAGGATAAAGGGGTTCTGTTCTCTCTATATTCCTTCCCACAAATACACAATTCATACAACAACACAAAGTTAACTGCACGTGTCAAGACAAACAATGATGAAATGGTCGTGTTATTTTTCTTTACTCCAATTGACAAGAATATTAAGTTTATTCAATTATCACATTAATCTCATAAACATTTAAAATGCCAGAAAAAAATTCTCCATAAATGTAACAAAAGGAGCCAATATAAAACTGACAAAAGCAAAAAACTATAGTTCACATGAATCTGTGAAAACGAGTTAAAAACTGCAGCAACAATCATACGCCATATACTGTTTGTTATATCAATTATTATAAAGTCTAGTAAGAAACTAAGAAATATAAACAAACATGGCACTTAAGATGCTGATAAAGTACAACAAAAATGCAAATCTGTACATGCCATTTCAAGCCATTACAGCCTATTTGATGACAGGATGGAGATGACATTGTTTTTTGTTTTTGGTTTTTTTTTTTTGTTGTTGTTGCTTTTTTTCAAAATTTAGATTCATGACAAAATGACAATAAGCTGTAATATAGTAAAAATAAAGTCACATTTTCATCTATAAATGTCACTAGACAATAAATATTGTTTTCAATCACAAGAAAATATTAGATAAGAAAGACTAAAAGAAAGAAAACATAGGAAGCAGTAAAGAATTATTAAGATACTTTAACAAATAGGATAGAAAATTAAATTAAAATAGTGATTATAATTTTAAAAAAAAAGAGGAAGCAATTAGCTGCCCCTGAACTTATTTTAAGAAGCAGCCAATTACAGTTGGTTTTTTATGACCCATTGGACTTGCCTGGTTTCAAATCAGCCATCACTAACCACCAGCCTTTTAAAATATCTAGGATTAAATCAATTATGTACCTGCAGTCTTAGATCTGGATTGTGCTCTTGTCCCGATTATAACCTTTTGCCAAGCCATCTAGATATTTATTTCCCAATCTCCTTCTTGTTCTTTTCCAATCAAACCTGCCAGATGTCACTGTCTTCCTTAATAACATGTCAAAACAATCTTGAGTGCCTACATTTAATTTCTACAACTAATTTAATTCATATTTTTCTTAAAACATTGCCTAATTTTTCTGTCCATGAAAGTTTTATACAGAAATTACATTTCTACTGCCATCAAGCTTTTCTTGTCCAGTTCTCACATGCATATACCAGCACAGATTTTATGTAACACAATAACATTTCTGTTCTCATCAAAGTTAACAGCTTTTCATTGGTGAGTACATTTTCCATCCTGCAAAAGGCTACTTTCAGAATGGCGATTTCTTTTCTACTCGTAATCTATACAAGGCATCTTCCATCTGATGTCCTGACTTCCTAGACAATTGAAATGATTCATCTGTTTAAAATTATTCCCATTTACTTGGATGTTACATTGTGGTACATCTCTCTACCTGGAGATCACCATAATTTATGTTTTTCTAAAATATATTTATACACTCAGTTGCCCACAGCATACAATAACAGTGCAAAGTAGATGTTTACAATCACTTTCACTGTCTGGAATAAACACTTATCACATGGGATTCTCATATTGTTGATGTTATATGATATGTTTCATGATGATGAATCCTCTCGTCTTTTACATTTCTGATAATATTTTCACTGTATGAAGAAAACTGACCTGTAGACATTAAACATCCCTGTCACTCATCTCTCATGATTTGCTGATATGGACCTACTTCATTATACATTTTTAGGGCAGTATGTTGTTTCCAATATATGCTATTTTTCAAACATTAACTACCATAACCTAATAGTAGTCATCAATGTCAAAAGGTTATACACCTTCATGATGCAACTGATATTAAACATCAATGACTATGATCCAAACAATTCATATGTAAGTTTAATGTGCATGAATTGTAGTTCAATCAAATAACGAAAGCTGAATAAATAACACAAACAGATTATAAAGTATATTTAGGCTACGATATAACAAGATCTTTTAAACACCAATACATATTCTTTTATCCATGACCCAAGCCTGAATTATTTATTTTTCCCAAACATAGCTACAATTATTAATACCTAATACATATGGAAAGTAAAATACTTCACAGCAAAGCATAAAACCAGTCTAAATGTATCAATTCAATGCTTAGTATTCACCCCAACAAATATTCAGGAAATAGTCAATGTTCTGAATTAGGTATCTAAAAGAAGAAAAGAAAAAAACAAATGGAGGGACCCCAAAAAAAAAAAACAGAGGGACCCACACCAAAAAAGTCAGAATATATAAGAGGTTGAATGATTATGTTTGGTGGCCTCTTTAAAGAAAACCGAAGACACTAGCTCATTTTGTTGCTCCATATCTACCCTGGGGCCTTGAACGGTTGCAGATACTCGTTCTGATAGGGAAGGCCAAAATCTCAGATAACTCAGAAATGTGTCTGACATCTGAGAATGATGATGCAGGCAGTGACCAGAGGATCTGGCTGACACTCAGGACTCTGAGGAAGGGCCAGACTGTCACATAATCAGACTGTTACCACTAGTATTGGAACTCTTCACTGGCTGTTGAGGATGGAGCATGTATGGGAATGTCCCATGTGCTGTGATGTCGGTTCTTGACTCAACTCAACTCTGACATCTAGAGCTCTTTTCTAGTGTTCTATCCTCAGAAATCTAAAGATTCCCAAACTTTAATCAGTAGCTACACATTTATTAATTTATGTGCAGACAGAATCAGCAACATTTGTAAAAGTAACATAGTCAATCTGGAATTATTTGAATAAAAGTAATAAGATAACAGTGTTAAACAAACTAAGCAATGCAGAGACAATAGCAGTTAGGAAATACAAAAGACCAATTAGCTGCCCCTGGGCTTGGATAAAGAAACAGTCTCCATGTTTCTCTTTTAAAAATGCAACCAGTACTTCACTGGGACCCTTGAACTGAATACACACTGACACTACAAGAGTCAAGAAAGAACAAATACTCATGAAGTAATCACAACAGTATCAGCAAATATATGAAGCATACATTTGCACAATCAATGTACACAGGTGCGATATAATACCTTCAAAATAGTTGATAACATCTCACTGATGCATTAAATCTCACCCTAACTTGCTAGAGATGTGAAGATTGCCCCCTCAAATCTCTTGTCAGCCACATGCTACTTCTAGAATTTTCTGACATTCAAACTAATAACTAGGAAGACTTGTGGTGTCCTTCTTGGATGATTCTTAAAACATGTTTTATTCTCAACTTAAAGATGTTATAGCCAGCTTCCCCCCCCCCCCCCCCCCCATATAAAGAATGCTCATCAGAATGCACTGAATGTGAAAACATACCTTGTGCAGGTGTGAGCAGCTTTGAGACTTCTGTAATACAGCTCAATCTGCCAATGTAGGCTGCAACAGTAAAACCCCACCCCAAACATTAAAAAAAAAAAAAAAAATTAAACTTTGAATTCAGTCCTTTTAATCTGAAAATCAACTACATTCACAAACAATTTCTGCCAGAAAGAAGACAATGAAACAGATCATTTAACCTCTGAAACTTGAGTAAGTTTCACAATTCTGAATGTAGTTACAAGTATTTATTTTCAATACAGTCGTCATAAGCTGAAGATTCCAGTAGAATATCATTAGTAATATATAGTCAGATATCTGCCTGCAAATAAACAAACAAACAAAATAGACAAATAAAAAGAGAACAATGCAAATTTACTTTTGTGCTCCCAACTGGGAAGCTATAGTTAAATTAACCCGAATCAACAGTGGCTCATCACCAGATTCTTTGAATTGAAATGATACTGAAAGTACCACTGGCCACTTCTAAAACTGGTCTCATCCTCTTCATGGAATGGTGTTGTTAAGTGGAATTATAAAGTCCAGATTTCAGAAACAAAATGTTATAGCAGTCATCACATCTTACATTTATTATTCTAAGCTCAGGTTATAGCATTTTGAACATCTAGTGTTACCCGTTTCCAAATACTATCATTAGCATGCATCTTAATTCCATTTTCGCAGTAAAAATAAACCTACTGTAAAGTTTAGTGAGCCCATAAGAATAGTTTGAAGTCTGAATTTTAAAAGACGATAGAAACACGTATTAACAGATGTGATTACAGAAGCATGTGAGGCAAGCAGATCAAATGTAGGCCATGAGGTTAATGCACAGTGAAGATACTGAATGTCAACAATTTGTAACAATGACAAGATGAATATTTCTGAATGTATAAAATATCAACAATCAACATGAATAAAATCTCTAACAAACTCTAAACATGTGAAAATACAATGTACATATTTACAGTCAAATCAGAAATACTCATCATTGAGTAAACCTTTACTGTTTGAACATATATGTTACATTCCATACATTTCAATGCCATTGTTTCTCTTATGCTGCAGACAACAGCAAATGACAGTCATTAAACTAGTCAGCTCCTCCGAAGGAGGTTGCCAACTGTCAGGATCCAAACGGTGCCCATTTATGTACTGCAGCCTCGGAGCACCCACAGAAAGCACTGAACACATGCAAGGCAGCTGAGGTGACCGCTGCTGTATGAAACTCTTCTGCCATGGCTGACGAGCTATTCGAAGATGCAGCAGATTAGGAGTGTTTACTTTCTTGAGATAGAAGCCACGACACTGTGACACATCTAGAAATGTCAGTGATGTCGATTCCACATAATACATCTCCATGCCGGTGTTATTGCAAGTTGGTATCCAAACCTGAAGGGAGAAATCAGCAGTAATTTATTAATGTCGATAACGAGGGATGAGATTACTACAGCACGTCTTACTTGCGTTGCACTTCATTTTTACATTTTATTTACAAATCACCTAATCCTATAATATGTTTGTATAATTAAAAACAGGTTTCTATTCTACAACAAAAACAATTTGAGGTCAACCAGTGCAAAATGTAATCATAAACAGTTAATAAACCAAGAAAATCAGCAACAGACCTTATTCTGGACATGCTTGCAGCAAATAGAAAATAAGAGATGGACAGAAAATGGACATGTCCGAGAGTTACCAGAGCTCTAAAGATAGCAAAGAATGCTAACACTGTAAGCTAAGAAATTGTAATAGGTGACTAAGGGAGATTGTGAGAAAACTAACTACCACATCCTGTAAGTTTTTGTTGTTGTTGTTGCATATCCTATTTACAGGACTTCGCTGTCAACACCAGCATTTTACGGCTGTTGTTGATGTCTTGGCAAGTTTTACGTTCAGTAGTTTGCCATTTCCTGTAAATACTATTTGCAAAATCTAGCCAACCATGGCTGGTCTCCCCAGCGAAGGGGTTAAGGACATTGTTCGTAATCCTGTATACCCACGCATGAAACATAGCTGTGCGAAATTTGGCAGCAGATCGCGTTGTGCTGGTTACTTACGGAGGTATGTGAGCTGGTCATTCAGAATGCAATGGCAAACTACTTAATGTAAAACATGCCAAGACATCAACAGCAGCTGAAAAATGCTGGTGTTGACTGCAATGTCCTGTAAAAGGATATGCAGGAGGGAGGTGGGGTGGCAATCATGACCAAATAATACTAAATAAGAGAGGAAACTTTTTGGCACTTTTACAGTTGAATTGGACTCAACCTTTGTAGAAAAGAGCACCTTCCAAAACTGAACTGAACTTTTGTGCCTTCTTGAAAACGAAGGAGTTGTGTTTTAATATTATTTAATAATTTTACATTTTTTCTTGAGATCTGTTTGTGTTGTCCTGTCCCTGGTGAAGATTTATACAATTGAAACATCGTTTGTTGTCCTAGATTGCTTATTTTTTAAAATTATTTTATTATTATATATGCTTTGGATTGGAGAGAGAGAGAGAGAGAGAGAGAGAGAGAGAGAGAGAGGGGGGGTGTGTGTGTGTGTGTGTGTGTGTGTGTGTGTGTGTGTGTGTGTGTGTGTGTGTGTGTGTGTGTGTGTGTGTGTGTGTGTGTGTGTGTGTGTGTGTGTGTGTGTGTGTGTGTGTGTGTGTGTGTGCGCGCGCGCGCGCGCGCGCGCGCGCGCGCGCGCGCGCGGGGGTTTCACTCTGTGATTTATGTTCACATTTATGGAGTCCATTGTAGGCTATCTCAGAAATAAAGAAACTAATGAACAATGTATGGTATCAGTCTCCAATAAGTATCAGGTGCTGCAACAGTTTGTGGATAAGGTTAATACAGAGACTGATGGTAGCAGGGTAAAATCATTTGGAATTAACTATGTATAGAAATCTTGAGGAAAAAGGAATGAAAATGTGACACCTAATAATATCCTTTAAAATGAAAAAAAAGGAAAAGTTCAAATACAGATTTAGACATAAACAAAACCACGGCTACTGAGGTCAGACCCCATAAAAATACATAGAAGATAATAATGAAGTTAAAGTTGGGAAGCAGATAAGAGCAACAAACAAACCAAAAAACAAGACAATATTTGGATGTCCTAGCAGGAGTGGTAGATGCAGCAGCAGAGAAAGAAAATCTTAACCAAACACGCATCAATCATAACCAAACAAGACGGGCATGTTAGCCTAGTTCATAGGGAACTACGCTGATAATGTAATGAGTGAGGTCTGACAAGGGGAATCGACGTCTGCATTTGTCGTCTCTCTAAGCAAAGGAAAGACTGGCCACCCATTCCTTTGTACATTCAGACCTACAAAATGTGACAGCCATAACACACCACAGACATAGACATACAGAAGTTTCCTGTTTCAGGGTATGTTTTTTTGTTTGTTTTATTTTTGTTTTACAACAAAATAATACATGGCATGGGTAGAGCTTTGTGATAAGTTTCTTCTATCTGACACTTACCTCAAGAAGAAGCTTTTTGAGATTCACTAAGCTTCGTGTGAGCATATTCATGAAATCCTGATTAAAGCAGTGGTTGTAAATTCCATATTTTTCCAGCACTAAGTTCTCCAGCTTTGTAAGACTGCAAAGACTCTCTAGGTTTTTATCTGTCCAATCAAACGGCATCACTAGGGTTGTCAGTTGCGATGCCACGGACGCAAAAGTTGAAAATATTCTTGTAAACATTCTCTGGCGCTTGCGGTATCTGTACATATATTCTTGGAAAGACTCCTGGCTAGTTCGCAATGATGCCCTGGATGGACTTTCCTTCCAGTTGATATCTGCATAAGCTAAAGACTTCAGTTCTGCAGTTGACATAAACTGCTCCACTACATTGTTGAACTGATCTGTGGGGTGGCTAATATCAAGGCAAAACTGAAATTCCTGAACTATCGGGTGAATATGCGACAAAAACTGGCTGAAAGAAAACACTCTTTTCCTGAAGCAGTGATGGCAGACTGGTTCTGTGTGCACTGGTCCATTACGATCTCGTGGCAGACAAGTGTAAGGAAGTGCACTGAATCTGACTGAATTCCACAGCTGTGGCCTTTGAATTGAACGATGCCACTCAGCACATACGAGCATGCAACGACCAAGATCACACTGCCTTAAGAAAGACCAGACTCTGAGTTTGCATAGTTCTGGCAGATGCTGAAATGGGAAATATTTGGTGGATTCACTTGTATCCATGGGTATCTCTGAAGTCCTTGCCACTTCTTCATTATTCATGTTCAGATCCATCACAAGGGGAAAGCTTGTGCAATGGTATCGATCAACCTGGTTGCCGACAGGTACTCTGCGTGACACTAAGGATGTTAAACTAACATCTCGCTTCTTCCCTGATTTCTTTCTGACCTTCTTGGTCACATGAGTACTGGGCGGCTTTCCAGCACTCATGGCTAAGCTTGTTCATGCATTCAGGCTAAATATAAAATAAGAAGACAATATATTTTATTGTTATATACATTTAGACATTAGAATTAATTTTAAAACTAGAACTTCATGTAACAATAACAAACCATGCATTATGTTTGTGGATTTTGAAACAGTGTTTCATAGAACAGCACGGCAGGATGTGGGGGACAATGAAATAGATTCTAAGATATATAATATTTATTAAACATAAATATAATTTGTATCAGGGGCGGGGGGCACTTAGAAGTTATGACATTAGTCTCTGCTAGTGTAGACCTGGTTTGTTTTACTGTCTAAACGCTTTTATAATACGAGGGAGAGTCAATAAGTAAGTCACACAGTTCTGTGGGATGGCAGGTAAATGTAGTTGGTGTTTCTACAGGTGTCATTAGGTGACAGCAACATCGAACTTTATATTCCCGTTCGCCAGGTGGCACTAGGTGTCTCATGCACATACGCAGCGCATAAACAAATTGGCGACTGTACTTACGGAGTGTACAACCAAAGAGCAACATGCTGTTGTGCGTTTTTTGTCGGCAAAAGGACTGTGTGCAAAGGATATTCATAAGGAAATGTTTCCTGCTTATGCTGACAAATGTTTGTCCCGTAAAGCGGTGCATAGCTGGGTAGAAAAATTTTCTCAAAATTGTTGATGAAATCCAATCTGGTCATCCTGTTGAGATTGCAACAGAAGCATCCGTGCAGCAGGTGGAGGATATGATTAGAGGTGACAGGCAAGTAATGATAGGCTCTGTAGCATCTGCAATAGGGTGCTCACATGGTTCAAAATATAGCATAATGCATGATCGATTGAAATTTCCAAGACTGCTGACTAGAGGAGTGTTACTTCCTCATGACAATGCCAGACCACATACGGCTCGATTAACTCAGGAGAAAATTAACCAACTAAGGTGAGAAGTTCTGGAACATCCACATTACAGCCCCGACTTAGCCCCTAGCGCTTTCCACCTTTTTGGTCCACTGAAAACCCACCTTGGTGGGAGACATTTTGCGAATGACGCCGAAGTTGAATGTAAAGTGAAAACGTGGTTTAGAAAACAGAGCACACAGTTCTATGCAGCCGGTTTGGGAGGACTGATAAAAATGATGGGATAAGTGCATCAATGTTGGTGGAAATTATGTTGAGAAATAAAGGGACAATGTATGTATAAAAATAAACAGGTTTCAAGTTGTTCTCATATTTAGTTATTTTTCTACAGCCATTTGTGACTTACTTATTGACTTCCCCTTGTAATAAAGGATTATACCCCAAGATAGGTCTATGCCCTGGCTACATTTCAAACTCGGCAAACCAACCCACAAAAGGAATATTTATAGTAGGTGTGATATTGGTATGCACACATTCAATCCTTACTGGTTCTATGGCGTTGTGAACTGTGCCGAGGTTATCATGATGTGATTGGAGCAATAATCAAAATATCCTTGTGCAGTGAGCATGATCATTAACTAAAACCAAACTTTGTATACAATACAACATGGGGGTGAGATCAGTAGTTTCTACATACAACAATATGTACACAATACAACATGAGATGAGATCAACGGTTTCTATATACAACAATTTTTACACAAAACAACGCGGGATGAGATCATTAGTTTCTGTGTACAACATGTACACAATACAACATGGGGTGAGATCAACAGTTTCTACATACAACAATATGTACACAATACAACATGGGGCGATATCAGCAGCTTATATATACAACAATTTGTATACAATACAACATGGGGTTAAAGCAGCAGTTTCTACATACAACAAATTGAACACTATACAACATGGGGCAAGATCAGCAGTTTCTACATACAACAAATTGTACACAATACAACATGGGGTAAGATCAGCCGCTTCTACATAAAACAATTTGTCCACAATACAACTTAGAGTGAGATTAGCAGTTTCTACATAGTCTTTTCCCTCATGGTTATAAGCTTGATTATATAAGGAATGGTACGGTACATAAGAGAACAAACGTGTAAATTGGGCTTGTAAGGGAAGAAAAGAATAATCACACTGTAACTTTTCACACATGTTGTAAGAGGTGACAAAGGAGAATTGATGTGGGGCTGGCTATCCCATCTCACAGAAAACTTTACCTGTAAGATCCAACACACACACATACAATGAACAGTCTAAAGATATGAAAATAAGAATAACTCAGTCAATCAGGATGAAAGGCGGCTCCACTAGAGGAAGTATGAAACACTGCAGCGAAAGCTGTAAATACTTTGCCCGATCGCCATGTCTCCTTTCACCTAGGAAATTTTCCAGAACTGTCAGAGATTGTATGTTGAACTGTGTATGAATTATAAAAGACAGTCCAGGTGGTAGAAGAAATGAAATATTATAAGATTAGCTTTTTGGGATCATGAGAAACAAGATGGACTGGAGCAGGCAGAAAAATTTCTAAACATAAGTGAAACAGTGCTGTTCTCAGAAGATACAGAGAGGAAAGTGCTCCTGCTCCTAATAATGAACAAAGGTCTAGAGACAGGCGGGGGTGTGGTGGTGGTGATCAATCATATAATGTCTCAACTGATAGACAAATATGAAGACATAGCTAGATAGATGCTGCAAGAATTTCTCTGACAGATTACCCTTGGTAATATCTATACCCAATTTACACAAAAGCTACAGTGGCATAGTAGTTAGTGAGTTTGCCCACCAAAATATTTGTCCAGGTTCAATACCCAGCAGAGATTAGATTTAAAAAAAAAATCAATACGACTCTGAGATTGACCAAGCCTCATAACAAATATCTGGTATGGCAAATGGCGACGGAGGGAAGTGGTCACCCCACCTCATTATCATGATCTTTAATATGTGAAGGGCTTGAAGAGCACCATCTGTCTGGGACCATCTTTACTTTTTTTACCTTTTAAATTGCACCACCAACATTCTAAAGAACTCTTAAGTGTAATGTTCTGTAATTTCTAAACTATACATCCTTTGTTTGTGCTGCAGCATTGTTACAATTATGCATTAGAATTAGATTTGTCCATGGTTATGCAGAAGTCCTAATTTATATCTAAAGTGAGTTATTTTTCAATCATTTTCAACCAATTAAGCTAAACAAAAACAAAAAAAAAACAAGATCCTTTCAAGAGTAATGGCTAATTAAATTTAAATTATTGGCACTTCACAATTCAATCAATTTACTAGCAATCTTTACCCATACAACAATTACATGTCCCCCATTGTAAGAAATGGATGGTACCTTTTCCATTATTTATTATGCAAAATATGATATCCTTATAATAATCAGTAATCATGTAAAATAGCTTTCCTTTATATTTAAAGTGTAACGTAAAGTTAAACTGTATACTAAGCTGCCTTTCCGAAAAGGAAAGGCTTTCGACTTTCCAGGTCTATTAAATTTCTTTACTCTATTTAAGATGCTTGAAACTGCACTAACAATTAGATTTTATAAACATATGCACCTGTCTCCTCAAAGTTAACGGAATAATTGTTCGAAATACTTCAGACTAAAGTAGCAAGTAACTTCATAATTTGGTTATTTTAACACACACCCGCCACCCCTCCCCTTCCCAAACCTACTTTCTTTTTTTACAGCTAGCAGATTTTCCAACTTTAGTTTACGTTTCTGAAAGCAAATATAAGACGTAACATAACTCAAAGTGCACATTCTTACCTTTGCTAAGCTACATGTTGTACCAAAGCGTGGGAGACAGAAGTTTCCCCCATGAAAACGGAGAGAAGCTGCTCGAGTTCCAACAACTTCTAACGTTCTCTGCTGGCCCTGAACCACAAAAAGCTGAGCTAATCCGGAAATGCTGTCATTCCTTCTAATTTTAGCTCCAGCCCCAGACCAACTCAGCCCCTGCCCCTGCTGCACTCTTCAGGGTGGTAACTCTGGTAGGTTTTCTCTTACAGCTGGATGGTGGTTCATTTAGTAGGGAGATGTATGGAGGGACTGGTTCACATCGTCTTGTTACAGAGGTAAAGACAGTGCAAAATTTAGGCTTAGCAAGGCCCTATCCACACACAAGCGCGCGCACACACACACAGTTACACACACACATTTCAACAGATCATACTTTTTTTTTTAAATGTTGCATATGCCTTACAGGACGTTGCAGTCAACACCAGCATTTTTCAGCTGCTGTTGATGTACTAGGCAAGTTTTTACTTTCAGTAGTTTGCCATTGCTTTCTGAAAGACCGGCTCACATACCCCTGTAAGTTATCAGGGCGGCGTGATCCGCTGCCGGGTCTCGCACAGCTGTTTTCATCCACTTGGATATACAGGATTACAAACAACGTCGTTAACCCCTTGGCCAGGGAGCTCAGACATTGCCCCTCCTACATTTTCAGAGTGGTAACTGTTAGGTTTTTCTCCTACGATGAGCTATGTTGCCTTTAGTAGGACTATGGTGTCGTTTGGAGGGACTGGTTCGAATCTATTGTTGCTGTAGAGGTGAAAGCAGTGCCGATGTTTGTATGTCCGTGTGTGTGTGGGCTGGCGAATGGGTGGGAGGGTGTTTGTCCGTCTGTGTGTGTGTGTGTGTGTGTGTGTGTGTGTGTGTGTGTGTGTGTTAAGAATCGACATCATATCACTAAAGGCAAACCCACAGATGCCCTGTCCCCCTTCGCTCAATAAATGGCGTAGGGCGTAAAGTAAAGTAAAAGAATCAGGATCCTGTTCCACGGTATGGGACACATTGAAGATATGGCGCCAGTCCCATATTTTTGGGCCAATCGGTAATTGGTGGACAATGTCATCAATATTACGGGGATTCGAACATATGACTACTGTGTCGGCAGGCAAGCGTGCTTGCCATTGCACAACTGCCGTTCCCTCCTAGTTGGTTGCAAACCAGCATGTCATGGTCATTATGCTCCTGAAAGTCCTTGTAGGGGAGATGTGTGGGCATCGGGTGGCTTAGAGGTAAGCACCCTCCTTTAGTTCGAACAGACATGGTTGCCTTCGCCGTTTTGACGATGGGTAAAATAAGACAAGGATAATACCCACCCCCAAAACATGCCTGATCTTAGGATAGTGGATCAACGCCTCATTATCATCGTCATCATATTATTGATTATTGTGCCAGGTGGATGGCTTCATGGTTTGCCATCTCACGCGATCCACATAGTCTGGGATCTGCGAATAATAGTGATTTCCTAGGCATCTGTCATCATCATCATCTTCTACTTTTGCCATCAAGCGTCGTGAAGAGAAATAATTGTCGTTTCAGCACCCAATGAGCGGTACTGGATAATATCAATCCATATGATTGTACAAAGTCTGTGATTTCGTTAATCTATTTGTCTTCTTTGGCGTCCTCTTGCTCTAGTATTGGATCGTCTTTGATGCTATATCTGACGCTACGCCAGTGCTGGTAGTTGATAATGTTGCATTCTAACGAGATAGCCCTAACCATTTGATCTTCGGCCTTTCAATATATGTGGCATAAGGTGTTGTTCCCATTGTCTGTCTTCTTCTTCTTTTGCGTTCATCTGGAGTGTTTTTTCCCCCCAGATGTAATTGCGGTGTATTGTTATGCACCCTTGGGCCTAGACTCTTAGGCCAACACATCCGACTTTTGCGTGAGTTTTTGACCAGGTTAGCATTCCTGGGGGAATCTCACTTTTGTGGTGCCGTCCACATCCAAGCCGGTTAAGTTAGAACGGTCGAATACACGATCAGCCCTCAATGGAAGGCAGAGACAGTCCATGGGCATTATCCGCCATCCAAGGGAGGCTTCCATAGTTGCAGAGCCACACATAGCACTCTGGTACTGGGCTCACCGAGGGAATCGCCACGTCCTGCTCATGGCTGCTTTAATTCTTCCTTCAATATATTGGGCATTTTGTTCGCTACGGACCGCTCTCCGCACAAACCAGGCTGGTCTGCAGAGTGTATCCACTCAGCGAACTTTCGACGCGGACATGTGCTATTCGTTGTGCCCGGAAGACATATATAGTCAGAGCTGTTCCGGGCACGACGGACATTAGGAAAACTAGACATTCAGAGCTGTTCCGGGCACGTGGGACATTTAACTCGGACTTTTTTGCATTGTGCCAGTTTTAATTTGCCACCCTTAGGCCTGCACATCCGACTTCGGCGGGCGTTTTTAATCAGGTTAACCGCTCTGGAGGTTTCGAGAGACATTTTTTGTGGTGTCGCTCACATCTCAGCTGGTCAAGGTAGACGGTCAAAGGCATCACTCCCCGCTATCCAATGAGGCTTCCATAATTGCAGAGCCGGCACATAGTGCTCTGAGACTGGGCTCACCCGAGGAATCGCCAGATCCTGCTCATGGCTGCTTTAATTCCTCACTTCCATGTACTGGGTATTTTGTTTTGCCACTGGTCGCTCCCCACACACACCAGGGACGGACAGTCTGCGGATGACATCCACTCATCAAGCTTTCACTTCGGACTTTCACGTGATGGATTTACTAGCCAAGCGTTCCATTTCGTGTTTTTGAGACGTTTTCCCACCTTTGACTACGCTCACTCTATGAGTATAGATACAGACTTCCATCGTAACCACTTCGTGCGACTGGACCGCTTTGCCACCTTAAGTACCGCTTACGAGGTAGGCTACATGTGCTACCGGCTCAGCTCCGTGCCTCCATGCATCAGAGAGGGAGTAACGGCCAGGCCCTCTCATCTGGGGATCCCTCATATCTGTCGTGTCTTCCTTTAAAGTGTCGTCCCTGGAGTGAGGGGAGTCAACACCCACATTATAATTTTTTTTCCCTATCAATATCCTGGAGAATCCACCAGCTTCCGTCCAACACACTCCATCAGCCCGTGGACACCCTTTCCTCTCTCTCTCTCTCTCTCTCTCTCTCTCTCTCTCTCTCTCTCTCTCTCTCTCTCTCTCTCTCTCTCTCTCACTGTCGCACTATGCCCCCTCTCATACTTCCCCAACGCAACGTATTCAACAACTCTTGCTTCTAAAAATTAATAAAGATTAATTTATTAAAAGAAAAGTGTAACGTATATGAGACGTGTATGCGAAGAAAATGTGTGTCATGACCAGAGTCCACCCATCATGGCAAGGATTACACGACATCACAAGAATCAGCACAATGGACCTCACCGAAGTCGTGTCCTTCTCTCCAGACATGTCCTCCTCCAGGAGCTCTGATGACCATGAGATCTGATTCCCATTCACCTCTATAATCCGTGAACGATACTATTTTTGTTCCTAACAAAAAAACTGTTCCTAATAGTTTATAGAAACTCAGACTTCATAATTCCTGCGCAGTGAAAAAACATGGAACACTGTCCTATGAACATGACGTTTTTCCTTCTTGCGAAATGTTCTATAGTTTTCACTCTTAAACAGTCATTGTATCTAGACTAACATAGATTTCTTTATTTTCTAGATATTGTCTGAAAGTTATGATTTCCTTGATACGTGGAACAACTACACTTCAATGTTTGGTTTCATCTAATGTGAACATCAGTTCCTACTGATCTAGTAATACGTGGACTGAACATCCATCACTTCAGGTGTGTTAACGAATGGTATGAACTCATGTAGGATACTTATACCATTCAGATTCACCGAGCAATGTTTATCAACTTCTTCTAGCATAGACCCATTGAGAAAGTTGCTGGCCAATCTTCCTGCACCAAAATTTTATCCGGGAGCAGATTTTTCAATGATTCTGTGTGCTTCATCCCGACCAGAGGGAACCTGTAAAATATATAACACAACTGGTGATAGCCTCCCCGTCACTGATCTTTATTAGATAATCGTGGGCCATCGGCCTCGCTCAGAAAAATACAGTGAACCTAACTCTGTCAGGGACAGATGAACTGAACACATAGGTTTTCATCAGGCCAAGACAAGAAAAAAAAACAACAAACAGCGTGCGGACCCCCCCCCCCCCCCCCCCCCCCCCCCGCCCCCCAGACCCCCCACCAGGGAGCACCCACTGGAAAATCCCAATTATCCCCCATTACTCAATTCTCAACTAGTAGAGCTTATTAACACTTCACTACTCTATTTTCAACTAACAGAGCCAAGTATCACTTCCCTACTCTAGCTAGTTTCAACCATGCTACTGCCTAAATTAATTAGGACTAATTATACAATATGACTACCTTAGGCAACACCGCAGTTAGATCAAATCACATCTACATTTGCCATGACAGGCACGTGTAAAATTAAATTAACCCAATTCGCACACAATAGATATTATTCCACTCTCTAACTGCAGTGCCAAAGGACATGTGCGGCCGCCATAGACTTAGAGGACGCATATAACAGAGTATCTTTCGAGCACTTGATGCAAACCCTCCTCAGACTGAAAGTGCACCCTCACCTTGTACGATGGATAGCTGCAGTTCTGCTCCAAAGGAAGGTGGTGCTAAGATGCGGGAGTTGGTCTTCTGAGCCGATAACGATATGTCCAGGATTGCCGCAGGGTTCACCACTGTCACAAGTACTATTCAACGTGTATACGGTGCCGATCACTGAACAACAGTTGGACGGGAGGGGTAGGACTCTGTCATTCGTTGACGACATCCTCGTGTATCGACAGGGTCGAGATAGACAGGCGGTTGCCAATGATATGAAGGGCGAACTAGATCGAATTTCCTCATGGTGTGCGGATGCCGATGCCCTTGTCAACCCTGCAAAGGCAACGGTTACATGGTTCTCACTAAACAACCATATTGTGAAAACAGACCTGCCGGCAGTAAGAATGGATGGGAGCAGTTTGAGTAGAACCCAGTCAATGACATATCTTGGCGTGAGGCTTGATCGTAGCCTGTCCTTCAGAGATCATGTCGATTATGTCATAACGAAGGCTCGAAAAGGTGTGTCAGCAATGAGAGTCATGGCGACTGCCAATATCGAGCAAAGACTGCTAATACTTCTGTTCCAAGGACTTGTGCTTTCACGTACCGAGTATGCCCTGGCCATCCTCACTGTCAGCCCTACACAGATTGGAAGACTTGAAATGGTACAAAACGAAGCCATGCGCATCATTTTGGGCTGCACGAGAGACACCAGCTGTGTAGCAATGAGATACCTCCTTGACTTCCCGACAATGGAACACAGGATCAAGATCTGGAGAGCTCGTGCATACTTAAAAATAAGTGCAGATAAGCAGCACTCTCTGCATGACGCTATATTCAGAGAAAAGGGTGACAGGCTAAAGAGGGGCAAATCATGGATGGGTCGGGCGGAAGATGTCGTCAGACATGTCTGCAGTCTTACCAGTATCAACCCCGGCAAGGAATGGGTGCCGGTGCCTCCAGCTTTTAAGTGCACTTTCTCCTGCATTATCACACTCGACAGACGGTGCAGAGAGCAGAACCCTGCCGCTGTCAATGCAGAGGTTAACGCGCTCATCTATGAACACTCAGATAGCCCCGAAGTGCTCATCTATACAGATGGATCTGTGGTAAAGCAGCAGAGAAGTGCGTGGGCATTTACAGCCCGTTCAGCGGGCCGAACCGTTCAAGAATCCAGTGGTGCCCACTCTATGACCACGAGCAGCATGACGATGGAGGTGATGGCAGTTACACAGGCTTTCATATGGCTGGAGTCACAGCATTATACCAACGTGTGTGTACTAAGTGATTCAATGAGCATGATTCAGAAGGTCGAAGCTGGATCAGTACGTAGACAGTGGACTGAATCAATGCGGAAGTCTGTTGTCCGTAAAGTCACCTTCATCTTCGTCCCGGGACATGCGGGAGTCGAGGGAAATGAACGAGCTGACAAACTGGCTGGCTCTGCACCCCCTGTAGATGGCCAGCCCATGGATCGTGCCGATGTTATTAACGTCCTTAAAGATATGGCGAGAACAGAGGACTTTGACGTCAATGATTCCACATTGCTGTCCAGGATGAAAGACCTGGGAGTAAGAATCGGCACAGCCAGACGCGAGAGGTACATCGGGAAAACAAAGCGCCTCGTCAACCAACACAGAACTGGCACTATTAGCCACCGGACGCTGATGCATATGCTGGGGGGGGGGGGGGAGGATCTGAGCACCTATGGACATGTCCGGAGTGCAATGAAGATACCCCAACTGATAACTGATAACTGA
Source organism: Cepaea nemoralis (assembly GCA_014155875.1). Lineage (NCBI taxonomy): Eukaryota > Metazoa > Mollusca > Gastropoda > Stylommatophora > Helicidae > Cepaea > Cepaea nemoralis. The sequence goes on from JACEFZ010009947.1 coordinate 489,196, forward strand.
TAAAGTGCCAAAGCACGTCCGCCTAAATCAACTGTTTGTGTTACAATGTCTCCCCCAATCATGTTTTTTTCCAAACAGCCTTGAATTGTTCACGTGACGTTGTTGATGTCCTGCAGGTGTCCCAATGTTCCCAATAACAATCCCACACTTTCTGTCATGAGGTGACAAGCAAAGCCGCCATTTCGTTTGATGTCGGGAAATTCTAAATGACAGACGGGACTGTTTATCTCCCGATCCGGTCACTTCTGCTTGAATCCGACCTGTTTTTACTGTATTGTTAAAAAAACAACACCTGGGGCCCTGCAAACATGCCGTTTAATCAGATTGCCTGTATTGTCATCAACTGGTTAATCACGGTGTTTTTCGTGACATAGGCCCCCTCTTAAGAGAGTAGTCCATCTCACTCGTCTCCACCGTGAGTTTAATCCAGATGATTCATTCCTCTTCTTCAGGAGCTGGGTGTATTGACATGAAGTCCGCTCCAACATTTTCCTTCCCAGGAATATACTCCACTGTGAAATTGTAAGGTTGAAGTAACAACGACCACCGCATCAAACGGGCGTTGAGCTTCTGAGAAGTAGCCAGGAACATCAGGGGCTGATGATCCGACTGGACTCGAAACTTAACTCCATACAAATAGGGCTGGACTTTTTGCACTGCCCATACGAGAGACAAGCACTCTCTCTCTAGACGGTTGAATAATTCCTCTCAGCCTGGAGAAGTTTCTTACTTGCGTATGCCACAGGTTTCAAAACCGAAGCATCGTCTTTTCCTTCCTGTAACAAAGCTGCCCCAATCCCAATCGCACTCGCATCCGTTCTCAACACAAATGGTTTGGAAAGGTCAGGGAGCTGTAATACAGATTTGCTGACCAAGGCCTCCTTTAACTGACTATAGGCAGTCTCACATTCTGGTGTCCAAATGATTTGGTCCGGGAATCCCTTTTTCAAGGTTTCTGTCAATGGAGCTCCCAGTTCAGTGAAATGTGGGATAAATTTGTGGTAGAACCCACACAACGAGAGAAAAGATCGCACATCCTTCTTCGTTTTTGGCCTTGGTGAATTACTGATTTTCTCCAGGTTCTTCTCTTCTGGGACAATGTGTCCTGGAGTGATGGTGTGACCTAGAAATTCCAGAGTCTGGTAACCAATCATGCACTTGGTTGGACGAGCGGTAAGCACTGCTTCCTTGAGTCTATTAAACACTCTCTCCAAGGATTGCAAGTGGTCATCCAAGCTGTCACTGGAAATCAGAATATCATCCATGAATGAGATGATGGCCGGATCCTGTAAAGGATCTAGTAAAGTCCTCATCATGCGTGTAAAAACACTGGGTGCATTGCTGAGTCCAAAGGGCATGACCTTGAATTCGTAGTGTCCACTGGGTGTACTGAAAGCCAACAGTGGTCGAATCTCCGGTTTGACTGGTATCTGATAATACCCCCGACTCAGATCTACCTTTGAAAAGTACCGAGCCTTATGGAGCCTAGCGAATAACTGAGTTGGATTCGGCAAAGGTTCCACCTGAAACTGTGTATGACTGTTCAGAAGTCGGTAATCTATACACAACCGGTGTTCTCCACTTGGTTTGCGTAACAAAACTACCCCCGCGTTGTATGGGGATGTGGATGGCGCAATCACGTCATCCTCCAACAGTTTCTGTATTTCCTCCTCCAGGGCCTTTTCTTTAGAGAATGGCACTGGGTAAACCTTTTGACGAACAGGCTCCTGTGTGGTCAAAGTCATCTCGAACTCCACCAACCTCGTTCGTCCTGGTTTATCAGTCAGTATCTCCTTATGAGACTTGAGAACCTGGGTTATCTTTTCCCTCTCCTGGGAGGTCAGATCATGGTTCACTTGCACAGCCCTATAGGTTTCCTGGTGTACCAAGGGATAATCCCTGCCCTCGTTGGTTCCCACTTCCGTCTCCACTGCAACTGCCATTGCCATGAGGTGCGCTGCCTTGTCTCCCGGTCTCTCTTCGTATTTCCGCAAGAGATTGATATGGAAAATCTTCGACTTTCCCCGGATCCGGATCTGATAGTTGGTTCTGGATATCACCCTTTCAACGGGAAATGGTCCTTGCCAACCTATCTCCAGTTTGTTGTTTCCCGTTGGGAGTAGCAACAAGACTTTGTCTCCCACCTCTAGAGATCTTTCTTTAGACCTACAGTTGTAGTAAGCCGCATGTCTTTTTCTGGCCTTTTTCAAGTTTTGATTCGCCAGAGTCCATCCCTTGTGAAGTTTTTCTTTCAGTTCCTCCACGTATTTATAGGAAGAGATCACTTTTTCTGACGTCCCCTCTTCAGTCCAACTCCTCAACATGGCTTCCAACGGTCCTTTGATTGGACGACTAAACAGCAACGTAGCGGGTGGTAGTCCTGTTGAGCCATGAGGAACCTCCCGATAGGCAAAGAGTGCTGCTGGGATATATTCATCCCACCTATCAGGTTTTTCCTGTGCCAGTTTCCTGAGCATTGTCATCAACGTGCCGTTGAAACGCTCTACTTGTCCATTGGCTTGAGGATGGTAAGGGCTGGTATGTATGTGGTTAGAGTGAAACACCCTAAATACCTCCTCCATGAGTTTTCCACAAACTGGGACCCATTGTCCGTCAGAATTTGATCCGGAAAGCCTAATCTGGTAATGGCCTCCATCAGTGCGTCCGCCACTCTTTTCGAGTCAATCGTGGTCAACGGTATGGCCTCACCCCACATTGTACAGCAATCCACCATTGTGAGTATATACATGTTCCTCTTCCTAGTTCTGGGAAGTGGACCCACGATATCGATGGCTACCCTCTCGAAAGGAGAGTTCATGATGGGCATCTCACCCAACACCACCGGTGCTGTCCAGTGTTTCGGTGCCACCCTCTGGCACTCAGGACATGACTTCACATACCGACGCACATCATCTGTCATTCCCGGCCAATAGTAATGGCAGGAAATTCGTTGCATGGTGGCGGCAATACCCATATGTCCACTAAAGGAGATGGTATGCCCCATATGAAGAATCTGGGACCGGTGAGCTTTCGGAACGACCAATTGACCGTAGAGGTTCTCTCCCCTTCCTGCTCTCCTGTAGAGTATCCTATTCTTCATGTAGTACTGACCCCGTCCTTGTGGATCAGCACTTTTCTGCAGCTTTTTGTAGCAAGAACGTAAAGTAGCATCCTCACTCTGGGCAGTTCGTAGCTCCCCCGGCATTGGGTTAGTCACAATTGCTTCTGCCTCTTCCGTTCTCGTCTGAGAGCGAGTCTGTATTGCTCCCATATGGATTGGCTCCCTGGGCATTCTCAGAAAGACATACTGGCAACCAAGGATTACTGGAAAAATGGGATCGGTCAATACAGCGGCCTTGATTGTGTCGGTGACATACCTTGACCGAATCTCCACATTAGCAATGGGCAACTTCATGGCCACAGCACTCTTCTGTGCAGGCTGTATCTCCATGGTCTCACCTGTGAATTGTTCTGGATGTACCAGATTCGCAGAAATCACGGCCTCCCCGTCCAGTCCTGTGTCGTACAAACACTCCACTTGACGACCGTTAACCTCTACCAATTCCACTACAGGTGGTTTTTCCTGGTCTGGAGTCTCTTCCTCGACCTCGACCTGTTCGGTGGGCTCCACCTTAGGTTTCCCGGGGCACACGACGAATTGAGTGTCTCCTGACTTTCCCCTGCAGTCAATAGCATTGTGCGTATTCGACCTGCAGTGGTTGCACCATTTCCCTGTCCTAGATTTTCTAGTGCCGGACTTGAGTGAGCTCTTCTGGTGGCGAGCTTCCTTGTTGACCTTGGCATTTTCAGTGACAACCTCCTTGAAAGTCACTTGACATGCTGCGAAGTGAGGACTCTTAGCCTTCGATTTGCAGTCCCTCGTATTGTGAGAAGGTGACTTACAAATTGAACACCACTTCTCCGACCACGGTCGTTTTGGTGTAGAGCTTGAAGTGCTCTTGCTTCCCTCCTTCTTCTTCTCTGAACTATCCTCTGATTTTTGCACATAAGGTTCCCACTTTTTGGTTCCTGAGTTTTTGGCTTTCTTCTTGTCATGTTTCTCCTGACTTTTGGTGTTGGTGGAAAGGTTTTCCCCTGCCTCCCCATGTACCTCGACGAACCGTTCTGCTAATTTTGTCACGAGGTCAATACGTTCCGCTCCTTGTTCTCCCAGGAACGTCCTGAGAAGTTTCGACATTTGCTTCTTCAACTGGTCGACCACCATGAGCTCTTCCAGACTCTCATAGTCATGTGCGAACTCAGCCAAATCCATCCACTTATGGAGATAGGATTTTAGACGCAAACTGTAGGCGGCAAACAACTTCCCCGGTTCTCGTTTCGCTGCTCGAAATTTTTTCCGGTAGGTATGTGACGTAACCTCGAATCGTTTCAGCAGAGCCGTCTTCAATTCGTCATAATTGTTCTCATGTCCTGGTGGCAGGCGCGAATAAACCTTGTAGCCGATCCCGCGTAATCCCTGGGATAGCTTAAGACACCATTTGTCACGGTCCAGACCCATAGCAACAGACATGGCCTCGAAGCGTTGAAAGTACAGGTCAATCTTCTCTTTGTCCTCCTCATAGACCGCTAGAGGAAACTTCATAGCATGGTAACCATGTCCACCTGCTGGGGTTGGGCCTGGGACGGAGGAACCTCCCACTGCTCCCTCAGTTTCTCCATTAGATTGCCTCTTCAACTCGAGTTCCCTCATCCGGTACTCGTGCTCCCTTTTCTGAGCTTCTTGTTCAGCTTCCAGTTTCTTAGCTGCTTACTCAACTTCAAATTTCCTCGCAGCTTGTTCTGCTTCCAATTTCCTAGCTTCTTGTTCCAACTCCATCCTTCTCAATTCCAACTCAGCCTTTCGATCTTCTCTCTCTGCTTGACTACTGAAATAAAATGTGTCTAGTACATCAACAGCAGCTAGAAAATGCTGGTGTTGAATGCAACGTCCTGTAAGGGATATGCAACATAAAAAAAAAACAGGATATTAATTTTCACAATTTTTGTTTCTGTTTATTACACTGTTTAACTTCCTAAGTTCATATTTTAAACTTGTTTCATATCGTAAATCCCGAATATCGAGTTCAAAACCCAGCTGCGGGCGATTTGGCAGCAGACAGCCTTGCGTTGGTTTTATAAAACGGTATGAGTGCCGGTCATTTAGAAAACAATGGCAAACTACAGAACGTAAACTTGCCAAGAAATCACAAACAGCCAAAAGATGCTGGGATTGACTGCGACATCCTATACTATAAAGGATATGCAACTAACATATTTTAGTTTTGCCATCAGTAGGTTGACGATTGTCTGATTTCACCAGTGGATCGTAACAGTTCCTAAGATGTCCCAAGACCCCAAATTAACGTCGTTCTCTGACTATTCATCTCATCTCTTTCCTCGAGTACCTTGCGGTGTCGAGGTGAAGCATAAAATAAACAGCGGGAGAGTGCCTGTGTGAGGGCTTCATGTATCGTTATTCACATGTATTCTGCTATCTCCCCTGTCCGTCGTTTATGTGACCGTCCTTTTCTTCTGCTTCCATTTCTCAGGTCTATATACAGTCCGATAAATCAGTCCCGTTATGCTTCTTAATTCTTCTACGAGCAGTATGAAAATCCCCTGACGACTTGCTAGGTCAATCGCAGATTTAGAAAAGAAAAGTCTGACCAAGGGGACCCCCCCCCCCCCCCCCCCAATCCTGACGAGCCAGAGCCCCGTTGGTTTCCAGGTCTACTACACCATGGGGATATGAGGTTGACTTGTGTAGTCTGCAGGCTACTAATTGCAGGTTACTAATTTTCAGCTATCCTGGGAGAGGCTAGCTGATCCTAACCCTACTAGCTGCAGGGCCAGGCGAAGTCCACACCTTGTAGACCACTCTATTATCTGTAGAATTCCATAAAATATTTGAAGAAAATGTAGTGGACTCCACTTGATGACCACATCCACATCCACACAAGGGAATGTTAACACTGTCTTTGACAGCATTTTCCAGCTGCCAGGACAACTAAGTGCCCTGCTCTTCTTGTTCTTCTTGTTCTTCTTGTTCTTCTGCTCTTTCTTTCTTTCTTTCTTTCTTTCTTTCTTTCTTTCTTCTTCTTCTTCTTCTTCTTCTTCTTCTTCTTCTTCTTCTTTCTTTCTTTCTTTCTTTCGCTTGAAATATGTCTATAACTGCAATGTTATGTCTTGTATGAATTTAACTGTCATTTGTAGTTCACACAGCGGTCCATAGAGTTTATCTTCCACTGTTGTCTCTCTAGGCCAGAAGGTTTGCCTAGATCTCTGTTATGCTAATTTGCAGAGCTGTCCATTTATTCTGGTGGATACTTAGGATATTACATACATAACTACAGGATAATACACTAATCACACGGGCGCAGAGACAGCATAGTGGCTAGACGCTTGCTTGCTGGTTATGGGTTCTAGCCTACAATGGAGTGGATTTTAAAGATTGACCCAAATGACGATGCAGAATAAAATGGTACCATAAATTGTCTTGGGAAGTAAAGATGGCTGGCACGATACTATTCACATCACCCATCGAATGTGATTGGTCTATAAAAATATAGGTCTAGCAGCAATTTCACTGTCAGGCATGTAAAAGGGTCGTTTAATTGTTCACACTAAATAAAATTCCCGGAATTATAAATGTTTGTATCTGAACCTTTTCAGCCTCTCTATTTCTCCTGAAGTATACAGTTCTTTTTCTTCTGCATTCATCCAGAGAGTTTTTTTTTTCTTTTTCGGTTGTGATTGCGTTGGGCCTGTCTTGCACCGTTAGGACGACATATCCGACTTCTGTTGACCGGGTTAACCTTCCCGGGGTTTACAGTTTTATGCCTCTTGAAGTGAGATTTCGCCAAAGTAGATTGGATTATTTTGCTAGGTTTAGTCTCATTATCTTTGACTTTCCCTTATGAAATTTGAGACCTAATTGTTGTGATCGCCCATCAAGTGTGTTTAGTTTATATTACATCCAATTTAATGTATGTAACAGGAGTGCATTGTTGTTGGCGAAGTCCAAATCATCAAGTTGCTTTATCAGAGTCCATGGTATTTCATTTATGGGTGGTAGTTATTGTTGTCTTCAAATCAAATCTATAATCATCATCATCTTCCACTTCTGCCGTCAAGCGTCATGGGAAGGAATAATTTTCGCTCCAGCGCCCGATGGGCAGCACTCGATAGTGTCATTCCGTGTGATTGTACAATGTCTTTGGTGTCATCAATCCATTTCCTTCTTGGATGTCCTCTTGGTCTCGTCGCAGATGATCTTTGATGTAAGGCCAGTGATGGTAGCTGAAGGTGTTACATTCTAACGACATGGCCAAACCTCTTGATCTTCTGTTTTTCAATAAATGTGACACAAGGTGTTGATCCCACTGTCTGTCTGATAACATCATTTCTTACTTGGCCTCGGATTGTTAAGTTGGCAGCTCTCCTCAGTCATCTCATCTCGCAGGTGTTGATTTTGCGAAAGTGTGATATGGATAAAGTCCAAGAAAGAGATTGGTAGCATAGGGTTGGTGTGAATATGCTGTTTATTATCTGTCGTTTTGCGGACATGGGTATGGTATATTTGGATGTTTCAGTAAGGGAATTAGTTGATATGTAAGTGCACTAGCTTTTTGACATCTGATTTCGATTTCTCTGTCCAATCTGCCATCTTCTGTGATCATACTGCTAAGATATTTGAATTCTTTAACTTGTTTCAGAGTTGTGCTTTTTATCTGTATACTTAGTGGACCAGGCGATCTGCTAACTTGCATTACTTCGGTATTGGCATATTTATATAATCTGCTGCATGTTGAACTCAGACTATTAATATGATTTTGTAGTATGCCCTCATTGCTGTAAAACAGACACTGATCGTCTGCAAATAGAAGTTCATTTATTTCCCGTGGGTCAGTTGTTTCATCTGCAGAAAAGAGTTTTAATTTTGTTCTGTCAAGGCTTGCTTCTTTGGATATTTTGTCCATGTAGATATCTTCGTCTTCTTTGCGTTCATCCGGAGTGTTTTTTCAGATGTGATTGCGGTGTGTTGTTGTGCACCCTTGGGCTAACTCATCCGACTTTTGTGTGTTTTTGACCAGGTTAGCATTCCTGGGAGACTCACTTTTGTGATGCCGTCCACATCCCAGCTGGTCAAGCTGGAACGGTCGAAGACTTCACGGTCGTTCCTCAAGGGTTCCCATAGACAGTCCATAGGCATTATCCGCCATCCAGGGAGGCTTCCATGTTTGCAGAACCGACACATAGCGCTCTGATGCTGGGCTCACTCTGGGAATCGCCACGTCCTGCTCATGGCTGCTTTAATTCCTCACTTCAATCTATTGAGCATTTCGTTCGCCACGGGCCGTTTCCTCACAAACCAGACCGGTCTGCAGAAGGTATCCACTCAGCGAGTTTTCGATTCGGACATGTGTTTGTCGTTGTGCCCGGAGGACAATATAGTCAGAGCTGTTCCGGGCACGACGGACATTCGGAAAAGTAGCTAGTCAGAGCTGTTCCGGACACGAGGGGCACTTGGAAAACTAGATAGTCAGAGCTATTCCGAACGTGAAGGACATTTGGAAGACTAGTAAGTCAGAGCTGTTCCGACCACGAAAGACATTTCACTCGGACGTTTTTGCGTTGTGCCTGATATATTTGCGCCCTTAGGCCAGCACATCCGACTTCAGTGGGCATTTTTACGGGTTTGCCTTCTCGGGGTTTCAAGGGACGTTAGACTCTGACTGTTGTGGTGTGGCCCACATCTCAGCTGGTCAAGGTAGAACGGTCGAAAACATCACGGTCAACCCTCAAGGGAAGGCAGTGGCAGACCACGGGCATTCCCCGCTATCCAAGGCTTCCATAGTTGCAGAGCCGGCACATAGTGCTCTGATACTGGACTCACCCGAGGTATCGTCACGTCCTGCTCATGGCTGCTTTAATTCCTCACTTCCGTGTATTGCGCATTTCATTTGCCACTGGTCGCTTCCCTCACAAACCAGGGACGGACAGTCTGCGGACGACATCCATTCATCAATCTTTCGATTCGGACTTCCACGTAATGGATTCGCTAGCCAAGCGTTCCGTTTCGTGTTTTTGAGACGTTTATCCACCTTTGACTACGCTCATTCTATGAGTATAAATACAGACTTTCATTGTAACCATTTCGTGCGGCTGGGGCGCTTTTTCTACCTTTAGTGCCCGCTCACGTGGTAGGCTACATGTGCTGCTGGCACAGCACCTTACATCCGTGCGACTGTGAGCGTGTAACGGCCAGGCCCTCTCATCCGGGAACCTTTCATATCATCAGGTCCTTCGAACAAGTGTCTGTGCTAAGCATGTAGCGTGCTCAGCATCTCACCTCCATTTTAAGGTGGGCGATTATCGACTCGGCTCTCACAACTTGGGGTTAATGGCTTATAGGCGTTCAGCCATATCCCTCAGCTGAGAGCCTTAGAGTATGTGTCCGGATAAAAAATTAGCGGCATCGCGCACCTGATTTAGACTTTAACTGCTTTGTCTGGTTGTGTCTCTCTTGGACCTGCCCATCATGTAATTGTGCTTCCGTCGGCATAGCTCTTGAGGTCACTGGGACACGCAAGTCCCTCCCCCCGGCAAGGTGGAGACACATTCGGGGGAGGGGTCCAATGTAGATATTAAATAGCAGAGGAGTGAGCACGCCTCCCTGTATCACTCCTGTATTGACTGTGAACATATCTGCTATACCTTCTTGTCTTCTTATTGCACTTCGGCTCGAGTGGTACATGGCTATGTTTGTCCGTGTATCCCATTCAAGGATGGTCCATAATTTGTATATCCTCTATCAAAAGCTTTTTCCTGATCTCATCATATCATTGGCACCTTGCCGTCTTGACAGATAGTTTGTGCTTTAAAAAGGCATAATAACTTTTACCTATGGTGGTAGCGAATGCGACTGATAAGGCCAATTTGCGCTGTAAATGTCCGTTCACAGTGGGTGCATGTGAACACGTGGTCATTTCTACCATCATGCATTTCCTGATCTACAAACACAATATTCTGCTGGTCACTACATTTGATAGTTTTTTCACATATTTGTCTAAGTGTAAATAGTGCATCAGTGCAACTTTTAACTTTTCAAAAACCGAATTGTATTTTGCTTAACTATTGTTCAACTATGGGTCTAGTTCTTTCTTCCAGTAGTTTTGCGTATAGTTTCTCTATATGGCTCAGGAGTGATATACCTCTGTATATTTCACACTCTCTCATATTGCCTTTCTTTTTCCATATTGGTACTATTATTGCCTGCTGCCAATCATTTGGGACTTTTCTTTCTTCCCAAGCTGTATTAAAAAGTCTTGTTAGCCATTAAACTCCTGTTTTCACACAGGCCTGAATAGCTTCTGTGGTTATTCCATCTGGACCTGGTGATTTGTTTTTCAGGACTTTTCTTTATAACTGCATTGACTTCTGCAGGGATGAAATTTGGTTCTGGTTGTTCATGGTTTTTAGGCACAAAAGTGAGGTTTTCTATATTACTATCTGTGGGGTTCAGTACTTCTTGAAAGTATTCTGCCCACCTTACTAGTCTTTGTTGTGGATTAAATATCGGTATACCTCTTTTGCTGTTTATGATGGTGGTTGGATTGTAGCATGCATTTCTGTTTCTCATTGTATTGACGCTTTTATAAAATTCTCTTGGGTGGTCTTTACTAAGGGTCGCCATCTGTTCACCATATAAATCTATAATCAATAAGAAAAATATTAGCTGCAAAATACATCCTTGCAGCAATTGTGTTTTTATTTCAAATGTATTTGTAAGTTTTCACCCATGAAGAACTATGTGCCAAATCTTCATATGTTGCCCTTATTAAGTTAACGATTTTCTGTGGGATCCTATAGTGCTGCATCAACCGCCAAAGGGATACCTTATCAAAGCTGTCAAAGGCCTAAATCCAATACAAATTAGCGAATTAAGTTCAATACTTTGCTCTATTATTATGCATAATGTGACTACTTGGCCAATGCAGGATCCGTTTGGTAGAAAGACACCTGATATGTCTAAATTTCGAAAAATTATGAGTGCATCAAAATTATCACTGGTTTCATAAGTTTTGATGGTTCTCGTTATATTTTCTGCAAAGCTGTTGAAATGGTATGGAGAGAGAAAGCAGACTTCTCTTACTCCCTTTTGCACCTCAAACCAGTCTGGTGTTTCACTAACTACTCTGGCAGTAGCCCATCATCATCTATTTATAACACATTTACCACAAACACAAAAGTAATAGGAAACTATTCACAAAATAACAGACGCTATATGACAAACAAAACTTTAAAAATATTCTTTTATTCATCATTAACAACAGCAACAATTTTAAAACTAAATGACCTGGACTAAAACATAAACACCACATCAGAACCTCTTGTACGGAAAGTTACAAAATAAAAAAATGTAGACATAAATGATGATAACTGACAACAGTACTTTTACACTCTACACAGAAGGTCAAAGATAAATGTTACCATTAAAACAATAAAAAATAAGCCTTCAGAATATGTGATGCCAGACACATATTTTTATGTAATATTATATTTGTTATTTTTATGAAATGAGACAACATATTAAATATCACATTAATTAAATATTCCACTCCTCCTTCCCAATGATTTTTATGTGTTATATTAACACACCCAGATTACAATATCTTAGCATTTGATTTAATCTTTGCTCATAATCTCAACATTCTCCCTAAAAAACCACAACTCTGCTGCACTGAGTCAGCTATCTGATTTCTTATTGTTCAACATTTGCACACTTATAGAAGGAAGTAGTCAAATAACCGTTCAATAAGTTTATCTTTGTTTTTGTGGTGATATTTCTGTTTTTCATGATATGCAATATGGTAAATAAATGCTTAGATATGGCAATCCATTATTTAAACTCAGTGCCACATTTCTATCAGATGTCATAGTGTAGCCTTGGTATTTAAAGGTCAAATGTCACTCCTGTGCTGCTTCGATAATATTTAAAAAATATTATGTTTTCTTGGAAACTACCATGCATTCAGTTTTGTTGTAGATTAATGATAGTTACTTCAACTCACTCATATTGACCACTTGGTCTAGAATGGGTTGTAGACTACTCTCTAATACTTCTGTTAACCGATTTAGTGCCAAAAAAAAGTAGGTTTGGACCAAACATAAGTGGAAGAAGGGAAATGGGAAGTATAGGTGTGTCACAATTATGACTTAAAAGTTGCTAATATGGTGGCAGACGTGGTGTATTATTTATCTAATTAAAGGGGTTACATAAGGAAAATTACTGTATATAATCCCATGGCAGACATGGTAAGTCGCTTAAGATGATTAATCATCCAATGGCACTTAATCAGTTAAAACTGTTTCATCTACAAATTCCAAATTGTTTAGATTCTGTCCTCTGACTTTCCTTCTCTCAAGATGGCTACTGTTCTGGAGCACTGTATCATTGTAGATGGTGACAAGTTCAGGTGATACTTGCTTAACTCTTTAATTGTTCTGAAATTCACTAAGTTTTCATTACAATCTGACAGCAGATTTCTGATTACAATATATATATATATATATATATATATATATATATATATATATATATATATAATATATATATATATATATATATATATATATATCTTCTTCTTCTTCTTCAGCGTTCCAAGCCATTGAGGTTCTTTGCTGCAGATACAATCCGTCTCCATTCGTCTCTCTGGTTGACCTTCTCTCACCAGTCGTTGATTCCAAGTGCTTGTAGGTCTGTATATATATTATCTCTCCACCATCTTCTTGGTCGACCTCGGGGTCTACGGCCATTTATTTCCTGAGTGTAAGCGAGTTTTGTTTCCCTATTATCTTCCATTCTTTCTATATGCCCCAGCCATTGTAGTCTATTAGCCTTCATGATACCAATGATTAGCGGGGACTTAAACAGATAATAAATGTCTTTGTTACTTCTTCTTTTCCACTCTCCACTTTGTATATCCCTAATGGGTCCAAAGATGCATCTTAAAACTTTGTTCTCAAAGGTTTGTAGCAAGGCTTTGTCTCCTTTCGTATATATATATTAATTATATATATATATATATATATATATATATATATATATATATATATATATATATATATATATATATATAAATAATAAATAATATAAATACATAAATATATATATTAATTATTATTATTATCATCCTGAGATATTTTATTATCATGATTTTTTTTCTAGCTATGTTGAGTTTATGTTATATATAAAAAGTTCTTGGTCTTTGTCAAAAGTGCTTGAACAGTGTAAAACACATGTACATCTGTATCTGACTCCATGATTATTGATAATGTGAAGGCTGCATTCCTAATACCTTTATCAGCAATAAATCTGAACTGAATATGAGACACTTCTGGTTGTAATTTACTTCTTATCCTTTCCATTTTACCAATCCAGACACCAATTATGAACAATAATAAGCATGAATAATTAGCATAATTATTTTCATTCTTTTGTTTTATATGGTAACAAAATGTCATATAACAAAAAAACGTGACTGGTAACATACAAACCACAATATGAAATACCTGTTTGGCAACACAAATAATATATCTAAAATAATACATGCACACATCAAAACTGATAAAGTGTATAAAATACTTCTGGAACTGAATATATATTTCAGGTAGTTTAGAAGAATACCCCACTGATGATCAGTGAAGTATTCCATGCAATCTACCAAAGCACTGAATGCTTGTTTCAGTAGACTTGAATAGAAATCAAATTACTATGAAATAATAAAAAAAAATCAATATACAGATGCTTGATAGTATATTTTTCAAGAAAATAAACAAGAGAAGAAAAAAGAATCATGATGTTAGGAAAACGAAACAGTAAGAAAGTGTACTGTCAACAAACAATTGGTGTGGTATTAGGTTAAATATATTGTAGGCTCAACTGTACTTACTTCACATACATATTTACATTTCATCTTATACTGGGCTGCTTGGTTATAAGCAAAAGATATTATCTTTATCATGTTTTTTTATTTTCACAGGAAAACAACCAGTTTATATTTAGAATCATATTTAACTGTCCATAAACTTAGTTTGTGATATGTTAGCAATTAATAATTTCTACAATGTTCCCATATCATCGCATTTTGTTTATCATGATAAAATAATAACAAACTTATAAATATTACAACTAATGACATAACAACTTTGAAATACTTAAATCTGTTTATGGTTGCACAACTCTGAACATGTAAAACAACCACACACCTCGTGGAAACTATTTCATTTCTACAGCCTGCTTTTTCCGCTGCTTGCCCATTGATCTATTGGAATTTCTGTACTATGGCTTGCCAGTTTTCTCAACAGGTCACTCGGTGCCCAGTAACTGGAATGTGCTGTCCAAAAGTGAAATATACAGTTAATCAATGAGATTACAATTATATCACAATAATAGTGCATTGTTTTTGCAAGTTTTGGGACTGCATAAGATTAAAGACATTATTTCCATTTTTGGACTATGGAAAATATGAAAAGCAGTATTATTTCTGTAATGTAAATGAATATTATTATGATGATTAGCTTACATTGAGCGTTGATGCTTCCTTCATGGTACCTCTATTAAGTCATAGTGTGACTATTAGGGGAGCTGCGGTAGCTAAGTGACTAGGCACTTGACTGCCAACCCAGTGGTCATGGGTTCGAATTTGCATTAGGGCAGATTTAAAAAAAATTAAGCCGACCTAAAATCCATCCATCCATCATGTGCCATGCCGATAAGCGTGGGCGGTCATGTTTTACCATCTCATTCGATCACAAGAATCGTGGATCAGCTCCGTTTCTCTGAATGTCGATGATTATCGCAAAATATAATGTTCTTGGCATCTGTAAAGAAGGTAGTTTGCCATTGCTTTCCTTCTTAGCAGTGACCATACTGGTCAATGACTGTAGCCATTGTCTCCTCAAAAAAGAGATCCTCTGCCTACCGCCGTGAAGCTGGAGACCATAACCCACAACTATCTGTCAGCTGCTCTTCAACCTCATCCACCACCTGCACCCATGGCTAAAATAGGTACCAGGAAATGTCTGCGGAATAAAAGGCGGCTAATGTTATACTGACCACATCACCCCCCCAAATGCTGATTGGTTTATAAAATATGGGTCTAGCACCATATAACAAATGCATTGAAAGGCTTGTAAAAGAGGCCTTTACTTTGTTTTTACAACTCTTAGGGGGAGGTCAGCATGGCCGAATAGATAAGAACACTCATTCTTAAACATCCGGTGTGCTGGTGCCGAAGTAACAGGTTCAACCCCTATATAGGCCAGTTGGACTAAAATGTTGACTTCTCATCCTTGACTTGGGGACGTAAATTACAATTACCTCTGACGTCAGAATGGGTTTGCCTGAAGAGGAGGGACATTGGTTATAGAGAAAGCTAATTCACACGCAAAAATCAGTTGAGTGCACTAGAAGTACTAGATATGGTAGACCATTTTACATATCTAGGTAAATTATCCCTAGATCAGGAAATCAACATCCGGATTGGTAAGGCAGCAACAACAATGAACAGGTTAACAAAAAGAGTCTGGGAGAACAGGAACCTTACTGCAAAAACAAAGTCCTTGTCTATCAAGCCTGTGTCCTTAGTACTCTTCTTTATGGCAGTGAAACCTGGACAACTTACTCACTCCAAGAGAAACATTTAAACAGCTTTCATATGCGATGTCTGTGAAGAATTCTTGGTATTAAGTGGCAAGACAAAATCACAAATACTGAAGTATTGGAAAGATCAGATTGTGTGACAGTTTATTCCATGCTCAGTCTTCGTAGACTTAGATGGGTAGGACATCTTAGGAGGATGGATGATGGTAGAATACCAAAGGACATCTTTTTTGGTGAATTACAGATGGGTAAGAGATCTCAGGGTCGGCCTCTACTACGATACAAAGATGTGTGTAAGCGGGACATGAATGATACAGGCATTGATAATGCACACTGGGAGCAAGTCGCCGCTGAACGTGTTGCATGGAGGGCAAACATCAGAAATGGAATAAAGACAAAGGAGAAAATTATTGCAGATAAGTCACACACCGAGCGTTTGAGATGCAAGATGGTGCATGATGGTGGAAATGACCACGTGTTCACATGCACCCACTGTGAATGGACATTTACAGCGCAAATTGGCCTTATCAGTCACATTCGCTACCGCCATAGGTAAAAGTTATTATGCCTTTTTATAGCACAAACTATCGTCTGTCAAGACGGCAAGGTGCCAATGATGACTAATAGTAGCACGTGTACGGATTATGCTTCAGTTCAAAGTGAGCAAAGGAAAAATAAAACAACTCTTAGGTCATGAAACCACTATTAGGTTATGGGTTAAATTGATTTTTTAAATTGAACATTGTGCAAAATTACGTTTAATATTATGTGCTATAAATAGCAATAATTTCTAATGAGAATATAAATTAAATCCTAGGCACTGATGCACTTATCTCATAAGTTCACAACGAAATATGGAGCTGCAGGAATTGTTTTTCATTGATTAATTTATACTGCCTTCTTCATGTGTGCCAGTTCTGCATCAGTTTTGTTATGAACCTTTATTTTATTTTGTCTCTTCTATTATTTATACATTTAGAATTAAAAAGAATACAGACAATATCTAGTGTAAAATAATAATAAATATAAAAAGTTTTAAAGATAAGAAATACTTACGAAAAGCATCATAGTAATAGCAAACTCGCTCATAAACTTTCTTCAGTCCGACTTGGCTGGCATAAAACATAGGTCCTCCTCTGTATCTTGGATATCCAAGGCCATATTGCCTGAAATGTTGCATGCATTCAATGGGCTACTTAAGCATAAAGGTTAATTACTACAATACACATTTTCACATTTGATTAATTCCTGATAAATTACACATTACTTCATTAACCTGCTTTATATTTGATGTGGAAAATAAGGCTATACTATCCAGTCTCTATTTCCTGGTTATCTCATTCAAATGTTCCATTTCTCATCCTTTCTATGGCATCCTTTCCTATGGCTTCAAGTCTGTATTGTATAGTCCTTGATTAGAAAACATTTAAGTACTTACAGTCTTTGTTCACTCTATTGCACATAGATCATGAAGAGTCAACAGCAAATAATACAATCAATCACTTTCTTTTGGCTTGTTTGTCATTGTTCACAATTATACAGCTCTATATTGTTTTCTGAAGCCAATTTTGGGCTACCCTAGCACCTTAAAACCTTTCTACTGCCTCTTTTAATCCTGTATACCCACGTTCGAAACATAGCTGTGCACGATTTGGCAGCAGACCGCGTGTCGTTAGTTTTGTGTTGGTATCGGAGCTGGTCATTCAGAAAGCAATGGCAAACTACTAAACGTATACTTGCTAAGAGATCACAGCAGCAGAAATGCTGGTGTTGACTGCGATGTCCTGTAAAGAGGATATGCAATCTAAAAAAAAAAAAAACTGCCCGTTTTTGCTCACACATACATCCCACCCTCATATTACTAAATTATATTAAATGGTACTGCTCCTCATGACGGTGCTGGCAAAAATTATGAGAACCTGATCCATCATTTAGTAAAGGCAGTCCCATGGCAAATACCACATCAAGATATGAACTATTAGGCCTGCACATATTCTAGGCCATGGCATAATGAAGTGGGGTGAGCAGTTCCCTTCCTCACCACCTTTCCTATCCACACAATTCTGAAAATTACCCATTACCTTTTTTCTGAGGATGGGTAGACCTCCAGATCCATACTCACAAAAAAATATTCTTGCTACCTCTAAGGATGAATCTGGGCCACTGTCTGGGCAGGCAAGCAAACTAACTACTATGCCACTTTTGGCTCCATTTAGTAGAAGCTTATTAATTCTTGTTACGTGATAATTTTCTTCAAAGTCTTTTATCTGAGGTTAAAACTTAACATTCATGAGAATTATTACTATCGGCAAAATTAAACAAGGAAGTACATTTCAATGCTATGGTATAATAATTCTTGTTTGGAAAACAACAAGCAAAACAAGGGTTTAACATTCCATTTTCAATGTCAACACTTACCAGATGATATCTATGCTCTCAGGCTTGTCTGCAACACCCTCTTCTAAAACTTTGAAACCTTCGTTGATGGCAGCATATGTACACCTCTCAATAATTTCCTGTATAAATATTTCACAGTTAGTGTAATTGTTACACTATGATTAGGGCTGCGGCCGATTAATTAAAATTTAATAGTTAACTTTTGAAAAATTAACGATTAATTAATAATTAATAAAAAAATAATAATTCTAGCGGACATCTTCATGGCACATTTAGAAGAAAAGAGATCCTCAGACATCAACAACTTGGCCTTTTACCGTCGTTATGTGGACGATATACTAATTATCACCACAGACGAGCTACAAGCAACATCGTTTCAGGCCACAATGAACATGACGCATAAAAACATCTCTCTATCTATGGAACACGAACACAATGAAGCGTTACCGTTCCTAGATATTCTAATGAGACGTAGAGCAGACGGCACAATTCAAAGATCGGTGTATCGCAAAGGAACATGGACTGGCCAATACCTAAATTTTCAGAGCTTCACACCTGTCCAGTACAAACAGGGCTTAGTACGGACCTTGTTTGACCGTGCTAGAAAGATATGCACCCAGGACACACTGACAGAGGAATTTGAAACTCTGAAGAATGTCTTAAACCTGAATGGGTACTCCACAGGATTTATAAAGCGCCACTGCCAACAGCCCAAACCCAAAGCAGACGTAACTACAGTCCCTAAACTCAAGGTATTCATCCAGCTAACCTTTCGCGGGGATGACGTAATGCAACGTCTACAAGACCGGCTTACTACAGCAGTAGGTCGAACATTCTGTGCGGCAACTTCAGTTATTAGATATAAAACCGTACCGATTCCTACACCAGCAGTCAAAGAGCCTGTTCCTCTGTACGCCACAAACAATTGTATTTACCAATTCACGTGTAGATGCCAGGCCGTTTACATTGGTAGAACAGAGAGACAGCTTAACAAACGGGTGTCAGAACACATACCTCAATGGGTCAACAAGATACAACACACAGGAAATGCTAGCCTCGTGGGGCCGACACACCGGAAGCTCCCGGCGTCTTCAATCGGTAGGCACATTGTCGACAGTGGCCATGTCCTGGACAGAGACACTGCATTTCGCGTGTTGTTTAACAAACAAAATACTCGCTTGTTAAAATTTGCAGAAGCAATTATGATCTATCAACGCAAGCCAGAATTGTGTAAACAGAAAGACATGTTAGTCAGCTTAAAATTACCGTGGTAGATAATTGACATTACTGTGCGAATATGTGTATATTTCAACTTGAAGGATTTATCTAGTTAATTCACGTAAATTGTGTGATTTCTGCAGTATGTACCTGACGAGATGCAGCGAAATATGCCAGGCAATAAATCGTGCAATCTATTGTTTGTGTCTTCGTTATTCAGAATAATTAATAGTTAATTTCGATTAAAGCAAAACATTTATAGTCACATAACACACATTATAGTCGTATTTGCCAACAATCGAAATAACACTGGATTGTCTTGTTCATATGTCATATAATAACCAACTATGCAAACAGACGAGTATGTTGACAGTATTTGGTTCAAGTGACGAGCGCGTCTTATTAACAATATAACCAGCAGAGCTGAACAATCGTTCAGAGCTGAACAATCGTTCACATGAAACTGAGGTAGCCGGTATGCACAGAATGGTCTTGGCAAGGAATGCCAATTTTGGATATCGATGTTCATTAAGTTTCCACAATTGTAGAGGATCAACCGATTCAGCAACTTTCTTCTCCATTGTTTTAAAGCAGCAATTCATCTGAAGAGCTGTCGACATGATCTTATGTGTCAGACTCCATTAGCTTAATACGCTTTTCATTTGGTTCACATATAGTTTCATTGTCAATGTCAGTATCATTCGTTGCAGCAGTCTCCGTCTGCTCATCATGAACATCAGCTGCTATTTGTTGTTCAATACATGACCACGTTCGTTCTTTTTGCATCTTTTGACAAACACTTCAGGTATTTGTAGCGTGGATCAAGTGCTGTTGCAGTCTGTAGTATTTCAATACTTGTCATATTAGCTACACGTTCACTGAAGTCATTAATACATGCTGCCTTAAATTTAGCTATGCAGCCCGGATCATCATCGTGTACAGTCATATGCTTTGTCAACGATGATAGCAGCGGCAATACACAGCTACATGAAACATAATCTTGACCGCCAAGCAGGACCGTGGTCTGGCAGAATAAGTCCAAACCTTTGACATATTTCGAAATCTTCTCCCAATCTGAATCTGACAGTTTTGGACCTTTTGAATTGCTCCTTTTCATCTGACATTTAGACAATTAATGCTTCTTTGGCCTGTAGAAGACTCTGTAGCATAATAAAAATACTGTTCCATCTTGTTGGTACATCTTGCTGCAGCTTACACAATGGTGACTAAGTACAATTTTGCAACTCGGTTGTGTTTGCAGCACTATGTTTAAAATGTCCGACAATTTTTCGACATCTGGTTCATTTGTATAAGGGATGGGAGAAAAGTTTTCGATTAATTGTCAAATAAAAATTAATCATTAAAATAAATTAACGAATAATCGATTAATTAATTGTTAACTTCCGCAGCCCTAATTATAATATAACAATTCTGATCATGTGGACAATAACAACCACTTGAAAATAAAAGAATAACAAATATCATACATGTCTGTTAGTACCAAACTTAGAAAATTTAACTCCAACATACATCAGCACAGCTTTATGGATCAGAAAAATGAAGAATGATTAAAACAATTACTAATAAACAAAAACTGTTATTAACTTCTGCCTATACAGAAAAGGATTGAAATAGTATGACAAAACAACTAATGCGGAGCTTAAGGAGAGAACTAGCCAGATTCTAGCAAATCCTGAGAAGAAAAAGACAGTTGTGCTGGATAGGACACACACTGAAAAAAAAAAAAAAAAATCTAATAATAGTGTAACTAGAAAATCCTTTCTCTGAAATGCACTGGACAATTGAATAAGAGGGAGATATCTAAAAAGACACGGAGAAGAGAATAAGAGACAGATGAATAATATGGGGAGGATATGGGGATAGAGCCTGTTCTTTTGTATGGATGTGAAACTTGGACAATGAGCAGTCAAGCTGAAAAACATCTGATGGCTGCAGAAATGTGGTTTCTGAGGAAAATGCAAAGAATACCATGGACAGACAGAAAAACCAATGACCAAGTACTACAGGAGACAAATGAAAATCGTAAAGTGATTAGAGAAATTAGACGTAGACAGTCAAAATTATTTGGACATGTTATGAGAAGAAATGGATTGGAGAACTTAGTGACAACTGGCAAGATCGAAGGGAACAGACCAAGAGGAAGACCGAGAGTAAAATACCTGGATGGTTTAGCCACATGGCATGGACGAGACAGGAACACTGAGCTGATCCCCGACTCTGGTGATCGAGTGAAATGGCGAGTCATGACCGCCCACGCTTTCTGGCATGGCACATGATTGATTGATTGATTGATTGATTGATGGGGGATGGGTGGGAGCTGCTGGAGATAGGAAAAATGGAGGCTTTGACATGATTTCATTGAGGGCCTATGCTCCAATGGGTAGTAAAGGACAAGGGAAGAAGATGCATGCTTGTGTCTGTACACACACACACACATACAAGATGTGTTTTTAATGTTAACCTTCCAGTTAACTACTACTGTCTTCCATAATAATGTTTTTTATGAAACAGTTATGCATAACATAATCTGAAATAACATTCAGGAAAAAATATAGTGGTCAGAGTAGTTCAGAGGTTATGATAACCATCTCTGGCTAGTGCAGACCTGCTTCAAATTACAGTGTGGACTGCGGATGTTTTAATAAAATAAGGAAATTATGGTATACTCCCCCTTAATCCTGGGTTAATGGATCAAGGATATAGCCTTCTTGGATAAAGGTAATAATTTAAGAGACCTCCATCTGCATGTTGCACATGTGAAAAATCTCTAAGCAGTTGGAAATTGAAAACAGCAGGCCACGGACATTGCTGCCTGGCACGCATGATTCTGGTATACATGTATCTGGGTCCTTGCTGGTACTAATTAGTTTGTGCCCTATTTTGATATTCTCCTTCTGTGATCTATGGGAAAACATGGAGTAGTTAATGGAAAAGTGTGCAATAAAAATAATACTTCACCAAAACCATTGAAAATGTTATTAAATAAGTGGTGCAGTTTATTCATTGCTAACTAATAACTTAACAAGATGGTTAGAAGTTAACAAGATGGTTAGTTACAAGCTAGCAAGATGGTCGGTCACAAGGTAACAAGATGGTGACAAGTTCACAGATGAAGTAATTTGAAATACAATTTTCTTTTTAAAAATAGAACAGAAGACACACAGAAGAAAATTACAATATAAAATATAGGAAACTCTGGGGTAGACATCAACATTCAACAAGTAAGTGTTTTACTATGTTCTATATTAAGGTAAATTGAAAAAAAGATCAACAAATGATCCAGCAAACCTGTGGAGGGATTACTCGTCTCTTGATGCCCAGACTTTTACAATGATTGATGATAACATCAGTGATCTCAGGATCTGGGTATGCTGTTCGAGCAAATGGTTTCTCATATCTGTACCACCCTTTTCCTGAAAACATTCATTAGGTACATTACTTCATTACATGTTCAAAGACCAAAAATAAACAGATCTAAAAATATAAGACCAAAACTTATAAAGGCAAAGCTGTAAGGCTAAATTTTATTCTCTTTATGTGACTTTCTGAATTCTTATAATACAGAAATAAGTTAACTCTTAAAAGTTTCTTTGCAGATATTCAATTAAATTACAGTGGCTGAGAAGTTATATGTCTTCACAGGCTTAGAAGTTATCTGATCTCTTGAGTAGTGAGATCACATACCCAGCTATCTTAGATAAGGGCTCATGCACAAGCTGCCCAAACCATCTTAGATAAGGGCTCAAGTACAAGCTACCCAAGCCATCTTAGATAAGGGCTCATGTACAAGCTGCCCATGCCATCATAGATAAGGGTTCATGTACAAGCTTCCCAAGCCATCTTGGATAAGGGCTGATGTACAAGCTACCCAAACCATCTTAGAAAAGGGCTCATGTACAAGCTTTCTTTGCCATCTTGGATAAGGGCTCATGTACAAGCTGCCCATGCCATCTTAGATAAGGGCTCATATACAAGCTACTCATGCCATCTTAGATAAGGGCTCATGTACAAGCTACCCAAACCATCTTAGAAAAGGGCTCATGTACAAGCTTTCTTTGCCATCATAGATAAGGGCTCATGTACAAGCTACCCAAACCATCTTAGAAAAGGGCTCATGTACAAGCTTTCCTTGCCATCATAGATAAGGGCTCATGTACAAGCTGTCCAAGCCATCTTAGATAAGGGCTCATGTACAAGCTACCCAAACTATCATAGATAAGGGCTCATGTATAAGCTTCCCAAACCTTCTTAGATAAGGGCTCATGTACAAGCTTCTCAAGCCATGTTAGATAAGGGCTCATGTACAAGCTACACATGCCATCTTAGATAAGGGCTCATGTACAAGCTGCCACGCCATCTTAGATAAGGGCTCATGTACAAGCTTTCCTTGCCATCATAGATAAGGGCTCATATACAATCTTACCTTGCCATCATAGATAAGGGCTCATGTACAAGCTTTCCTTGCCATCATAGATAAGGGCTCATATACAAGCTACCCATGCCATCTTAGGTAAGGGCTCATGTACAAGCTACCCATGCCATCTTAGATAAGGGCTCATGTACAAGCTACCCAAACTATCATAGACAAGGGCTTATGTATAAGCTTCCCAAACCTTCTTAGATAAGGGCTCATGTACAAGCTTCTCAAGCCATGTTAGAAAAGGGCTCATGTACAAGCTACCCATGCCATCTTAGATAAGGGCTCATGTACAAGCTACCCAAACTTTCATAGACAAGGGCTTATGTATAAGCTTCCTAAACCTTCTTAGATAAGGGCTCATGTACAAGCTTCTCAAGCCATGTTAGAAAAGGGCTCATGTACAAGCTACCCATGCCATCTTAGATAAGGGCTCATGTACAAGCTGCCCAAGCCATCTTAGATAAGGGCTCATGTATAAGCTTCCCAAACCTTCTTAGATAAGGGCTCATGTACAAGCTTCTCAAGCCATGTTAGAAAAGGGCTCATGTACAAGCTACCCATGCCATCTTAGATAAGGGCTCATGTGCAAGCTGCCCAAGCCATCTTAGATAAGGGCTCATGTATAAGCTTCCCAAACCATCTTAGATAAGGGCGCATGTACAAGCTTCCCAAGCCATCTTAAATAAGGGCTCATGTACAAGCTACCCATGGCATCTTAAATAAGGGCTCATGTACAAGCTTTCCAAGCCATCTTAGATAAGGACTCATGTACAAGCTTCCCAAGCCATCATAGATAAGGGCTGGCTCATGTACAAGCTTTCCAAGCCATCTTAGATAAGGACTCATGTACAAGCTGCCCAAGCCATCTTAGGATAAGGGCTGGCTCATGTACAAGCTGCCCAAGCCATCATAGATAAGGGCTCATGTACAAGCTTCCCAAGCCATCTTAGATAAGGGCTGGCTCATGTACAAGCTGCCCAAGCCATCTTAGATAAGGGCTGGCTCATGTACAAGCTGCCCAAGCCATCTTAGATAAGGGCTGGCTCATGTACAAGCTGCCCAAGCAATCTTAGATAAGGGCTGGCTCATGTACAAGCTTTCCAAGCCATCTTAGATAAGGACTCATGTACAAGCTGCCCAAGCCATCTTAGATAAGGGCTGGCTCATGTACAAGCTGCCCAAGCCATCATAGATAAGGGCTCATGTACAAGCTTCCCAAGCCATCTTAGATAAGGGCTGGCTCATGTACAAGCTGCCCAAGCCATCATAGATAAGGGCTGGCTCATGTACAAGCTGCCCAAGCCATCATAGATAAGGGCTGGCTCATGTACAAGCTGCCCAAGCCATCATAGATAAGGGCTGGCCCATGTACAAGCTGCCCAAGCCATCATAGATAAGGGCTGGCTCATGTACAAGCTTCCCAAGCCATCTTAGATAAGGGCTGGCTCATGTACAAGCTGCCCAAGCCATCATAGATATGGGCTGGCTCATGTACAAGCTGCCCAAGCCATCATAGATAAGGGCTCATGTACAAGCTGCCCATGTTAAAAGAAAAGTTTCACAGAAATTTGGAAATTACAGAGTAAGTTGTAAGGTCACTGTCACAGCAACAATTGTCAAGAAAGGAACCAATGGTTAGATAGAGCTAGTTGCTGTGGATGAAATCT
The DNA here is from genome assembly GCA_014155875.1 of Cepaea nemoralis. Taxonomy (NCBI): domain Eukaryota; kingdom Metazoa; phylum Mollusca; class Gastropoda; order Stylommatophora; family Helicidae; genus Cepaea; species Cepaea nemoralis. Next base: position 514,586 of record JACEFZ010009947.1, read on the forward strand.
GACACAAACGCAAGCCAAAGTTGGAAACATTAATCTCGGAACTAGAGATGTGCATAACCAGGTGTCAGCACTTCCATCAGACGAGGACTCAAGGAGAAGAAGACGAAAACTATAGTAAACATTAATTTAATAGGGTTTCAAAAGTCACTTTTCTGGATATTTTTGACAATAAAACTGAAAATTATTTTATCTCATTTGTCTGATTTTGAACGTGTAAGCTGCATCTGTAGCAAATGATAATCTCTTTCTATGTTTTACAAGTATGGATGATTGTTAAGTCTTGCAACTTTTACTTTATGAGTTTAAGCACTGTCTATTAATGAATGAATTGAAGGACTATCTATGAGATTTCTGATAGAAAAGAAAATTTACAGCATCCACATTTTAATTCATTATTTGTTTTAATACAAAAATTACCCAATCCCAATTTTTAATTTGTTAATGTGAAAAAAGTACATTTTAAGCCAGTTAAAAACATAAGACTACCTGTCTTCTGTCCATATCTTCCCAGTTCATATAAACGATCTGGTAGTGAAGAATACCGCTCTCCATTAACAAAACGGGTTTCGTAGGTCAGCCTTATCCCATGTTCCTTGGCACGCTCTTGTCTAATAAGCCAGCCAACATCAGTCCCTGTGAGTCACAAATATTTATGCAGTTGCAACTAAAGGAATCTGAAGTACTGAATCCATACAAAATGATCAATATTTTCACAAAATACTGTAATTTCAAAATACAATTGAAAAAAGTGATGAAAGAAGCATGACCACTATGGTTTGATTTAAGTGATACACCACCAGAATATAACATTGAAATAAAAAACAAATTTGAGACGTTGATGGCAGTACGACTGATGAGCTGGCCACACAGGCAAAAGACATTCTCATTACAGCAGCACAAAACATAATTCCTAAGAAAAGATAAAAGAAGCAGAAATACATTACAGAGGAAATGCTTGGGTTAATAGAAGAAAGGAGACAAAGCAAACAAGCATAGATCCAAGTAACCCCACCTACAAAAACTACACGAGAAAAATCAGAAGTGCTATTAAGGAAGATAAGAAGCAGTTTGTAACGAGTACTTGTAATAAAATAGAGCATCTCCAGTTGCAAGGAAAAGATGGAGACTTGATTAAGGAAATCAGGGCATTAACAGGTAAATTCAGACCATCATAACATGTAATAAATGATAGAAAAGGTAATACATTAACAGAAAGCAACAATATACTAGAAAGGTGGAATAAATGTGGAGAAATGTACGAAGACATGACAAAGAGCCCAGATTATATACCAGAAATTGTCGAGAAAGAACCAGAACTTTGTAGAGGAAGTATGATAAACAATACAAAGGCTTAAGAAAGGGCAGTCACCAGGTTGTCATGACATACCAGCGGAAGGGATCTAAGCTGGAAGAGAAGCCAGCTTTCATATTTACCATGCACCAGATCTGAAATTGCACCATTTGGCTCAAAGCATGGAAGAGAACATTTACATCCACATACCAAAAATAAGGGAATTTAAAACTGTCTACCAATTATCAAACCATTGCATTAATAAGTTATGCCAGCAAAATCCTCTTAAGAATCATCATGAATAGAACTGAAAGTAAATCAGAATATGAATTACATGAAGTACAGGTAGGTTTCAGACAGAGCAGAGGAACCAGGGAGTATATCTTCAACATGAGAACCACCTTTAAGAAACGCAGAGAGTACAATACAGATATTCATACTTGCTTCATAGACTACAGTAAGGCCTTCAACTGTGTTCAACATCAATGTACTGTCCCAGTAGGGGATTAAAGATCCCTGCTGGGATCCCAGTGATGTCTGAATGAAAATAATAGACAAAACTTCCCATGACACTCAAAAACAGCCTAGGATTGGCTTGTTAAATTATTTGGAAACTGGCTGGACAGAGTATCACAAGCATTAGAAATTAAGGAAAATAGCTAACAGTATATGTTGATGAAGCAGCTAGACGCTTTGTCTGAATCAGAAATTGTGGAACATCATGAGTGTTTTGGGGTTTCCAGCACATCTGATCCACCTAAGAAAGAGATCCACCTAAGAAAGAAAGAGAGAAAGAGAGAGAGCGAGAGAGCGAGTGAGAGAGAGAGAGAGAGAGAGAGAGAGAGAGAGAGAGAGAGAGAGCGAGAGAGAGAGAGAGAGAGAGAGAGAGAGAGAGAGAGAGAGAGAGAGAGAGAGAGAGAGAGAGAGAGAATATATTCTGAAAAAGTAAAGAACAAATGTATCATTTTTCATTGTAGTCACCACTGTGTTCAATGAAATACTTGGTCACAGGTTAATTATTCAAAACATCTATAAGAAGTATTAAATTAGAAACAATACATTTACATATTCTTTAAAATATTTTCTTAGCCATATTTGGCGTTTTTATTCTGGTACCATCACTCTTCGCTTGACAGCACTTTTCAGCGCTATTAAGCCAAGTCGCCTTAAATTATCAAGAAGCCTGATACGGGGGAGGAAAATGGTTCGCAAAACCAACTCAAAGAAACAGCAGACTCACAAGATGTGCAGCGTTGGAGCCGCCAAGCCTGCACAGAGGACGAATGTGGAGAACCTGCCTGCAAGCTGCAGTAAAGACCATTTAGCTACAGTCAAATCAAGTGATGCTACCACGAGAAAGACGGATGTCAGCCCACCACAGACAAGAGCCAAGACAGCTGAGAAGAAGGAGGAGAAAGACACCAGAGCCGGTAAAACCGATCTCAAGACAGCCAGATGGGTTATAAAACGTGTTCAAGTGGAGCTGTCAGACGACGAAATCCTGAAACAGCTACAGGAGGAAAACATTCACATCAGAATTCTGAAGGCACAGCGGATCTTGACATACTCAAAGATACCAACTACACTGGCGGTGGTGACGACTGAGGGCAACGAGATTCCACACCAGGTGTCAATCAACAACATAACTCAACAGCCTGAATGGTTTATACCAAGAATCAACCAATGCTCAAGATGCCAGAGGGCCGGCCACAGTCGAACAATCTGCCGCAGCAAGACTGAAATCTGCCGTTACTGTGCCGATCACCACGCATTCAGGGAGTGTCCGCTGGCAAAACAGGACACCGACTTCAGAGCACCCAACAACAAGAGGAAATGCGCCAACTGCATGGGCAATCATGGAGCAAGGTACCTGGGCTGTCCGTACCTCCAAAGACATAGAGATGTCTTAAAGATCGCCATAACGACGAAAACACCATTCAAAGAAGCAATACGGAGGTGCGAGACAGCACCATGCATCTCGCAAGCGGAAAAATCAATGTTGCAAAGCCAGATTGACGAATTAAAAAGACAAATCAAGATACTTCAAACACCGGCACTGAACAGCGACAGTGAAAAGCTGCTCGCTGAACTAAAAGAGATCAAGCGAAACATAACACAAGAGGTGGAGAACATGATCCAGGCGACCAAGAAAAACGAAGAAATTCTACGAGACATCAAGGCGGAGAGACAAATGCAAAAAGCTGAAATGGAAATATCCCAAAACAAGCCAGATGAACCCAATGAAAAGAACGCAGAGACACCGCCAGATGAAACTCAACAGAAAAACATCGAGAAACTGATGACGACAATCCACAAGAAAGGAGACAAGAAGATGCACAGTGAAGCCAAAACTCAGACCAACCACAAACAGCAAAATAGAGGCACCAGCACAGCCGAGATGCCCCAGGAGGAAACAGAAACCCGCCAGACTCATCAAGAAAGTACGAAGGAGAACACCGACAAAGCGAATGAAGACTGGGGCGCGTACAAGAAAGGAACAACAGAAAAGGAAAGAACTCGGATATTTCATGCTGTACACGACCGGAAAGAAAAACAGATCATACAAGGAATAAAGGCGCCTAAATACAGTCGCGCATGGGCACAACAATTTAAAACGGAAATGAAGCCCATGTATCAGAAACTGAAAGAAGAGCGCCAAAAACAAGAAGACGCATGGTCCAGCTCTAGCTCAGAGGAAAATCACACAGACACCGCCTCAGAAGAAGAGGACGACTAACCAATAAACCCACAAGGAACCAGTATAACGACAGCACCCAAGCACAAAAGGTACAAGCCAGAAGCCAACACTGACAGAAGAAGACACCCAAAAAAGATAAACTCTAACGCAAAACTTGCCAGCCAACGAAACCCCCAGCTGACAACACAGGCATAGAAACATCATCAAGACAAGCCAGCTACCAATGGCGCAAAGAAACAAACAAACCTACACCGCAATATGAACCACCAGGTCACTAACCAACGCCACATGGGCTGGTTGCGCCAAGGTGGAAAGTTTTTTTTTCTCCCCAAATTGGACGGACGGACGGTGCCAAAGCTGCATAGCTGTTCTTTTTGACTTCATGTTTAGAACAAAATTGCATTGTGCACACATTTATTTTTGGAGCCACAGGATGTTTACAATATTCATGTGTTTTGTGCATCTCTGCATTCTGGAAATTTTTCAAACAGTATAGCATTATGTCTCCGCGGTGAAGGGGTTATGGACGCGGTTCATGATCCCGTATACCTGCGCTTGAAACACAGCTGCACGCGATTTGGCAGAAGACCGCATTACGCTGGTTTTCAATGAAATGGTATGGGTGCCAGTCGTTCAGAAAGCAATGGCAAACTACTGAACGTAAACTTGCCTAGATATCAACAACAGCACAAAATTCTGGTGTCAACTGCAAACGTTCTATAAATGATATGCAACTAACTTTGTTTAATAGCATTATTATTGTGTTTATTTATGAATGTACACACAATCATTTTTGTGTTAATTACAATGTTATATAACTCTTGTGTTTTTGATGAAAAGAAAACAACCCAATAATTTTAAATGTTAAATCAGAAATGATGAAACTGACTTCACTAGACTGATAGACTGATAGGTGACTGATAGACTATAACCTAGAAATAGCAGCTCACCAAACAGTACCACTGCAAATAAGTAAGTAGGTAAGGGACTTTTTCATGCCTTGAGGAGCACTGAATATATGATGCTAGCCCCATATAGTTATAGACCAATCGGTAATCGATGGATGATATTGTTAATATCACTTTACGTCTCAGAACATTTTCTAGTAATCATTTAAGGCTGATCAAAATTTCTGGTTAACATGGATACCGTATTTTGATTTTCTGTATTGTGGCCTAGTGATACTCCCTTTAGTTTATGTGGTCTTGTGTGTGGACAAATACTTCTGCTTATGAGATATTAATAGACTGTGGACAAATTGGTGAATAATTCTCCATTTTCGTTCATTAATATAATGGTCGGATTTGACTTTTTGCCGATAAATACATATCTGGGTCAACCCAGCCTATTAAACTGGATACTGGATCATTTTCAGAAATGTCTGGGAAGTAAAGAATGTGAGGAAGTGAGCTGGTTACTTCACACCCTAATGGCAGTATCTGTCTTGAAATACTCTTTATCTGTTCCCCAATATAATTCTTGGTTGGTACAAAATTATGCCATTATAACATTTAGAGAAGAAAAATAAATTGAATTAAAAAGTTTAATTACATGCACAGATATTTCTTCCATACAATTTTCTAACCTGACAAATCTGATACTCTAAAAGGACCCATTGACTTTCCAAAGTCTTCCAGAACTTTGTCTACATCTTGAGGCAGTGCACCTTCTTCCAACAGGAAAACAGCCTGATTTATAGCACAAGGAAGGTATGTTATTCTCTCCACCAAAAAATGTTCAGTTATCTTCACAATTTGTATACAAATCATTATTTAACAACATGAATGCTAATAAGCAACATCATTATTCTTACTGCTTCTTAGCCCTTCAACAGAGAGATCTCACTATTTCAGCCACAGTATGTTTTCTTAATAATACAACATGCAATATAGGCTATTGTTGGATCACATCTTATATGAAAACAGAGGGCTTAAAATACTGACCTAATAGCAGATTTTAAAAATGACATGATAGGATAGCTGTAAACAAAGATGTCTGTATCCAGCAGTGAAAATTACTTGCAACTGACATCTGAGCTCGACTTTCTCTGTTAATTTTACAATTCATGAGGAAAAAAAATATTCCCCAGTACTAGCTGCAGAAAACGTACATCTAACTTTTTATATCTTTTCCAGGCGTAGGTTTGGAGTTTGTTGGTAACAAAACACCTAAAATCTGTGAACGAAACATGACCCACCTAGGCTTTATCCCAGCCAGTTCATATGTGCTGTGCTGCATCATGACCTGGCTACATCTTAAAATACCTCTCTGCAGATGTGAAGCTCCAGTACCAATCTTGCATACCCTGCAGGTTTCTGAACTTGGAGAGGGGGAGAAGAGCTCTGCAACAGTCTCTGTTGAGATGGTACTTCTGTACCAGGTTGGATGGGAAGACACTACACTAACCTTACTCTAGTAGATGCAATCACTTTGTAGAGCTCAAACGATATGAATGCCAATGCATCAGGCTCAGTCTTCCAAAAGATGCACTTACCAACTGGGTAGATAGAGACCATTACCTTACCTTGGACAGAATCTATCTACAGGTAGCAAACCTTACACAAATACCTTCTAAAGTCGGACAAGCTAATCTTTTAGATGCATAACTAGGTGTGACGCACTCCCTTCAAAAGAGGAACGTAGAAGAAGAATAACCAATCAACCTCTTCACTTCATAAGAAGTGTTGCTGCTATTTACAACCAGTGTTGATTAACACTTTTAAAATTCAGATTTCTTTCATTAGAAGAGGTCACAGAGATGACGGATGTAAAGGTGGTCAAATTAAGAAAAATTTGAGGTCTCCACTCAGAAAATCCAGCTGTTTGAAGGGGTTAAAAGGTAACATTCAATGCACAAACTGTCTGAAGGTCAAGGAGGAGAATTCAATGGCTTAAAAAGCTAACCTTCAATTAAAAACTGGCATTATTAATAGACATATTATGCAATAATTGTTCATAACAATATTTTAAATTTTAAATGCAAAATCTGTTCTTTAATATCATCATCAGTATCACCAGCACTACTACCACACCAATCACCATCATCACTTAGGTGCCTTTATGAGAATGGAATCATCAGTAAAGCTGGATTCCTGTCGGAATTTATGAACACACGCACATCATTTGTTTTAAAAGCATGATGGCCATGATTACCTAGAAAACTGTAACAGTTCCCTTGGCTTTAATAGCAAATGAGTAAATGCTGTTTTATTATGGTTTGACAAAAAAACTGTTAAATATCATAATAGCTTGATAATGTGAGCTTAATTTTTATGATTATTTGAATAATTCTTACTTCATTTCCAACCATTCTGTTCATTCTGTTAGCAACGAAGCCATCACATGTCTTGACAAGAACTGAAACCTGAAGGTATACAAACAAATGGTTCATTATTTTCACAATCCGAACAAAATCAACATCATCATCTTTCACTTTTGCCATAAAGCGTCATGGCGGAGGAATAGTTGACGTTCTAGCGCTCAATTCTTTTAAATATATGTGGCACAAGGTATTGATCACTGTCTGCCTAATAACATAATTTCTTATCAGTCTTGGTTAGTTAAGTTGGTAGCTCTTCTCTTGCATCTCATCTCACAGGAGTTGATTTTGCACAAGTGTACTGTATTTGGATAATGTCCAAGTTTGACACTGGTAACATAGGGTCAGTGTGAATATGCAGGCATAGGTATAATTGGATGTTTCAGTATGGGTGATAGTTGATACATAAGTGCACTTTTCTTTTGATATCTGATTTCAATTTCTCTGTCTATTTTGCCATCTTCTGTGATCGTACTTCCTAGGTATTTAAATTCTTTAACTTGGTTCAGAAATGTACTATTTATCAGTATATTTAGTGGACGAAGAGATCTGCTAATCTGCATTACTTCAGCTTCAGTTGTATATTTATATTCATATTGTATCCACTCCATGGTGAACTCAGCTTATTAATATGATTTTCCAGTCTGCCCTTGCCGCTGTAAAACAGGCACTAATCATCTGCAAATAAAAACTCATTTACTGCAGGTGGATCTGTTGTTTCATGTAAAGTAAAGAATTTCTGCAGATCACTGTATTCAATGTTTTTTTTTCCACATATTTATTTTAGTGTGAATAGTGCCTCACAACTCTTACTTTTCCTGAAACAAAATTGTACTTTGCTCAATTATTGTTCAACTATGTGTCTAGCTCTTTGTTCCAATAGGTTTGCGTACATTTTCCCTATGTGACTCAAGAGTGATATACCCCTGTATGTTTCACAATCTCACATTGACTTTCTTGTTTAATATTGGTACTGTTGACACAATAGTCTGTTGCCAATCATCTGGGGCATTTCTTTCTTCCAGACTATATTAAAAAGTCTTGCTAGCAATTTAATTTCTGCTGTGGAAATGTAAACAATATAAAATAACACAAAGTAATGCAGTTTTACAGAACAGAATTACAAAACAATACATATTGGTCTGTGATATGCTGCGCAGGAACCATCACATTTTATAGATTTGGATGCATGGTGGGATAGACGACCTGTCTTTCTCTCACTTTAGTGGACAACAAATGTAGGTGTCCGACCATGCTCGTGACATCATCAGTGTAGTCCACTAGCAACTACACTAACATGCCCTCTAAGGACTGCAATAGGTTGCACATAAACACTGAGGACAGCCTGCAATGAAACCTTCAGTCCTATTTTTAGATATCTTGCTACCTTTTACTGCTAACATGGCTCTGGCAAACAGTAAGTAGTATCTGGCGTTATCAAACCAGAGTTTGCTGGGGCAAAACTCTAGACCAGTGGTTCTCAACCGGTGGGGAATTTCCCCCCAGGGGGGAATTTTAGGGTTTACAGGGAGGGAATTAAGATTATTTCAAGATGGCGATCATACAAGAACCGATTACTTGATATTAATTTTCCCTTCATACTGTACAGTTCTGTACGTCTCAACCTTCTAAAATTCAAGTTATAAAGTAAGTAGACCCACAAATCAAGTTTTATGTGGATGTTTAGACTTGTTTTAGTATGTGCTATTAAATTTAGCTTCCATTATTACGTATACTATGTAGGGGCGGGGGCGGGATATTTAGGTAGGAAATACGAAAGGGGGGAATGTTGTTCTGAAAATATGGTGAAGGGGGGCACGGACCAAAAAAGGTTGAGAACCACTGCTGTAGACTATGGGTGAGGTAATCCTGAACCTTTGGCAGAGCAAGCCCTCCATTAGATGTGAGCAATGCTGATCCGACTGGTGCGTGAACATGTCATGATCCCCACTGAGATTTGCTTGGGAAGCACACATTAGCTCAATAGGAAAACACTCAACCATGATCTAAATGGGCTCACACCCTAGGTGATCAAAATTTGATGTGGGCAGCATGCTGCTGGGGTGGCAGTACACTGCTGGGGTAGCAGTACGATGCTGGGGTAGCAGTACGCTGCTGGGGTAGCAGTACACTGCTGGGGTAGCAGCACGATGCTGGGGTAGCAGTACGCTGCTGGGGTAGCAGTACGCTGCTGGGGTAGCAGTATGATGCTGGGGTAGCAGTACGCTGCTGGGGTAGCAGTATGCTGCTGGGGTAGCAGTATGATGCTGGGGTAGCAGTACGCTGCTGGGGTAGCAGTATGATGCTGGGGTAGCAGTATGATGCTGGGGTAGCAGTATGATGCTGGGGTAGCAGTATGATGCTGGGGTAGCAGCACGATGCTGGGGTAGCAGTACGCTGCTGGGGTAGCAGTACGCTGCTGGGGTAGCAGTATGATGCTGGGGTAGCAGTATGATGCTGGGGTAGCAGTATGATGCTGGGGTAGCAGTATGATGCTGGGGTAGCAGCACGATGCTGGGGTAGCAGTATGATGCTGAGGTAGCAGTACACTGCTGAGGTAGCAGTATGATGCTGGGGTAGCAGTACGATGCTGGGGTAGCAGTACACTGCTGAGGTAGCAGTACGCTGCTGGGGTAGCAGTAGGCTGCTGAGGTAGCAGTACACTGCTGGGGTAGCAGTACGCTGCTGGGGTAGCAGTACAATGCTGGGGTAGCAGTAATTAACTTCAGCCATCTAGTTGGCATGCTTGGATGGCACCAGACTGTTGGATGTCCCATGGAACACTCGTTGCCTTCTCGCTGGAAACATGGTGGCCCTGACAGGGCAACTGTAATGACCCACCACAGATTTCCGAAATAACATCGATTAAAATCTTTTACAAAACCATCGCAGGAGCAACCAAGTTTGTGCTCTGTCGTTGATACTTTCAGACTGTGCTCTATTATCAATGATTGTGAAACGAATGTCTTAAAGGAAAACATGAAAACAATATAAATAATCAGTATTCAGTAGATTATCTATCCCATGAAAGTGATAGACATTCCTTCAAATTATAACATTTTAGCAGAAACAGGTCAATATGCTTTATTCTTTGTAGCCAGTCAAAAAAAGCTGTGTTCACCTTTCCGATTCTTTTTCCAACATCCATGATTGTAGCCACAGTAGCTGGAGAGGTGTTAGCACCATATACATTCTCTAGCAGTTTCATGATGTGAGCAGGGGCAAAAAAATGCATGCCAGCAACCTTGCCAGGTCTGCTAGTAGCAATGGCAATCTGGAAAGATGACAATTCTACAAATAACTTCTCTGTGACTTTAAAATTGTGTGAAATATAAGTAATAGTAATGTAAAGAACCCTAAGGCACATTGGGCATATTGTGCTAGATCCGTATTTTTATAAACCAATCAGCACTCAGTGGGTCATGTGGTCAAGAAATTTCCTTGTAACCATTTTAGGCTAGTTTGGCCTAAATTTAGCAGAATTTAAAAAAATCAGCCTTGATGTGGATTCAAACCCATGACCACTTGTCCAGAAGGCGAGCATCTAGCTCTGTGCTACCATGGCTTCCATTAAATATATTTTTATATAACATTTATGTAGATCTCATAACTTGCAAAGACAATACATTACAATATCAATTACCATAGGTTAACAAGTTGTCTGACCAGATGACAAATACTATATAATTATAATAGACTCCCTGTAACTCACTGAGAAGCTTTTGAAAGTTTCAAATTTGTCAGGTATATCTTACCCACTAACACCTGTTGCTATCCATTTTTAATTTCATGAGGCATAGCTAGACAGTCAGGCAAATTAACAGCAGGCAAATTAACAGCAGGCAAATTAACAGCTATTTGTTGAGTATTAACAGGAATCTGGATTGCAGAATGCTTATGAAAATGACATTCCTTTATCGTTCACAGTTCAGCAACAGCAAATGAACATAACTATGTTACCGTTAAGTCAATTATCTCACATAAACAATCTTATAGGCTCAATATTATCATAACAATTTCACCATAGAAATAGGAAAGCTTAAGAAAAATACATAAAGCATAAATAAATGAAAAACACGTGTATGTTTTTATGACAGTCCAGTGTCTGAGATGAACAGCATTTATTCTTAACAATGATAAACATGCCATGAAACATTAATTTTGAGTATGCGTTAAATAATAACAAACGATGGAGGATTATTATAACAAACAGGAGAAAACCTAGTGGCTGCCACCTACTGGCTAACACTAATGTACACTTACTACATTATGACAACAGAGAGGGTTAAAAAAAAAAGAGTTTAAATAAAGAGAATCAAACAATTAAAAAAATTGATGAACAAAAACAGAGAAATCTTGGTGACCTCAAGCTGCGAAAAGGTAAATGATACAATAGTCATTAAATAATAGTTTACTTTTCCTTGAATAAAATTTAAATTATTTTGCTGAATGATAGATATAATGGCAACAGGAAACCAAAACAAAGAACTCTGAATAATAGAAAAACAGAATTAATGGTAATTTAAATTTAAAAAATGTCTTCCCAAATGCAACATCAACGTGAACAGAACAAATCTGAAACAGGGTCACTGTATTTACGTATAGTTAGTTAGTTAGTTAGTTAGTCGACAGATCATCCTCGTTGCACATCGAACCATTCAGTCCATAAGTGCTCGGATCCCCTCCTCAGCAGCGTGTAGCGGCTAACGACGCCAGTTCTGTGTTGGTTTATCAATCTTCTTTGGCTTCCTGCGTAGTGTTCTTGTTTGGCCACCCCTCTTTTAATTTGCTGCTCTCGCAGTCTGGCCATTGTTGTAGATTCACAGTCATCACTTGGTTCTCGCAAAAGTCTCACTTCTCGTAGAGCATTCAGAATGTCAGCCTGGTCCATGGCGCGACCGCCCTCCACCGTAGCCTCACCTGCGAGCTTGTCAGCCCGCTCATTCCCTTGTACTCCCGCATGCCCAGGCACAAAGATGAAACTAATCTTTGCCAGCTGAGACCGCTTCAGAGGCAGCAACCATTCTCTTCGGATCGACCCCTCCTCTATCCTCTTGATCATGTTCATTGAGTCGCTAAGGAAACAAGCCCTAGTGAATGTCTGTGTCTCGGGCCATGTTATTGCTTTACTTACTGCCATGACTTCCATGGTCAGGCTACTTGTGGTTTCAGTGAAAGCACCAGAGTCCTCCTTCACAATTCTCCCTCCGGCCTGAGCTGTAAAGGCCTATGAGCTTCTCACATGTCGGATGACCGACCCATCTGTGTAGATGACCGCGTCACCGTCTAGCGAATTGTCGAAAATCAACGCTTGTACTTCAGCCTCAACAGCAGCCGGATTTTCTTGTCTGCATTTTCTATCTAGTTGGATGCAAACTGAAAAGGATGTGCAGAAGTCTGTTGGCACTTGCACCCACTCCTCGCCAGGTTCTAAGTCCTCAAGTGAACACACCTGTTGAAGAATGTCTTCGGCTTGACCCATCCACGACCGTCCTCTTTTTAACCTGCTGCCCTTCACCTTCCTAATTTCACTATGCAGTGGATGTTGTGTGTTTGCGTTAATACTGAGGTAGGCGCGTGCCCTGCAAACCTGTATTCTCTCTTCAATGGTTGGAAAATCAAGAAGGTAGCGCATCGCCCTGCATGCTGTATCTCTTGTACATCCAAGAATAATGCGCATAGCTTCATTCTGTATCCTTTCCATCCTTTCTATCTGCTTATGGCTAAGAGTCAGGATTGCCATTGCATACTCCAAAACAGATATGACCAGCCCCTCGTACAGAAGACATAGATGGCGCTGCTCACAGTTTGCTGCCGCCATCACCCGCATCGCTGCCAAGCCCTGCTTGGCCTTTCTTATCACCTGGTCTATGTGCACATTATAAGCAAGGCTTCGATCAAACCGTATCCCCAGGTAATTCATTGCCTGCGTTCTTTCCACCGTCTCTGAACACAGCATTACAGTTGGTGTTGGATTGTTGACAATATGATTATTCAACGAGAACCAAGTCACTGTTGCCTTTGTTGGGTTGACCATTGCCCCAGCTTCATCACACCAAGTACTTATGCGATTGAGTTCGGTTTGTAGTTCCACAGCAACCTCCTCTCTATCCTTACCCTGACGATACACTAACACATCATCGGCATATGACAATGTCCTGCCAGGTCCAGTGATCTGCTCACTGGTGATTCTCACTGTGTAGGCGTTGAACAGTACCGGAGATAATGGTGATCCCTGTGGTAGGCCAGGATATATTGTTGTTGGTTCCGAAGTCCAACTGCCACATCTAAAAACTACTTTCTGTTGGAAGAGGGCTGCAGCGATCCAACTAAGGAGGAATGGACTTACGTTTAGTTCAAGAAGCTGAAACATTAAAAAATCCAGTGGTACTCTGTTGTATGCGTCCTCAAGATCAATCGCTGCAGCAACGGTTTTCAGTGCCTGAGTGGAAACCTTCATAGACATCATGGGCAAAGACTGCTGCATTGGTCCAGGTTTCTCTTTTTGGACGGTACCCACCCAGGGTAGGTGGGAAAACACCTTGCCTCTCTAGTTGGCTTGATATTTTCCTGGCAATTACCTTCTCCAGCAGCTTGCCTATTGTATTCTGCATGGTTATAATTCGATATCCCTGAATTTTTTGTGGTCTTTGTCAGGCTTCGGCAAGGGAATCAGATAGCTGTGTAACCATTCCTCCTTGATGCTAGCACTCCCTATACTGTTGTTGTACATGTCTGCTAGTTTATCTAGCTCATTGTCGGTACAACCTATTTATGTCGTCGTATCTTATGCCATCAGGACCTGGAGCACTGTTTTTTGATCGTCGAAGCACAGCCTTGATTTCTTTCACTGTCACTGTGTCTTCATCCGAAGTGTTCTGGGCCTTGCATCTGTCTGAGGTGACCTCCTTGGCCAGATTTCGGCCTCCCATGTCTGTCTGGTTGCTCTGCTCAAGGTAGCGTTCAAAGAGGGCTTTGCCCTTGTCCTCGTCAGTCCTCTGCCAGATGAGGTCAGCACCTTGGAAGTCAGAAATGCTCTTATTCTTGACTACACCACTCATGCTTTTATGTAGTCGCCAGAACAATTTCAGTGACTTGTCTGTGCTTACTCTTTGACACACCTCTGCCCATTTTTCGCTTTTAACCACCTTGACCAGTTTTTTGAAATAGCTTACTTTTGTGTGCATCTCTCTTTCTAAGTGCAAGCTGGGACTAGGATGACCAGCTCTGTTCTTCTTAGCATTTTGCCATCTCCTTACAGCACTACGCTTATCCACCCAAGCCTTCTCCACTTCGAAACTCCACCACGGTGGCTGCTCCCAGCTTTTTTTCCTGCCATGAAACGTTCTGCGCTTGTCACGTCTTATTTTACTCACCACATCTTGCCCTGTACTGTCATACTGGAACGTCTTTACCTTTAGCTTGTGCTGCCTGGTTCTCCCTTTCTCCACCAATATGCTGCAAGGGTGGTGGTCGCTGCCATGGTGTCCTAGGACACCCCATCTACACACTGTAGTGAGTGAAGGTGAAACTTTCACGTATATTTACGTATTAGGGCACTTAATAACAGCAGATTCCCCCCCCCCCCCCCCCCCCCCCCCCCCCCCCCCCCCCCCCCCCCCCCCCCGCGTTTCCATCCTGTTTCAGGATATTGTGGTCAACACCAGCATCTTTCAGCTGTATGTTGATTCCTAGGCTAGATTACACTCATCAGCACGGCACGACTTTCCGAGCGACCATACTCTCATAAGTCACTGGCGTGACTCGAACCACTTCTAATTCTCGTCCGCTCATGTCGACCACGAGAGTGTTCGGGGTTAACAGAGAAAGCTGCTAACCCCTCGGCCAGGCAGCCGGCAGTAACAGCAGATGGAAGATATATTTATGAAGTTAAATGTAGAATAGCCCAAGCATAGCAGCATTTTACAAGATGAAGAATTTATCTTTGTGAATCAAGGTGAAGAATTTATCTTTGTGAATCAAGGTGAAGAATTTATCTTTATGAATCAAGGTGAAGGATTTATCTTTGTGAATCAAGGTGAAGAATTTATATTTGTGAATCAAGGTGAAGAATTTATCTTTGTGAATCAAGGTGAAGAATTTATCTTTGTGAATCAAGGTGAAGAATTTATCTTTGTGAATCAAGGTGAAGAATTTATCTTTGTGAATCAAGGTGAAGAATTTATCTTTGTGAATCAAGGTGAAGAATTTATCTTTGTGAATCAAGGTGAGAACAAGTTTTTAAGAGCTGGATTGAGCCAATCTTGATGTTAGGGAAGTGAATCTTAGAAATTAGCAGAGAAATGAGGAATTATGTGGTGATGTGGTTTTATAGAAGAATGATGAAAACACAGTGTTCATATAGAAAGAGCAATGAAGATATCTTGAAAGAAGTTAACTCAGAGAACTGGTGTTTGGCATCAGAAGCAGACAGTATACATTCTTTGGCCATGTCACGAGAAGGAGAAAGCTGGAATATTTCATCACAACAGAAAAGTTAAAGGGAAGGAGAGACAGGGGGAGACCAAGAGAGAAAATGCTGGACAGTTTGATATCATGACATGGAGGAACATCAGTATCAGATATGATACAGAAGGCTGTGGACAGACATGATCAGCAATGACACATGGCATGGACTATAAGAAATTAGAATGAAATATATTTTCACTTCAAGAACAATCATGCAAGTAGTACAGCACAATTACCTTGTCAATGTCTAGCGTTGACTGTGTTGGAACACAGAAGTGCAGACGGCTTGCAGATTTTGTCCAGTTTAGCAAATATTTCCTGTTTCAGCTTCAAGTTTTCATACACAGCCTCAACAACCTGGGTGTATTTTAGTTAAGATAATTAGAAAATTAGAACTTGCCAAAAAGTACAATAAATGATAAATTAATGTGCAAAGAGAATAGTCACTGAACTCATTTTATTGAAAGACCTGAACCAAAAGTCAGTAACAAAATCAATAGATCAATAGAGGAATGGCAGTCTTATTTCCCAGTTTTGATTAGAACATTTAAAGTGTATTGACCTCTAAAAAGTTTTTCACCCATAGCCCATTAAATCTTTTCATCATTTGCACCAAACTCAAAAACAAGAGAAAAGCTACAGGCACTCCCAATAAGGAGGTCACAATCTCACTCAATGGGTCTCTACAGAAAACCACTACCTAGATAAGAATACCATTAGACTGCCAAGGGTAGACAACTCAGCAGCTTTAAGGCAGGAACAGTATGAAGAAAAACTGTAGATAACAACAAATTGTATTTTTCTAAAATAAACCATGTTACCTTAAGTAGACTGGTATCTTAATGACTGACTGACTGGCACCTTGCTGTCTTGACAGACAATAGTTTGTAAAATGGTGTTATACCTCTCCATAACGCAAAGCCTGGGCTGAATTTAGAGATCATGTTGCCCAGGCAGCATGATCCCTCTCTCGGCCTGTCTAGTTTACTCCAGAGGAAAGGTAACACCAATATGACTAGAACAAGATAAGCTGCAGAAACTGTCGGATCAACAAAGCAATACTCTAACTGTTCGCCTGTCAGAGCTTCCATCCTAGACCAGTTACCCTGCTGTGACATTTAGTCTTTAGGTTGCATTTCCTCACACTAGGATAAGGCTTGTACCCTTCCAATTGCGCTCCTCCTCCCGAAGCCATTGGCACAATGTGGGGTGTCGAGTTTGATGAGCGCCGCCCAACATTCAGTGCTAACAGAAAGCAGATAGTACCGTCTATTGTATATGACACAGTATCTTAATGAAAACTCTAATTTATTATTGTATTCATACCAGATCTACATCTGTGACTTTATCAAGACTTGTTTCTCCTCGCAGAATCTGGAGACTTTGACTTCTCTGTTCAGCCGTTAACCGATTCAGTTTCACACTTCCTTGCAAGATCTGGCCAATATTATTCAGGGCATTCTGCAGCAACTGGAAAATATTAATATTAATTAAACTCATTATCACAAGTTGTGTCAATATAATACATTAATATTACTCTAAAATTTGATAGAATGCATCTATTTAAAATATAATAAAATAAATTCTTAATTTTGTTTTATACATTTACGTGTTTTGTTTTACAACAAACATGCTTTGATTCCCTCCCTACCCACCTCTACTATTAATTTGCTACTCAGATTTAATCTTACTTTATCATTCTGCTCCACCAACAAAACAGGAATGCCAGCTCGAATGAAGCAAATAGCAATGCCAGATCCCATGGTTCCAGCACCAATGACAGCCACAGATTTTATAATATCCGGTTTTGTATTCTCAATACTTGCACCACCCGGAAGTTTCCACTGTTCAAACATAAAAAGAAATCAAATGTAGAAAGCTGATGTGACACATATATCTCATCCATTTACATTGCCCTAACAAGGTAATGTGTTGTCAATACTTGCACCACCTGGAAGCTTCTATTGTTCAAACATAAATAGAAACCAAATATAGGAAGTTGATGTGACATATATATCTCTCATTGATTTATATTGCTCTAACAAGATAATGGCTGGAATATAAATGTAGTGAACACATGATTTAAAATAAATCAATCCCAGGAATGCTACCTGGTCAAAAAAGCACGCTAAAGTCGATGTGTTGGCCTACGGGTTTCGGCCCAAGGGCGCATAACAGACACACCGCAATCACATCTGAAAAAACACTCCGGATGAACGCAAAGAAGAAGAAGAAATAAATAAATAGCAGGTTCAACCTCCTACACCATTCAGCTGAACTAACATGTTGACTTCTTGTCCTTGACTTGGGGACTTAATTACAAGTACCTCAGATTCAGAGTGGGTTCACCTGATGATGAGGGACATTGGTAATAGGGAAAGCTAATCCACATGCAAAAATCAGACCAGTGCACTAAAAGTAGTCGCACGTATAGGGACTACACTTGAGTTCAAAACAATTGTGGAAAAAAATGTAATATAAATGTAGATGTTAGCAAACATTGGTAAAAATCATATTAGTGCTATTAAAGAGTAAGTTTTATTGCTGACAATTATAGGAGCCAAGATTGTATAGTGGTCAGGGATTTAATCCAATCTAGTGGCAGGCTTTTTTTTAGATGAATGTGGTTTTCAAGTCCTCATAAAATGAGTTCCAGAGAAATGTTTGGGAAAGTTAAATTGACTACTCTATGCACATCAATGTTGCATGGAAAATATGGGCCTAGCATAATATTCTCAATATGCTTTAATGGTGTGTAGTAAACAGTTAGTTGACTTTTACTTCAATGTTTTTTGAGAGAGAGAGAGAGAGAGAGAGAGAGAGAGAGAGAGAGAGAGAGAGAGAGAGAGAGAGAGAGAGAGAGAGAGAGAGAGAGAGAGAGAGAGAGAGAGAGAGGGAGGGAGAGAGGGAGGGAGAGAGGGAGGGAGAGAGAGAGGGAGGGAGGCAGAGAGAGAGAGAGAGAGAGAGAGAGAGAGAGAGAGATAGAGAGAGTGAGAGAGTGAGGGAAAGAGTGAGAGAAAGAGTGAGAGAGAGTGAGAGAGTGAGTGGATGAGGGAGTGAGTGAGGGAGGGTGGGTGTGTGTGTGTGTCTCTGTGTCTGTCTGTGCATACAATTACAATTGGTTCTCCAAGCAACACATGATGTGTGTGGCTCATTCTCCTTGAAACCCAGCCATCATTTAGTGTGTCCTCTTACTATTAAAATGTGATCAGGACATACCAAAGAAATCTGGCTTCCTGAATGACCACTTCCACTGTGTTTTTAGTCTCCTCAAAATTAATCCACTTGTAATTTTTCATTAGTAGTATTTCCCTTGTTGGAATCTGCTACACAATAAAAATTAAGATAACATGACTTAGTAACTTATTTTACTGTTCAGTGTGTTACTGGTGCCGGAAAAAAGGTGCAAGAAATAGTAACACCAGAACCTACGAGGTGTACTGTAAGAGATGACTAAATTTGCTTGCTGTGGGGCTCTTTATCTGTCTGTAGAAAATCTTAGCTGCAAAAAGTCACATTACAATAAAAACATCAGGTGCATGTATACAATGGTTCCAAACAGGCTGTCACAGCCAATGAGGTAAGCTCCCACAACAAATACGTTTTCCTATGGTGTGCACTTTCAGGAGCCTCTGACAGCCAAGTTTAACCCATGAGATTCATGTGTTGTATGGTTCTTTATTAACCCAGCCAAACTGTTTCTATTAAAAGAAGAAGAGGCAAACATGGAGTCACTTGAGCTTTTAAAATCTGATTACTTCTGTCAGATGGGACTTGACTGATAGCCCAAATATGAGAAAGTAAACTCTTGATTCCAAGCTTCTGCTGTCTTGCAGAATACCTGTATACAGGAAAGCTTCAGGAATCAGTCCTTAGAAAAAAAACTGGAGACAGAGTCTCAAAGTCAGTCAAGTACTCTCCTGAGCAGTATTCTAGCAATTTCTGTAATGTGACTGATGCCAGACTGTACTGACTACCACTTTTTCTTTGAATTTGTCAGTGATGTTGAGGACAAGAACATGATACTATTTTTTTTTTTTTTTCACATCCTTTTACAGGACCTCACTGTCAACACCAGCATCTTTCAGCTGTATGTTGATTTCTTGGCAAGATTACGCTCAGTAGTTTGCCATTGCTTTCTGAGTGGCCGGCTCACATACCCCATAAGTTACCGATGCAATTCGAACCACTGCTGATTCTCACCGTCATCACGTTACCGATGAGACTATACGAGATTACGGAGAAAAGTCATAACCTCTAAGCCACGAAGCCGGCACACATGATACATTAGAAACATTTAATTCATCACATGGAAATTCCCAAACTTGTGTCTGCCAGACAGACTTTTCTAAACTCGTGCTCTGGAGAGCACACTCCAGCTTCACTATTTGGAGTAGATAGTGGCACTTGCTGTTTATAAATCACACTGTGCAACTGACATAGAGGATGGTGCTCAGAGTTACTTTCTTGGAGAGATATAGACAGAGTAGAAAAACAACAACAACTGAAAACAACATCAGTTTGTGCAGAGAGAGACTTCTTGCTCTAAAGGCACATCTATCAATTGCCAAAAATGACAGAAGACGTTATATATACAGATGTGCTATATGTTTCAGTTAAAATTAAAATATTAAGATAAATGATATTTACACATATTCAATATAAACAAAAACATACCCGTGGAGCTGATCGATCAGCAAAAAATGAATATCTCATGGCAGCAGACTGGGCACTGGTCAAAAGCTCTCTAAATAGTGCTGCCTCCAACTTAGCGGCTTCCTCAAAAGGTAACTTAGCAGAACCTCTTATAGACTTTAAACAGCTCTGTACAAATAAACAAGAAATTAAAAAAGATCGAACAACATGTTATGATGAAAGGTCATTAACAATTAACCCTTTATTATTAATGTAAAATGTTTAATTCTAATCCATCTGTTTTATTTCTGTGCTTTTCTCATCTTATTTAAATGTTAGCAAGATGAGCAATCAATATGACATTTTCTGTGATTGGTATTGACAAATGGTATACTTCCAAAAGGTTTGTGTCTAAAGAACCTCCGCTCTTCATGGAGGCAGAATGCTGCATTTAATTGCATGAAAGTTGCCATCGCACAATCACCGTGCCTTTACATTAAGAGACAAAAATGGGCGATTTAAACTATTATTATAAGCCAGAAATTTTCCTATTGGTGGAAATCAATACCATATAACAATGGTTAGCCTTATGACACATGAATTGAAGACAATGCATGTAAACGTATCACTATTGTTAAGAACAGAACTGGCCATAGTGAGAGAAACAATTAGATGTCATTTGACATAACATAAAATATATAGGAAATCTGGCCTAGTCAATCTGAATGAAACGAAAACATGTATTATATATGAAATGTTTCAAGGACATTCTGTAGTCATCGTCAGCCACTAAACACATTTCAGACCTTTACATTATCAAGTCATGCCATGTTTCATTGATACATTTCTAGTGACTGTCTGTGTACTGCTGATGTAGATGTGTGCTGTTGGTGTCAAATTATTGTTGTGACTCATTTATCAATGCGAAAGCACACACGTATGTTAAGTATATAAAATCGTTATCAGGCATTGAACACATCTGATAGCTTTATTATATCATGTAACACCATGTTTTGTTGATACTGTTGATGACCAATATTCCAAAATGATTGCCAAATTCTGCCAAAACGATGCTTGCTCTAATTCCTCCCTTAGAGATAAAGGGAGTATGTCAGTTAAATGTAGGTTTAAAAAGCACTGGAGTATGGCACATCTGAAACCGGACTTTCATTGATGTAATAACAATTTTCACTTGATAATATTTACCACAGGTGCAATCATTCCTTTGTACTTTCTCTTCACTTCTGCAAGGGCATCTGTTAATACAAAGTAAACATCAAATGTAAGAATTGTGCAAAGGACTTCATCTAATCGAATCTGGAGAATGAAAACAACACAAAATACAAAATAATAACATTGTGCAGAATGTGTGCAGGAACAGGTTGCCAGTTTTCCCCTCACTTAGCCAGACAATGAGCACAGAGGACCAACCCTCACTCAGCAGTGCTCCATCACATTGTGCAGGTCTGTATGTGTGCAGGAACAGGTGGCCAGTTTTCCCCTCACTTAGCCAGACAATGAGCACAGAGGACCAACCCTTGCTCAACAGTGCTCCATCACATTGTGCAGGTCTGTATGTGTGTAGGAACAGGTGGCCAGTTTTCTCCTCACTTAGCCAGACAATGAGCACAGAGGACCAACCCTTGCTCAACAGTGCTCCATCACATTGTGCAGGTCTGTATGTGTGTAGGAACAGGTGGCCAGTTTTCTCCTCACTTAGCCAGACAATGAGCACAGAGGACCAACCCTCACTCAGCAGTGCTCCATCACATTGTGCAGGTCTGTATGTGTGTAGGAATAGGTGGCCAGTTTTCTCCTCACTTAGCCAGACCGGTCTCTGTGGCTAAGGGCTTGCGAACTGCGGTTTGTGAGCCCGTATACCCGGGATTGAAACACGACAGTGCTGGTTTTTTCAAGAAAGATATAGGGGCCGGTCGTTCAGAAAGCAATGGCAAACTACTGAACGTAACACTTGCCTAGTACATCAACAGCAGCTGAAAATGCTGGTGTTGACTGCAATGTCCCGTAAGGGATACGCAAAAAAAAAAAAAAGACAGACAATGAGCACAGAGGACGAACTCTCGCTCAACAGCGCTCGTGACATTATCAACGCAGCTACCTATTAACTTTGCTAACATGCCCACAGGATAAAAACACTAATGTACAAAAAGGCAACATTAAATCTAGATCTTTAAGGTAACAACAGGGTTAGAAGTTACCGGGTATTAGCTTAAAGTGCAAAAAGCTTGACCATCCATCCATCATGTGCCATGCCAATAGTCATGTTTTGCCATCTCACTCGACCACCAGAGTCGTGGATCAGCTCCGTATTCCTGTCTCGACCATGCCACGTGGCCAAGCCATCCAGACATTTACTTCTCAGTCTTCCAATTGGTCTCTTCCCTTCGATCTTGCCATGTGTCACCAAGTTCTCCAAGTCATTTCTTCTCATAACATGCCCAAAAAATTGTGATTGTCTACGTCTAATGACTCTAATCAGTTTATGATCTTCATTTGTTTCTTGAAGGACTTGTTCATTGGTTCTTCTGTCTGTCCATGGTATTCTTTGCATTTTCCTCAGAAACCACATTTCCACAGCCATCAGATGTTTTTCAGCTTGACTGCTCATTGTCCACGCTTCACATCCATACAAAAGTACAGGTTCTATGTAGCACTTCTACACTCTTTTTCTCGTTTCAATTAATATCTTTTTATTGGTCAGTATGTTTTTCATCTTGCAAAAGGCTAACTTCGCAATGGAAATTCTTGTTCTAATCTCTTCAAGGCAGCTCCTATCAGATGTTATGACTGTTCCGAGATAACTGTACTGATTCACTTGCTTAAGAATATGCCCGTTTACTCTTATATCACATTGTGGTATTTCCTTCTTCCCAGTGATGGCCATAGTCTGTGTCTTCTTACTATTCAATTCTAACCCTAGTTGTTCACTGTGTGCAACAACTGCATCTACTAAATGTCGCAGGTCCTGTTCATTGTCTGCAATCAAGACTGTACCATATGGGGCTTGACAGCCCCAGGTAATAATAGACAGACAAATGAACAAGTATTTTACACAATCTCGCAATAAAAAAATTTAACTGAAATAATATGTCTCAAAATTTCAAACCAAATTAATCCTGGGTATTTACATAATCCTTATTCCCCAATCTGTTATTTATGTTCAATACAAAATATGTGACCACAACAACTGCTCTTTAACCATTACTAATATTATTTAATTTATGCAACTATGTCGAAATTTTCAGCATTACTTTGAGATTATTTACTCATTTAAAAGTTATTAGTACTCCAGGATCTGAAATTTGACAGAAATAATACAAGTGAGTATAAATAAGCATCAATAAGTAATCATGCAAGATTGTCTGGGGCTAGCAATATCCATCAGAAAGATAAATTGCTCTCTGATCTGTATGAAATACAAATTGCTCTCTGATCTGTATGAAATACAAATTGGATAATAGAATCAAAGATTCTAAGGAGCATTTTTTAGTGTTCGCTTACTTTGAATTCAAGCGTAGTCCATACACTTACTACTACGTCTAGTGCACTGGACTGATGTTTGCGTATGGATTAGCTTTCCCTATTACCAGTATCGCTTGCCATCAGACAAACCCACTCTGATTTCTGAGGTACTTGTGATTTACATCCCTAAATCAAGGACGAGAAGTCAACATTTCTGTCCAAGGTGTAGGGGTTGAACCCACTACCTTGACACCAGCACACTGGAAGTTTAAAAGTGAGTGATCTTATCCATTCAGCCATGCTGACCTTCCTAAGAAGGATTTATAAAGTACCCTGTCTATTTTTGAAAATGTTCAAGTATGAGTGAAGCATGCTCAAGAAGTAAGGATACTACTGTACTATGGGATTGTGTGCAATTATATCTCTTTTCATTAACTAACAAAGTCAAGAGTTGTTATCTTAACATTAATTATCAGAAAGTGAAAATAGCCACCAAAAGCAAAACAAAGCCAATCATATCAAACCATAATTACCATCAAAGTGTTTGTCTACTGTGTCAGCATCTCTTACTGTAACTTTGCTGAGCCTCCGAGAATCAAGAGGCTTTCCGATGACACTCTTGGCAAATGTTTTAGCTTCTTGCAAAAGGTTTCCATTAACGAGCTAAACCACGGTAAGTTAAATTTAAACATGATGATAGTTTTATACTGATAGCTACTAATATAAACAAATATTTCTAAACAGATAGTTAACGTGTACTTTTCTTCATCTCGCATGAATACATACATGAGAAATTCAAACATTTATACGAAAAATAAAATTAATCTAATTAAAAAAAGATATATTTTAAAGTAGTGTTAATAACTGATACACAGAAAATTGTCATACCAGTCACACTGACTGATTAACTAATCAACAAATGAGTCATAGCTTCTTGCAAGAGGTTTAGCTTCTTGCACAAAGGTTGTGCTAAAAAAAGATATCAATCAATCATGTGCCATGCTGGAAAGCGTGGGCGGTCATGACTCGCCATGTCCCTCGATCACCAGAGTCGTGGATCAGCTCAGTGTTCCTGTCTCATCCATGCCATGTGGCCAAGCCATCCAGGTATTTTCCTCTCGGTCTGTTCCCTTCGATCTTGCCAGTTGTCACTAAGTTCTCCAGTCCATTTCTTCTCATAACATGTCCAAAAAATTTTGACTGTCTACGTCTAATTTCTCTAATCAATCTACGATTTTAATTTGTCTCCTGTAGTACCTGGTCATTGGTTTTTCTGTCTGTCCATGGTATTCTTTGCATTTTCCTCAGAAACCACATTCCTGCAGCCATCAGATGTTTTTCAGCTTGACTCTCATTGTCCAAGTTTCACATCCATACAAAAGAACAGGCTCTATGTATCCCTTCAACACTCTTTTTCTCATTTCAATTGACATCTTTTTATTGGTCAAAATGTTTTTCATCTTGCTAAGACTACTTTCGCCATGGCGATTCTTGTTCTAATCTCTTCAAGGCATCTTCCATCAGATGTTATGACTGTTCAGAGATAATTGTATCAATTCACTTGTTGAAGAATATTCCCATTTACTTGTATATTACATTGTGGCACTTCATTCTTCCTAGTGACGACCATAACCTGTGTCTTTTTTACAATTTAATTCTAACCCCAGTTGCTCACTGTGTACAACAACCGCATCCACTAATTGTTGCAGATCCTGCGCATTGTCTGCAATCAATACTGTATCATCTGCATATCTAAGTCTTTACTAGCATTGGACAAGTGTCTTCTGCCTCATTTCTAAATGGAGCTTAGGCCATCAATGAACTTACACCAAGCCCTTTCTACTAGCCAGGTGGCCTTAAATCGTCAGGCTCAAGATCCCCCTGCCATACACCGCAATGCACTAAATTGGCAGTAAATGACAGTTTGACAGATTTCTACAGGATGAGGTAGGTAGTCTCACGCCAACCCTCCTTAGACAGGTTACAGTGTTGTTATTCTCTGGTACCCTTATGCGTCTTGGTAACACATGGGCAACATTGTTTTCATTATGAATTGATTGTGAACATGCTTAGACTGCTTTTCTCACAAGTAATGATGGTAAATTCTAACAATTTAATATGTGTTGATTCACCATCCCCTATGTCTGCAGCAGATTTGTGATACATATTATTCTATGACCATGCTCAATGTCTCCATAATTGGTGACCTTGAACTCAGAACATCATCTGCCTTATAACTGTGGTCTACCTGACCTGCAGTGTATTCACTGAACACAGTCTGCATATAGCAATACACTATCTGTAACTATAAAATGGTCTACACACTGCTCTCTGTACTCTGACAGTTATTAAGCGCACACATTCTGTCCTATTTATTTCATTAGATGTTCATGTCCTAGTAACTCCTTCAGTTCCAGACAGTTATTACTTTAACCCCTTCTTACTTAAATATTATAAATTTAAAATAACTGTTCACAATAGAAGATAAGCTTTTGACAATCTCTGGCCACCCATATTATACCACCACACCCACCATCATCCCCATTGGGGTGTAAAGTGTTAAGTTTTGACATATTCAGGCTGTGACATAATGTGGTTTCCTTCATTCTTGCTTTTCCTTCCCAGACAATCCCAAGAAAATTATGAAATTGTTACCTTTCCTTCCCAGATAATTCCAAGATAATTCTGAAAATTGTTACTCATTCTTATGAGGCTAGGTTGATCCTCATGGCCATACTGGTTGCCTCTAATGGGGACTAGCCAGTATGTATATGTATAATATGAACATCTAATGAAAATGCAGACAAGAAAATCATGCTGCTGTGGAGGCGGAAGTACAAGTGCTGATCTTCGAGAATTCGTTAGACAGTGATGCTGTCATTTACACAGATGGGTCGGTCGTTCGAAGAGTGAGAAGTTCATGGTCCTCTACGGCTCAGGCCGGAGGGAGAATTGTGAAGGAGGATTCTGGTGCTTTTGCTTTGACCACAAGTAGTCTGACTATGGTTGCTGTTTTTGGAGCGGTCTCGGCTGGCAAAGATTAGTTTAATTTTTGTGCCAGGGTATGCGGGTGTACAAGAAAATGAGCGGGCTGACAAGCTTGTAGGTAAGGCTACTGTGGAAGGTGGACGTGCTATGGACCAGGCTGACATTCTGAATGCTTTACAAGAAGTAAATCTTTCACAAGAACCAAGTGATGACTGTAAATTTACAATCATGGTCAGGAAGTGAGAACAGCAAATTAAAAGAGGTGTCAACAAACAAGAACACTACGCAGGAAGCCAAAGAAGATTGATAAAACAACACAGAACTGGTGTCGTTAGCCGCTACACGCTGCAGGATTTACTGAGGAAGGGATCCGAGCACTTATGGACTGAAAGGTTCGATGTGCAATGAGGATGACCTGTCGACTAACTAACTAATCTAATGGGGACTAATCCCACACACTGTCTATCAGGCAAACAAATTGAGCACAATGCCACCACAGCTCCTCCTATGTGATATATAATACTCACTTTATCAACAATGCCATATTTCAGTGCCTCTGGGGCATTAATATGGTCCCCAGTAGTAATAATTCTCATGGCAACGGCCAATCCTGTTAATCGAGGAAGACGAATGGTACCCTGTGCACCAGGCAAAAGTCCAAGCTTGACCTCAGGAAAGCCTACTCTACAGTATAAGAACAACAATAATATATGTATGCATGCACACATGAACACAGGCATGTATCATGTTATCAGATATGTATTCATTGTTTCAATGCTAAACATTTTTACTGATTAAAATGCATGAAATATATCTAGTTTTAAAGAAAGAAGTGATCATATATTTTGGTTAATAGTAAGATACACATGTGTATACACTTTGATTATTAAGTAAAGACAATTTAACAAACAAGACTCACCTACATAGACATTCATTCATTCATTTATTTATTCAGTAGCATGTCCTTAGCAGAACCTCGTTCCCATAAAAACCTTCTGGAAAACTTCTCAGTCATAAGCAAGATGTTCCATGTTCAATACACCCATCTGGAGATCATCTGCCATATCCTGCATCCATCTTCTCTTTGGCCTTCCTCTTCCTCTCTTCCCAGGCATATACCCCTCCATTATTGTTCTCTCTAAACTTTCATGCTTGCCTCTGACGGTGGGAGACACCTACAGGTGTCACTGATCAGCTACCGCCCGCCTCAAGCTGGGCAGCCCCCGGCCAATTGGGTGCTGATCCGCCACAGCCTGCCTGCTTCAATGGGTGCTTGGGGCTAGGACAAAATCTGAATCTGTAAAACCAATGCACCAGGTACTAATACAAATAATAATAGAAACCTCAAGCTAAGGCTTGCAACCTGGAACGTGAGAACCATGTGTCCAGGATTTTCCACTGACTTGACAAATATTGACGATGTGAGAAAAACGGCTGTGATTGATGCTGAACTCAATCTTCTTAACATTGATATTGCTGGCCTGCAGGAGACTCGCCTCGCTGAGGAAGGGTCACTCAGGGAAAACAATTACACTTTTTTTTGGAAGGGTAGAGGGCAGGCAGAAAGAAGGCAACATGGTGTGGGCTTTGCAGTGAAGAATTCGCTACTGGGAATGATTGATATCCCAGCTGGAGGTAATGAAAGATTATTATCACTGAGCTTGGCAACCTCTTGTGGATTTGCCACCATTTTCACTGCATATGCACCGACACTAGCTTCCTCTGATGATGTAAAGGATACGTTCTATGAGCAGCTAGACTCTGCGATCAAGGCAGTTCCAAAATCCGACTACATTTATATGCTCGGTGATTTCAATGCTCGTGTGGGCAAGGACTCGAGTTCATTGCCAGTGTGCCTTGGAAAATACAACATCGGTCGCATGAATGATAATGGACAAAGGCTGCTGGAGCATTGCACTAGAAATGACCTATGTATTACAAACTCCTTTTTTAAAACAAAAGAGATGCATAAGGTCACATGGAAACATCCAAGATCCGGCCATTGGCATCAGCTGGACTTCATTATCACACGGAGACAACATCTGAACCATACATCAATAACTCAAAGTTACCACAGTGCTGACTGTGATACAGATCATTCTTTGGTTGTTGCAAGGGTTAGACTGAGACCAAAGAGAATCTACACAGCTAAATACAAGTCTAGCCCCAGGATTAATATTATTAACACTCACGATCCTGGAAAGTGCTTTGAATTTCAACAGCAACTTGAAGACGCTTTCAATGATACATCAGAAAATTGTATAGTAAATGATAAATGGAGTAAACTTAAGGAAACTATTTATAAAACAGCTGTAGGGGTTTACGGCACTGTGGATCATAAGAGGCAGGACTGGTTTGCGGCAAACAGCCAGATACTGCAGCCCTTGATTGATAAAAAGAAGATAGCTCTCTTAAGAAACAAGGAAAGACCAACGCGTAACACTCTGAGTGAGCTGAAGCAAGCGAGGAAGGATGTACAAAAGGCTGCCAGGCAGTGTGCGAATGACTATTGGATCAAGTTATGTGAGTCCATTCAAATCGCAAGTGATAAGGGAAACATCAGAAGCATGTATGAAGGGATAAAGAAAGCCTGTGGTCCAATGATCAAAAGAAGTGCACCGCTGAAAACCTTGACTGGAGAAATCATCACTGATAAGAAACAGCAGATGGATAGATGGGTCGAGCACTATTTAGAGCTTTACTCAAGTGAGACCAAGCTAGCGGATGATGCCCTCAACGCCATAGAGGCCCTACCAACTCTTGACCACCTGGACACACTTCCCACTATAACAGAAGTTAAGTGTGCTATAAATGAGCTTGCATCTGGCAAGGCTCCAGGTAAGGATGGGATTCCAATAGAGGTAATCAGGAGTGGGCAAGACACACTCGCTCTACAGATCCACCAGCTAATAGAGCTCTGCTGGCGAGAAGGACAAGTCCCACAGGATTTCAAAGATTCAAACATCATAACGCTGTACAAGAACAAGGGAGATCGGAGCGACTGTAACAACTATAGGGGTATCTCACTTCTGTGTATTGTTGGGAAAGTATTTGCCAGAATTGTCCTGCGCAGACTTCAAGTCCTGGGAGATCAAGTCTACCCCGAATCACAGTGCGGCTTCCGTCAGAACCGGTCTACCATTGATATGATATTCTCATTGCGACAGATGCAAGAAAAATGCCGGGAACAAAATCAGCCACTGTTTATTGCCTTCATCGACCTCACAAAGGCATTCGATTTGGTCAGTCGTGAGGGTCTGTTCAAAGCACTAAAGAAGATTGGCTGCCCACCAACTCTTCTGTCCATTGTGGAATCGTTCCACACAGGCATGAAGGGTATAATCAAGTTTGATGGCTCAACTTCAGAAGAGTTTGAAATCAAGAGTGGAGTTAAGCAAGGTTGTGTACTAGCACCCACCCTCTTTGGGATATACTTTTCACTTCTACTGAAATATGCCTTTCGTGATCAGGATGACGGTATATACATTCACTCACGCTCAGATGGTGGCCTCTATAATGCTCAGAGATTGAAGGCCAAGACCAAAATTAGCAGGGTACTAATCAGAGAGTTGCTTTTTGCGGATGATGCTGCGATTACGACCCACTCTGAGGAAGAATTACAACAGCTACTATCTGCATTCTCCAATGCTTGTTCTGAATTTGGTTTAACAATTAACAAACAGAAGACACAGATTATGTCACAAGGTGCACATGGTGTACCATCAATCTTTATTGACGACGCCGAACTGGAGATAGTAGACCATTTTACATATCTAGGATCAGAGGTAAATAGCAAATTATCCCTCGATCAGGAAATCAACATCAGGATTGGCAAGGCAGCAACAACAATGAACATGTTAGCAAAAAGAGTCTGGGAGAACAGGAAGCTTACTGCCAAAACAAAAGTCCTCGTCTACCAAGCCTGTGTCCTTAGTACTCTTCTTTATGGCAGTGAAACCTGGACAACTTACTCACGCCAAGAGAAACGTTTAAACAGCTTTCATATGCGGTGTCTGCGAAGAATACTTGGTATTAAGTGGCAAGACAAAATCACAAATATTGAAGTATTGGAAAGATCAGGTTGTGTGATGGTGTATTCCATGCTCAGTCTTCGTAGACTTAGATGGATAGGACACGTTAGGAGGATGGATTATGGTAGAATACCAAAGGACATCTTTTTTGGTGAATTACAGACGGGTAGGAGATCTCAGGGTCGGCCTCTACTACGATACAAAGATGTGTGTAAGCGGGACATGATTGATACAGGCATTGATAATGCACATTGGGAGCACGTCGCCGCTGAACGTGTTGCATGGAGGGCAACTATCAGAAATGGAATAAAGACAAAGGAGAAAATGATTGCAGATAAAGCACACACAGAGCGTGAGAGACGTAAGATGGTGCAAAATGGTGGAAATGACCATGTTTTCACATGCACCTACTGTGGGCAAACATTTGCAGCAAGAATTGGCCTTACCAGCCACACTCGCCACCGCCATGGATCGTAGTTATTAAGCCTTTTTGAAGCACAATGTACCAAACTATCGTCTGTCAAGACGGAAAGGTGCCAATGAATGAAACTTTAACGATGTTTCAAGTGACCAAAATTTAAAATTTTCTTTGTTTTATCGTCTTTAGTAGCCAACCGTCTTCAATATTCAGCTCTTGTCGCATAGATGCATTTGTTCTTTTATTTTTATCCAAGATATTCTTAGAACCCGTCTATAACATTTATATTCAAAGGACCTGGGAAGATAACCTGGCCAACAAATGCCTGAAGAAGTCGGATGTGTCGGCCGAAAGGTTAAACTATCACAGCTCTGCTGTAAACAGGCACAAAGCAGAAGAAGATATTCAAAGGTATTTATGTATTGTTCAGCTTATTTAGTAAGTGACTATAGACAGGATTTAAAAAAAATGAATAACTTAAAATATGCTGATGATAGTCCTGCAAGCAAAAACCAAACATTTTCAAGAAGAGAATAGTCTAGTTTGTTTTCCATAGATTGTAAAATATTCAAATTGTCAAAAAATTACCTTACTGACAGTATTTGTCTCATCATTATAATCATGTGCCCTGCCAAATGGCTCGGCACTTGTGTATCTCCGCAGATCTTGGTCCTTGGTGTTCTGGATCAATTCTATTGAAGTTATTCCTCCATGCTACCATCCTAGGCCATCCAACAGTATTTCTCTGATTGATTCTGCCTCTTCTACCACTGATCTTTCCAATTGTCACAATATTTTCTAGTGCTTCCCTTCTGATTACATGGCCAGAGAACATTGTCAATTTGAGTATATTCTACATTATTATCTGATGTTTAAGCATAAAATATGTGCAGTCAGTTGAAAGAAAGGATTAACTCCATTGAAATTTGAATATACAGAAAAAATGGGGCAAATATAAAATAGAATAAATGATAAATATAAAAATTCTAAACAACCAGTAGTAAAAAGAAACTGATTAATTAATATCAAGTTTCTTCATCTGCATCATCATCATCATTAACATCAAGTGTCTTGCCAACAGCTATGGGTGATCATGCTTTTCCACGTCTCACGATCTCCAACTGAATGTATCAATTCCTATGCTGATATTTTTCCATGTCAGGTGTCAAGAATCTTCTCTCACTGTCTTCCTCTTTTCTTTTTAAGGAGAGGGGAAACAGAGAACTTTCTTACTGATAGAATATTTCACAATCTATGGGAAACAACCTAGCTATTTCTATTCTCTTCTTGAAAGTGCTGTTTGGTTTCTGCTTGCATGACTATCATCGGCACATTTTTTTCCCCCTATAAATCTTTCCAACGTTTACAGTACGTGCCATTTGTGCTTTTCTCCTTATGTGGTCCAAAAATGTCTGCTGCCTCTTTCTGATGTTTGTGATTAGCCTCCCTCTTTCAAAACAGATAAGTGACTCATTTTGACTGCCCAGTGTATTTACAGCACTGTTCTGTAAAACCACATTGTGTGCCTTCAAGAGATTTTGCTTGTTTACTATTTTCCCAGGTATCACAGCCATATGTTAAATTGGTTCAATGTAACATGCAAGAATTATTTTTCTAGCTTCCAATGTTAAATAAAAGACAAATACATATTCTAGGCATAAAGACGTAATATCCTGATAATGACCATGCTTGAAGGAAAGGCAACCGTCAAATGAATAAATGGAAAACAAGAAATTCAGTAGGAAGATATTCAAATTCCCATGAAGACATTTGTACCTGGAAATGTCCTGGGGAGTAAAAGTGGCCTGTGTGATACTGACCACATCACCCATCGATTGCTGGTTGGTCTATACAAATAGGGCTAGCACCATATACTTAATACACCAATGCTTGTACTTTACTGACTTATAGTAAACTGACTACTAGAGCTTTAATTGGCATCTCAATTTATATTACTGTGACAAAATTATTTTATTTCTGTCAACAACCTAGTCAACAACATATATTACAATTCTTTTTATACAGAAAGTGTTAATCAAGGAGTGCAAACAAAATAAATAACAATGAAACATGGGTATATATTAAAGAGGCCATACCTAGACTTTTTATCTGCGATCCTGTAATGGGAAAACAAAGCAACCTCGAGACCTCCTCCAAGAGCTGTTCCATGCAAGGCACTTACAACTGGTTTGTTACTGGCTTCAATGACCTCTCCGACAGCCGTCAGCCATGGCTCTGATAATTAATTATTGGTAAGGCACATTAAATTACTGCATATTTAGCAGTGAAGAATTATACATAATAAATATAGCTGCAGCATTTTTCATTTTAATATACATAAAGAAATGTGCTGTCTTATTCAGCTTAAATCACAATAAAATTATAATCTATAGAAAAAGGAATGAAGAACATCTTATTCAATACACCTATTTGATAGGTGTAAGAAAACAATTCATAATTATTACATAGCATGTGAATCATGATAATTTATGCACAAATAAGAAAATCTAGTCATGTAAAAGAAATTTGTTTTAAAAGATAATTGCTAAGCTATTGGAAAGACAAAATGAGTGATAACGATTTTCTAAAAGATATCAAGACAAAGAAAAGGAAAGTAACCACACACATGTGAGGGAAAACATGTACTGAGAAAGCAGAGAAAAAGGATGCTGGAAGCAATGATATATACCCTCACAGTATTACACTTAGGAGCTAGGGTTGTTGAGAGTCACAATCTCCCATACAAGGTGGCAAAAATCTTGAATAGGAGAAATCTTCTCAGCTTGTGACTGACACCAATGACATTATATAGTTGAGTTATTTGAAAGCTGTCTCAATTTATGAAACACCACCTAATGTTCAACTTATTTGCTTATTAATTATACTTCCCGACATTCTAATTTTAAACTCATTGGCATTTTCATCACATTGTTTTACTATGTATCCTAGCTTCTCAGAAGTATATCTTTTGTTATATTATTAGCTTACAATGTAAAAAACAGACCAGTACACAATAAAACAAATTAAAATATCTTAAAAGGACCAGTCTGTGTATTATCTTCTTCTTCTTCTGCGTTCACCCGGAGAGTTTTTTCGGACATAATTGCGTTGTGTCTGATTACAGCAGAGCTGCATTCTTGCACCGTTAGGATGACACATCCGACTTCTGCAAGCATTTGTTGACCAGGTTAACCTTCCCGGGGTCCGTGTATTATAAATTTCCAAGACGAGGATAACTCACACACATTGGGGAGAAAAAAAGATAATTGGCAAAAAGGGTAAGGGGGGGGGGGGGGGGGGGGGGGTTTGTGTGTGTGTGTGTGTGTGTGTGTGAGTGTGTGTGTGTGTGTGTGTGTGAGAGAGAGAGAGAGAAAGAGAGAGAGAGAGAGAGAGAGAGAGAGAGAGAGAGAGAGAGAGAGAGAGAGAGAGAGAGAGAGAGAGAGAGAGAGAGAGGTGTAATGGCAAGGAAAAGACACAACAGAACTTACAATAGTACACATATAAATGAATTTGAATAATGAAGACACAAACAATAGATTGCACGATGTATTGCCTGGCATGATTTGCTGCATCTCATCAAGTAAATACTGCAGAATTACACAACATAAAGTAAAGTAACTAGATAAAGCCTTCAAGCTGAAATATACACATGTTCGCACAGTAATATCAATTGTCTACCAAGGTAATTTTATACTGAATATCATGAGGCTGGGTAAATCCCAGGGCTATACTGGTAATAGAAAACATAACTCTGCCTCTGATGGGGATTTAACCCAGACTACTGTCTTGGCAGGCAAGCACACAACCCACTATGTCAAAACACATAAAAGGCTGTATCAAGTGCAGAAAACAGCATAATATGACAGTACAGAATGCTATAAATGTAACGACCCATACAAACTAAACTGACAATTATCGTCACAGAAATATAATCTACTGTTTGGACAAGTGATTGCTATATGAAAACCTACCTTTGGGTGGCTTCCCAAATTCTCTGATATCAGCCCCAGATGGAAAGGTACTGCCTTTACCAATGATAACTATGGCTTGCACCTTGCCATCCCTGTTAGCTTTTTGAATCCCATTCAGGAGACCCTCTCGAACATGAATGCTGTGAAATAGTTTTTAGTGATTATTAGTGGAATACAATTTACTATACAAATCATGTGCATCGTGCTTCAGTGGATACACTTTACTATACAATCAGTGCCATCTCTTCAGTGGATACACGTTTACTATACAATCAGTGTCATCTCTTCAGTTGATGAGTTTGATTATACAATCAGTGTCATCTCTTCAGTGGATACACTTTACTATACAATCAGTGCTCATCTTCTTCAGTGGATACACTTTACTATAACAATCAGTGCCATCTCTTCAGTGGATACAATTTACTATACAATCAGTGTCATCTCTTCAGTGGATACAATTTACTATACAATCAGTGCCATCTCTTCAGTGGATACACTTTACTATACAATCAGTGTCATCTCTTCAGTGGATACACTTTACTATACAATCAGTGTCATCTCTTCAGTGGATACAATTTACTATACAATCAGTGTCATCTCTTCAGTGGATACAATTTACTATACAATCAGTGTCATCTCTTCAGTGGATACTCTTTACTATACAATCAGTGTCATCTCTTCAGTGGATACACTTTACTATACAATCAGTGTCATCTCTTCAGTGGATACAATTTACTATTCAATCAGTGTCATCTCTTCAGTGGATACAATTTACTATACAATCAGTGCCATATCTTCAGTAGATACACTTTACTATACAATCAGTGTCATCTCTTCAGTGGATGAGTTTCACTATACAATCAGTGTTGTCTCTTCAGTGGATACAATTTACTAAACAATCAGTGTCATCTCTTCAGTGGATGACACTTTCATTATACATCAGTGTCATCTCTTCAGTGGATGAGTTTCATTACTATAATCAGTGTCTCTCTTCAGTGGATAAGATTTACTATACAGTGTCCGCTCCTCAGTGGATAAGACTACATACTGTCAGTGTCCACTCTTAGTGGTAGATAAGTTGTACTATACAATCAGTGTCCTCTCTTCAGTGGATGAATTTTTACTGTACAATCAGTGTCACCCTCTTCAGTGGATGAATTTTACTGTACAATCAGTGTCATCTCTTCAGTAGATAAATTTCACTATACAATCAGTATCATCTCTTCACTAGATAAGATTTACTATACAATCAGTGTCCTTTCTTCAGTGGATGAGTATCATTATACAATCAGTGTTCTCTCTTCAGTGGATAAGATTTACTATACAGTGTCCTCTCCTCAGTGGATAAGATCACAATACTGTCAGTGTCCCTCTTTGGTAGATAGGTTGTACTATACAGTTATTGACTTCGGTGGATGAGTGTTACTATACAATCAGTGTACTCTCTTCAGTGGATGAATTTCACTATACAATCAGTGTCCTCTCTTCAGTGGATGAATTTCACTATACAATCAGTGTCCTGTCTTCAGTGGATGAATTTCACTATACAATCAGTGTCCTCTCTTCAGTGGATGGATTTCATTATACAATCAGTGTCCCTTTTCAGTGGATTAATTTCACTATACAATCAGTGTCGTCCCTTCAGTGAATGAATTTCACTATACAATCAGTGTCCTCTCTTCAGTGGATTAATTTCACTATACAATCAGTGTCATCTCTTCAGTAGATGAATTTCACTATACAATCAGTATCATCTCTTCACTAGATAAGATTTACTATACAATCAGTGTCCTTTCGTCAGTGGATGAGTATCATTATACAATCAGTGTTCTCTCTTCAGTGGATAAGATTTACTATACAGTGTCCTCTCCT
Source organism: Cepaea nemoralis (assembly GCA_014155875.1). Taxonomy (NCBI): domain Eukaryota; kingdom Metazoa; phylum Mollusca; class Gastropoda; order Stylommatophora; family Helicidae; genus Cepaea; species Cepaea nemoralis. The sequence goes on from JACEFZ010009947.1 coordinate 551,761, forward strand.
CAGTGGATAAGATTTACAATACTGTCAGTGTCCCTCTTTGGTAGATAGGTTGTACTCTACAGTTATTGTCTTCGGTGGATGCGTGTTACTATACAATCAGTGTCCTCTCTTCAGTGGATGAATTTCACTATACAATCAGTGTCGTCCCTTCAGTGGATGAATTTCACTATACAATCAGTGTTCTCTCTTCAGTGGATTAATTTCACTATAAAATCAGTGTCCTCTCTTCAGTGGATTAATTTCACTATACAATCAGTGTCCTCTCTTCAGTGGATTAATTTCACTATACAATCAGTGTCCCTTTTCAGTGGATTAATTTCACTATAAAATCAGTGTCCTCCCTTGAGTGGATGAATTTCACTATACAATTAGTGTCCTCTCTTCAGTGGATTAATTTCACTATACAATTAGTGTCCTCTCTTCAGTGGATGAATTTCACTATACAATCAGTGTCCTCTCTTCAGTGGATGAATTTCATTATACAATCAGTGTCCTCTCTTCAGTGGATGAATTTCACTATACAATCAGTATCCTCTCTTCAGTGGATGAATTTCATTACACTGTGTCCTCTCTTCAGTGGATGAATTTCACTATACAATCAGTGTCCTCTCTTCAGTGGAAGTTTCACTATGTAATCAGTGTGATAAGTTGTACTATACAGTTAGTGTCCTCTCTTCAGTGGACAAGTTTTACTATACAATCTGTTCGTTTGTATGTTTGCTTCTTCATTTCAGCATAAGTATCATTACTGGTGTGTGTGTGTGTTGGGCTGACAGATAAAGACTGCTTTCCCAAGCAGTCGTCACATAGTGTACAGAGATTTTTTTTCAGAACTCACAGCATCACTGAGAATCAACCATACATCTCACAATGTGTGAGGCAGGCATTCTAAGCTCTCAATCACACATTTGATCAGTGTTCCCTCTTTAGTCAAGGATTTTTACTAAACAGTGTCCTCTCTTTAGTCGAATTTTACGACTCAGTCAGTGTCCCCTCTTTGGCGGATGTAATAATATAGCACAATTCTATGCCATGTCTCCACCTTACTAAGGTAGAGGGGTTTGAGAGTTCCAATGACCTCAAGAGCTATGCCGACAGTAGCACAGCTACTGGTAGGGTCTCCCATGTCGGACAGGTCAAGGGATAACCAGACGAAGAGAGACACACACCTACTGCTTTGCATGTAGACTGGGGACAGTCAAAGGCTAGGGAGAACACACTCGAAAAATGCTTGTCAAAATCAGATGTGCTGAGCCACATGCTTGACAAAATAGTGCAATGTAACTTAATCAATCAATGATGTCACAAATTAAAATTAATCAGTATGGTGCCAACCCCGTGAAGTCCCATCAGGCGGTGATAGTGCCAGGCCCCCCTCCCCCTGCCTCGATGGGGTCCACCCAATGCTACTGGTGGTCACCTTCCCCTGTGCTATGGAGTCAAGGCACAGAGGAGTAGGGTAAGAGCTATTGACCAAACACCCCGGACACTCAACATACTACAGTGGAATGCCGAGGAGTTTTTAACAAGAAAGTCTTCCTAACAAATCGTCTTCATAAAGATAGAATAGATGTGGCATGTATTCAAGAGACACACCTCAATGTCCATCACAGATTCTCAGTCAGAGGATATCAGGCCACACGTTTCGACCACGAAGGACACAGGAGGAGTTCTAATGCTTACACAAAACACAATCCTTGCCGTGAAGTATCTGTGATCTCTAGCAACCAAACGGAAATTATAGGTGTTGATATAATGATAAAGGACGTGAAAATAAGAATTTACAATCTGTATAGCCCAGCAGATAGGACCTTACACTTTCAAACATGAAAATAACTGACACAAACTGCATTATTGTTAGAGACTTTAATAGCTGTTCAGAAAGATGGGGATACCCAGATACTGACAACAGAGGAGATGAAGTGGAGGACTGGGAAATAGACTCTAATCTCCATCTACTCAACAAAATGGATGACACACCAAGCTTCTACTCTAGAAGATGGTTTACCACTTCTACTCCAGACTTAGCTTTCTGCACAGGAGACATCCTCCCTAAAATCGATCACCATGTGCTTGACCAATTAGCAGGTAGTGACCACAGACCAATCAAGCTTGTAATGAATATGGAGTATGTTCCACAGGAGCAAAAGCCTTTGCCTCGCTGGAATTACAAACGAGCTGATTGGGATAGATTTGCCATACTAACAGACAAATATTGTGAAAACATAAATACACGACATGGCAACATGAAACAAATGGTGGAAAGTCTAAACAAAGCAATAATACAGGCGGTCACTGAGTCCATTCCAAGAGGAGCGAGGAAAAATTACAAACCATACTAGACTGAAGAACTACAAATTTTGGAGGACAAAGTTGAAGATGCCAGGAAGACAGCAGAGATAGAACAAACAACTGAAGCAAACATCTGTCTCAAAGCCATCTCAGCAAAATATAAAAGAACAGTAAATCAAACAACAAGAGATTGTTGGAGGGAAAAAACAGAAAACCTGAACTTTGACAGGGATGGAAACAAACTATGGAAACTAGTGAAAGCCATGAACAATGAAGGACCCAGAAACAAGCAAATAATAATTAAACAAGGAAATGCTTGCTTACAGGAAAAAAGGCTGCAAATGCACTAATGAACACTATGCCAGTGCAAACCACATTGATATTACAACCGAACAGAAGAAGCAATTAAAGATAAACACACACATCATAGTAATACAGAGACAGCAGCAGAATATATGATGGCAAATCTACCAATGGAAGAAATGGAACAGGCAATGAATACCCTAAAAAGAAGAAATCCCAGGAAAGGATGGAATCACAAATGAAATCCTAATAGGACTAGGCACTAAAGCAAAAAAGAAACTGGTAACAGTCCAAAATTACAGCTGGAAGAGAGGAATAGTCCCACAGGCATGGAAGGAAGCTATACTAATACCAGTCCCAAAGAAAGGTAAAGACATGGTAGAAACAAATAGCTATCGATCTATCAGTCTACTTAGCTGTGTAGGAAAATTAATGGAATGCATTATCAATGGCAGGCTAACATGGCAACTGGAATGCATGCTCTTAAACGTTCCGGTGTGCTGATGCCGAGGTTAGGGGTTCAACCCCTACACCGGATTTTTTTTTTTAGCATATCCTTTACAGGACTTAGCTGTCAACACCGGCATCTTTCAGCTGTATGTTGATCTCTTGGCAAGATTACGCTCAGTAGTTTGCCATTGCTTTCTGAGCGGCCGGCTCACATACCCCGTAAGTTACCGATGCGATTCGAACCACTGCTGATTTGAACCATCATCACGTTACCTGACGAGAGTATACGAGATTACGGAGAAAAGTCATAACCTCTAAGCCACGAGGATAGCTGGACTAAAATATTGACCTATTGTCCCTGACTTGGGGACGTTAATTACAAGTACCTCTGAAGTCGGAGTGGGTTCGCCTGATGGCGAGGGACACTGTTAATAGGGAAAACTAAACCACACGCAAAATTCAGTCCATCACTACTATAAATAGGGTGTATTGACTACGCTTGAATTCAAAGCGAGCCAGTGAAAAAAAAAAACAACAAACTCTTAACACCACACCAAACAGGATTAAGAAAGTACAGATCCACTGAAGATCAAATAACATATTTAGCTCAGGAGATAGATGCCTTCCAAGAGAAAAAGCACACACTAGCGGTCTGGATAGATTTAGAAAATACATTTGATAAAGTATGGAAGGAAGGACTGAAAGTAAAACTGAAAAAAAATGCATGTTTGTGGGAAAATGTACAAATGGATCAGCCACTACCTTGAGAACAGAACTGCGAGGCTTAGTTTAGATGCTTGTTTGAACGCTCTCAGCTGGGGAATATGAGGGATCCATGGATGAAAGGGCCTGGCTGTTACTCGCTCACTATCGCATGGAGGTAAAGTGCTGAGCCGGCAGCACATGTAGGCTGCCTCATGAGCAGGCACAAAAGGTGGCAAGGTGTTTCAGTCGCACAAAATGGTTACAATGAAAGTCTGTATCTATACTCAAAAAGTGAGCATAGTCAAAGGTGGAAAAATGTCTCAAAAACACGAAATGGAATGCTTGACTAGCAAATCCATTACGCAAAAGTCTGAAGCGAAAGCTTGATGAGTGGATGTCGACCACAGACTGTCCGACCCTGGTTTGTGTGGGGAGCGACCAGTGGCAAACGAAATGTCCAAAACATGGAAGTGAGGAATGTAAAGCCGCCATGAGCAGGAAGTGGCGATACCTCGAGTGAGCCCAGTCCCAGAGATCCGGCTCTGCAATTATGGAAGCCTCCTTGGATAGCGGGGAATGCCCATGGTCTGCCTCTGCCTTCCCTTGAGGGTTGACTGTGATGTCTTTGACCGTTCTACCTTGACCAGCTGAGATGTGGGTGACACCACAGCAGTAAGAGTCTAACATCCCTCGAAACCCAGTGAAGGCAAACCCATAAAAATGCCCGCTGAAGTCGAATGTACTGGCCTCAGGGCGCAAATAAATCCGGCACAACGTATAAACGTCAGAGTGAAATGTCCTTCGTGCGGAACAGCTCTAACTAACTAATCTTCTGAATGTCCTCGGCGTCCGGAACAGCTTTGACTAGCTAGTTTTCCGACTGTCCCTCGTGCTCGGAACAACTCTGACTATCTAGTCTTCTGAATGTCCTTCGTGTCCGGAACAGCTCTGACTAGCTAGTTTTCCGAATGCCCGTCATACCCGAAACAGCTCTAACTATTTTTGTTTTCCGAGCAAAGTGACTAGCACATGTCCGAAACGAAAACTCACTGAGTGGATACCATCTGCAGTCTGACTGTCCTTGGTTTGTGTGGGGAGCGGCACATAGCAAACGAGAGGCCCAATACATGGAAGTGAGGAATTAAAGCAGCCATGAGCAGGATGTGACGATTCCCTCGGTGAGCCCAGCACCAGCACGCTATGTGTCGGCTCTGCAACTATGGAAGCCACCCTGGATGGCGGAAAATGCCATGGATTGTCCCTGCCTTTCCTTGCAGGCTGATCGTGATGTGTTTGACCGTTGTAACTTGATCAGCAGGGATGTGGACGGCTCCACAAAAGTGAGAGTCCCCCAGGAATGCTAACCTGGTCAAAAATGCACGCTAAAGTCGGATGTGTTCGCCTAAGGGTTTCGGCCCATGGGTGCCTAACCAGACATCTGAAAAAACACTCCGGATGAACGCAGCAGAAGAAGAAGAAGAACTGCGAGGACAAAAGTACAAGGACAAACTAGCAAAAAGATGCTGTTGGACCAAGGAAGAGTTCTTTCATCAACATTATTCCTAGCATATATAAATGCCATCATGGAAAATTTTCCAGCCAGAGTACACACATCCTCCTTTTCAGATGACCTAGCCATATGGACATCTGAAGAATATATTAGTACAGCTAACAGCAGAATACAGCAAGCCTTATTAGCGCTAGAGGACTGGTCAAAATCATGGCTTGTGAAGATAAGTGAGGAGAAAACAACTTGTACAGTGTTCTCCCTCTCAAATAAAACTCAGCAACCTAAGCTGGTATTGAATGGAAAAATATTGCGCCATGAATGGTCACTAATGACGAACATTTCACATGACATTTAATTAATATAAATGGGCAGCTATTTTTAACTGTTTATTAGGTCACAGCACATCCTATCCAAAATTCTTAAATTAACAGTTGAGTGCATTTTTCTCGGAGACTCAGAGATTCTCATTCTTTGTATGATGCTTTCGGTGGGCCGCCCTGCGGAAAGAGGCCAAGCCATATGAGGTAAAACCCGGTGCAATGAAGTAAATCCTCTCGACATCCTATTGAAAGAGGAATGTGACCTTTACTTTCCTTTGACTGAAAAGCACAATAAAATATACATCTTGCCAGGTTCGTTAGCAATGTGACAGACTTTTAATGAATAATAAACAATTGGTGGCCATTTTTAATTATTAATTAGGTCACGGCACATCCTATCGAAAAATAGATATGTCAAGTTAGGCCTCGCCACACCGGACACAATCACAATGATATATTATATGGTACACTGTTGTCCGTATAAAAATAAACAAGCAACTGTAATAGAAAGAATTTGTCAGCTTCCAATTTATCAAGCCACGATAAAAACTACCCCATTTCTTCATATCCCTTTGCACTTCCTGATTGTAGATCACGACACAAAAATATTTATAATACAGTCAGGTCTTAGTCAGATATGACTGAGCTACCGTATGACAGTAGACGGTACTACCTGCTTTCTGTCAGCGCCGAATGTTGGGCGGCGCTTACCAAACCCGACACCCCACATTGTGCCAACGGCTTCGGGCGGCAGAGCGCAATTGGGAGGGTACAAGCCTTATCCTGGTGCGAGGAAATGCAATTCAAAGACAAAATAAGTCATGGCAGGGCAGACCAGGCCCTAAGCCTTGGTTGGCAGCTGGTCTAGGATCGAAGCTCCGATAGGCGGACAGTTAGAGCATTGCTTTGCTGATCCGGCAGCTTCTGCAGCTTGTCTTCTTCCAGATGTATAGGTGTTAATTTTCCTCTGGAGTGAACTAGGCAGGCCGAGAGAGGGATCATGCTGCATGGGCAACACATGGTTTCTTTATTTTAGCCCAGGCTTTGTGCTATGGAGAGGCAATAACTCCATCCCTGGTCTTAACCGGTCTCGGAATCAAAGCGAGAGGCAACTGTTACGGGTTATATGTCCTTGTCAGTTGGCGTAGACATGGGGCGCCACGCGTTGCCTCTGATGGTGGGAGACACCTACAGGTGTCACTGATCAGCTACCGCCCGCCTGGGCAGCCCCCGGCCAATTGGGTGCTGATCCGCCACAGCCTGCCTGTTTCAATGGGTGCTTGGGGCTAGGACAAAATCTGAATTGCAGGCTGTAAAACCAATGCACCAGGTACTAATAAAAAGAATAATAGAAACCTCTAGCTACGGCTTGCAACCTGGAACGTGAGAACCATGTGTCCAGGATTTTCCACTGACTTGACAAATATTGACGATGTGAGAAAAACAGCTGTGATTGATGCTGAACTCAATCGTCTTAACATTGATATTGCTGGCCTGCAGGAGACTCGGCCTCGCTGAGGAAGGGTCACTCAGGGAAAACAATTACACCTTTTTTTGGAAGGGAAGAGGGCAGGCAGAAAAAAGGCAACATGGTGTGGGCTTTGCAGTGAAGAATTCGCTACTGGGAATGATTGATATCCCAGCTGGAGGTAATGAAAGATTATTATCACTGCGCTTGGCAACCTCCTGTGGATTTTCCACCATTCTCACTCGCTTTCTCCTGATGATGTGAAGGATACATTCTATGAGCAGCTAGACTCTGCGATCAAGGCAGTTCCAAAATCCGACTACATTTATATGCTCGGTGATTTCAATGCTCGTGTGGGCAAGGACTCGAGTTCATGGCCAGTGTGCCTTGGAAAATACAACATCGGTCGCATGAATGATAATGGACAAAGGCTGCTGGAGCATTGCACTAGAAATGACCTATGTATTACAAACTCCTTTTTTAAAACAAAAGAGCTGCATAAGGTCACATGGAAACATCCAAGATCCGACCATTGGCATTAGCTGGACTTCATTATCACACGGAGACAACATCTGAACCATACATCATTAACTCGAAGTTACCACAGTGCTGACTGTGATACAGATCATTCTTTGGTTGTTGCAAGGGTTAGACTGAGACCAAAGAGAATCTACACAGCTAAATACAAGTCTAGCCCCAGGATTAATATTATTAACACTCACGATCCTGGAAAGCGCTTTGAATTTCAACAGCAACTTGAAGACGCTTTCAATGATACATCAGAAAATTGTATAGTAAATGATAAATGGAGTAAACTTAAGGAAACTATTTATAAAATAGCGGTAGGGGTTTACGGCACTGTGGATCATAAGAGGCAGGACTGGTTTTCGGCAAACAGCCAGATACTGCAGCCCTTGATTGATAAAAAGAAGATAGCTCTCTTAACCCTTTAACAGGCACAGCGCCTGATAGCGTTCGATGCGTTAAACAGGCGTAGCGCCCAATCGCGTCTTTGATGACTAGTCGTTTTAAAAATGCGATCTCTCGGTTTTCCGACACTTCCGATCGCTACTTTCACTTTCGCCGATAGCTTGACAACGTGGCCGCCATTTGTAAACGCGCTACAATGACTTTGAACAGACTTTAACGGACTTTTTTTGATAGTTTTCGGGATTTTTACGCTGTTTTTCAAAATGGATTTCGGCGATTCTTCAAGTGATAGCCGAGATTTCGCTCTGTTCAATTTAAATGACATTAAAGGGCACGAAGTTGATTATTAATCGGAGCTAGATATCAGTGCAAAGCGTTACTTTGCATTAGCAGTCGTGAGTCGGACTTTAAGAAAGTGATTATGATTCTGAAAATGTGTTTGTAAATTACCGTATAGATGACGGAAAATCACAAACAACATGCCGTATTTCGTAAATATTTGTGTTCATATATGGATTACTGGCAACAATCACGTAAGTAACATATTCTGCATGCTTTTCCCTTCATTGTGTTGTTTATTTTACTAAAATCGGTTGACTAACACCTTATTTGTGATGTTTTTACTAACGCGACCCGAAATTTTACAGAACCTGAAAAAATCTTGCCCGTTCAGGGCTACAAAACGGACAAGCGTCTGCCCTGTAAAGGGTTAAGAAACAAGGAAAGACCAACGTGTAACACTCTGAGTGAGCTGAAGCAAGCGAAGAAGGATGTACAAAAGGCTGCCAGGCAGTGTGCGAATGACTATTGGATCAAGTTATGTGAGTCCATTCAAATCGCAAGTGATAAGGGAAACATCAGAAGCATGTATGAAGGGATAAAGAAAGCCTGTGGTCCAATGATCAAAAGAAGTGCACCGCTGAAAACCTTGACGGGAGAAATCATCACTGATAAGAAACAGCAGATGGACAGATGGGTAGAGCACTATTTAGAGCTTTACTCAAGTGAGACCAAGCTAGCGGATGATGCCCTCAACGCCATAGAGGCTCTACCAACTCTTGACCACCTGGACACACTTCTACCATAACAGAAGTTAAGTGTGCTATAAATGAGCTTGCATCTGGCAAGGCTCCAGGTAAGGATGGGATTCCAATAGAGGTAATCAGGAGTGGGCAAGACACACTCGCTCTACAGATCCACCAGCTAATAGAGCTATGCTGGCGAGAAGGACAAGTCCCACAGGATTTCAAAGATTCAAACATCATAACGCTGTACAAGAACAAGGGCGATCGGAGCGACTGCAACAACTATAGGGGTATCTCACTTCTGTGTATTGTTGGGAAAGTATTTGCCAGAATTGTTCTGCGCAGACTTCAAGTCCTGGGAGATCAAGTCTACCCCGAATCACAGTGCGGCTTCAGTCAGAACCGGTCTACCATTGATATGATATTCTCATTGTGACAGATGCAAGAAAAATGCCGGGAACAAAATCAGCCACTGTTTATTGCCTTCATCGACCTCACAAAGGCATTCGATTTGGTTAGTCGTGAGGGTCTTTTCAAAGCATTAAAGAAGATTGGGTGCCCACCAACTCTTCTGTCCATTCTGGAATCGTTCCACACAGGCATGAAGGGTATAATCAAGTTTGATGGTTCAACTTCAGAAGAGTTTGAAATCAAGAGTGGAGTTAAGCAAGGTTGTGTACTAGCCCCCCACTCTCTTTGGGATATACTTTTCACTTCTACTGAAATATGTCTTTCGTGATCAGGATGACGGTATATACATTCACTCACGCTCAGATGGTGGCCTCTATAATGCTCAGAGATTGAAGGCTAAGACCAAAATTAGCAGGGTACTAATCAGAGAGTTGCTGTTTGCGGATGATGCTGCGATTACGACCCACTCTGAGGAAGAATTACAACATCTACTATCTGCATTCTCCAATGCTTGTTCTGAATTTGGTTTAACAATTAACAAAAAGACGACAGATTATGTCACAAGGTGCACATGGTGTACCATCAATCTTTATTGATGACGCCGAACTGGAGATAGTAGACCATTTTACGTATCTAGGATCAGAGGTAAATTGCAAATTATCCCTCGATCAGGAAATCAATATCAGGATTGGCAAGGTAGCAACAACAATGAACATGTTAGCAAAAAGAGTCTGGGAGAACAGGAAGCTTACTGCCAAAACAAAAGTCCTCGTCTACCAAGCCTGTGTCCTTAGTACTCTTCTTTATGGCAGTGAAACCTGGACAACTTACTCACTGCCAAGAGAAACGTTTAAACAGCTTTCATATGCGATGTCTGCGAAGAATACGTGGTATTAAGTGGCAAGACAAAATCACAAATACTGAAGTATTGGAAAGATCAGGTTGTGTGACGGTGTATTCCATGCTCAGTCTTCGTAGACTTAGATGGATAGGACACGTTAGGAGGATGTATGATGGTAGAATACCAAAGGACATCTTTTTTGGTGAATTACAGACGGGTAGGAGATCTCAGGGTCGGCCTCTGCTATGATACAAAGATGTGTGTAAGCAGGACATGATTGATACAGGCATAGATATAATGCACATTGGGAGCAAGTCGCCGCTGAACGTGTTGCATGGAGGGCAAACATCAGAAATGGAATAAAGACAAAAGAGAAAATGATTGCAGATAAAGCACACACAGAGCGTGAGAGACGTAAGATGGTGCACAATGGTGGAAATGACCAGGTTTTCACATGCATCTACTGTGGGCAAACATTTGCAGCAAGAATTGGCCTTACCAGCCACACTCGCCACCGCCATGGGGCGTAATTATTAAGCCTTTTTGAAGCACAATGTACCAAACTATCGTCTGTCAAGACGGAAAGGTGCCAATGGTGATATTATTAATAACTCCGCTTAGAATTAAGGTACAGTTTTCATTGAGATACCGTTGGATTCGTCTTGTCAAGCTGTATTCAACTATGATGATTTCATAAGTACAAACCCAATTTTTAAATATCTCTATATGCGCTAGTTATAGGTTATAATTGTAGTTATGTTATAGTAAATTAATTATTTATAAATAATAATTAATATAAACTAAAGTTTTAATTTTATTTAACTTAATAAACTATTATTGGGGGTATTGGCATTGGATTGGATTTATAAATTTATACCTGAGTGCATTTACCGGCGGGTTGTTGATTTCAAGGATTGCGATATTCCCATCTGCTATGTAATCAACCATCTCTGCAGCTTAATTAAACTGTTGCACTTGAATAGTTACCCGCTAACGGTAACAGAACTTAATATTAAACAATTTGTAATGTATGTCTCTTGCACAGGTCAGAGTACAGTGCCAGATACTGACAACTGTGTTACAGTTCACGAACCTCAGGTCGTGACCCTTGACCCAACATCGCTTTACATCTCAAATTTATTTCGGTGATTTGTTGTATTCTTCTCCTTCATCGTCTTTAAAAAGTGGCAAATGAGTTAAATTAAGGCAAGTTAAGTTAGCTGCATATCCTTTACAGGACGTAGCAGTCAACCCCACCATTTTGGCTGTTCGTGATTTCTGGGCAAGTTTTTGTGTTCAGTAGTTTGCCAACTAGATGCAAGATCGAAGGGAGCAGACCAAGAGGAAGACCGAGAGGAAAATACCTGGATAGCTTGGCCACATGGCATGGATGAGACAGAAACACTGAGCTGATCCACGACGCTGGTGATCGAGTGAAACGACGAGTCATGACCGCCCACGCTTTCCGGCATGGCACATGATTGATTGATTGATTGAGTTTGCCAATGCTTTCTGAACGGCCGGCTCCTATATATACCTTTTTCCAAAAAAAAAAAAAACAAACCCAGCACCGCTGAGTATCGAACCCGGGTATACGTGCTTACAAATCGTGTTCGCAAGCTCTTGCACACTCTGTTACTACAATGTCCAACAATTGTTGTAGGTCTGTTGAATTATCAATTATCCGCCAACAATACTGTGTCATCTGCATAGCGTTTGTGACGGCGTGACTTATTTGTTGAAGAGGTTTTCATATTTGTTGTCGTTTCTGATTATTTTGGAATAGCATTGTTCTCTCTACATTGCTTGTTTTTTTTTTCTTTATTTTTTCTTTTGGATACTAGGTCATAACTTAATATTATTTGAAATGTCAAATACCAATAAACACCAATCACATCAATACTTTCATTTGTCTACGTGCAGGTCAGCATGGTCGAATGGGTAAGAACGCGTGTTCTTAAACATCCGTTGTGCTGATGCCGAGGTTAGGGGTTCACCTCAACACCGGACAGCTGGAATAAAATGTTGACCTGTCGTCCTTGACTTGAGGACGTAAATTACAAGTACCTCTGAAGTCGGAGTGGGTTCGCCTGATGGCGAGGGACACTGAATAGGGAAAGCTAATCCACACACAAAATCCAGTCCATCACTACTATACATAGTGTCTATGGACTACGCTTAAGTTCAAAGCTAGCGAGCGCAATAAAAAATTGTCTACATAAAGTGTTTATAAACATGCTACAATTGGACTTCTGACCAAATTTTTTGATGTTACTTTGTTATCCAAATGTTATATCGTGCAGCGCCACCACTGATTTTCATTTCCCTTCTGTCCCGTATGAGGAAATGCGCATTATTTCGCAGTATTTTGAGCAGCTCGTTCATTTGAAATCCGTTCCAATGGCTTTATTACAAAAGCATGAAAGAAACATTAACAAGTGTGATAGAATTAAACCAAGCATTCATTTTGAATGGATTTTGCACCATGGGTTGGTCAGAAGAAGTCGCCGTAGGCATTCAGGCAAGTATCCTATTGCTTACGTAGGCGGCGAATGCTGTCCGCAAAAAAAGGGATTGTGGTTGCTCACCGAACCAAGTGTTTACCGCGTTCATTACGCCTGCATCTATGTGAAATCGTTCTTCTTGAAAGCTTTCTTTGGAGGTCCGAACAAATGAAAATTACATGGTGACAAATTAGGACTATAGGCTGGGTGTTGCAGAATGTCCCATTTCTACCAAGCTAATGCTAAAGCACTTCCTACCAACTCTATGCTACCAGTGCCAAACCTGGACAATGACAGAAAAGGAGAAAAGAAAAATCACAACAACAGAAATGCGATTCCTGAAAAGAATACTCAACGTATCAAGAAGAGATAAGATCAGAAATGAAGACATCGGGACTAAAGTGGGGGTTATAGCAGCACTAGATTTTATTAGAAAGCAGCAAGTCAAATGGTTTGGCCATGCAAGTAGGTTACCAGTCAACAGCATACCACAACAAGTAATGATGTACAGACCAGATGGAAACAGAGGAAAAGGCCGACCACGTAAACGTTGTACGGAGGGAATAGCAGAGTCCATGGGAATATCGATGCATGAAGCCCATAATCGGGCACTCTCACGATGTTTATACTTCACCTCGACGCCGCAAGGTACAAGAGAAACTTGATGAGATGAGATGAGACCAAGCTAATGCTTCCTGCACAATCTTTGCAACATGCGGATGGGCATTAGAAAGCATGCCGCGTCGTTTATTCTTGATGGATTTTTGCAGCTTGTGTAACAGTATAGCTTAGGAGTAAATAGTTAGGGAATGCTGCGCATTCATTAACTAGTGGGAAACCATAGTTGGTGAACGTGTGTGCACGAATGGATAGACGTATCCAGGGCTTGGACACACGTCACTTGGGGACTGGGAATTCAGGAGGTAAACAACAAGAATGTAGGAGTTTTCCATCATGTTGACGATGAATGATTTTCACCTAATAAACGTATGAATTTATAAAAGACGAGACTTGTCCACTATATTATCACGAGCCTTCCACACTCAGCATTGTTATATCATCTCGGCCACTGTGATATAGGCTGAATTGGTGCCGTCGACCTCAAGCAAACATGGGGTGTAGCGAAGATTGTTGACAAGCGAAGAACAAACGAAGGAGTGCTTTGTCTACGTCTGGAAACAGATATTATGGAAGTTTTCAAGTAATTAATAAGAGACGCAACAACTGAAAGCCCGCCCAGGGGTAGTTGTTGTGATTTCTCAGTGTTTATTAAGAGGATTTCTCAGTAAAGGTCAGAAGGTTTGATGATCTTATTTTATAGAAAGACTGATAGTTTTGTATGCATAACTCAATAATATGCAGTGCCTTGATCGCTGACCTACGCTGTTTTTTTTGATGAGATCAAGAATTGCCGTTTTACAGCGAAAATTGCAAATGATATAATGATGTCGCCGCCGATTGCATCTTACGATTTATAAAGTAACCTTGTACCTCGGGAAATAAATTGTCTTTACACCCGAACGATCAGCTCCAAATAAAACAGAGAACTATCGAGAATGAAAAAATTTATGAGCATGGTTTCAGCTCACTGGACTGTTTGAGGTGGAGTCAAGGTCAAATTGCACTTTCTGTAATTCTCGAATCAAGCTGGTCAACAGTCACTTCAGCTAAGTGAAGGCGTTGATGAATCTGGTCAACTTGTCTCAAGTCAAATTGGTTTCAATTGATTTAAACTGACTGTTGTTGGAACGCCACATAACAAGTAATGTTCCGAGTGCTGAAACAGAGTGGCCATCGTCAGGCTTGAATCCATCCATTGTTGACTTGCTCGTTTTTTCTCTGAAACGTATGGATGTTCCAGATATGTTGTCGTGTCAGATTTGCTGAAACCGTTAAATGTTGTCGGTTGGAATACAGTGAAGGTGACCTTGCTTATCGGAAGGTAAACTCCAGAATTTTTAGTCAAGCAATCAATCGATCAGTCAATCAAGTAATCAATCGATCAATTAATCAAGCAATCAATCGATCAGTCAATCAAGTAATCAATCGATCAATTAATCAAGCAATCAATCGATCAGTCAATCAAGCAATCAATCGATCAATTAATCAAGCAATCGATCAATCAGTCAATCAATCGATCAATCAATCAAGCAATCAATCAGTCCGTATTGTATCGAGCGTTGTAAATTTAAAAGCCAAACGAGCATAATCAGCGGCATGTAAACAACTGGAAGGAATCGACTTCGATTGAGCTGAGAAGTCCAGAGGCTCTTCTTTTTCTGCTCCTTTCAAGTTTTGTCGATCAGAGTCCTTTTATATCAAGATCCTCGATTGGAATTTTTTGCGTCAGGATGGTCAATTAGAGTCTCTTTTATCAGGATTCGCGATTGGAACTGAAACCTTTTTTTTCATCAAGATCATCGGTTGGAATCTTTTTCGTCTAAGTTTAGGTAATGGATAGTTTTAAGATTAATTAATTGAACAGAATATTTCTTGATGATTACTTTGAAATAATATTGTTTGAAAATATTTGTATATTATATTGCTTGATAATTTCCATTATAGAATTTTAGGATGGAGCCCCAAGATTTTTCTCAGGTATTGAGTGGAGTTGGCGGAGCAATATCAAAGCTTGGATGCAGTATTGAGACAGCAAAGTGTAATCAGTGATGTGGAGAGATTTAATGGACAGGCGAATCAGTTTAAGAAATGGGTTATTTCTATTGAGAAACATGCTTATCTAGTGAACGCTACAGATGAGGATAAAAAGAATTTAGCATATAGAACTAGTACAAGTCCAGTTTCTGACCATATAAGAAGAAAGCTAGAAGCGGGAGGAGATGAAACCTGGGAACAATTCAAAACCGACCTGGCACATAAATACGCAGAAATTACTGATCCACAACACGCATTCTCAGTGTTGCGACAAACGAGACAAAATATTACGGAAAGTGTACAGCTATACAGTGATAGGTTAATCAATTTAGCTGAGGAGTCATTTTTGGGACAGAATGTACGAGCTGAAGAAGTGGAACGGATGTTGGTGGGGATTTTTGTTGATGGGATTAGGTCAGATGGATTAAAATTTAAATTATTGAGAGAGAATCCTGCAAGATTGTCACAAGCGGTAGATATCGCTATACAAGAAGAAAGCTTGAGGAGAAGGTTTAGATTGAGAGTAGGACGAGAGTTAGGTAGTAGTTCGGAAGATAGAATTGAAGAACCTATGGAAATAGGACAGTATAGACATGGATGGAGAGGAAGACGAGGAGAAGTACAGATGGTACAAAGAAACACTAACGTATATAATCAAGGTAGAGAAGGACAAGTGAGAAATACTGTAAGAAACATGGAAGGTAACACAAATAACACAAATGTGGTTTGTTGGGGATGCCACCAACGTGGGCACATTTTTCGCTTCTGTGGTAACAGACGTGTCCCATCGAATACACAAAATAATAGAGGTGTTCAGACGAGTACACAGAACAGAACTGCAAATAGCAGATCAGCAAATGGGAATTATGGAGAAATGCAGAGAAATTTTAGAAGATCAGGAAATCAGGGAAATGGGCATCCCGCTTACTGAACAGGATCGGCAGTAGGGGGGAAGATAGTAAGATCCAAAAGATGCATCAATGTATTAAAAACCCAAATGATGAGTATAATAGGACATTTAGAAATAGAAACCATAAGAAGTTATCTCCCCAAGGCGAGATAAAACAGTTGTCACTAAATATGGTTGATCCTAGCTCATGTATAGTAGAAATAGGGAAATATAAAGTTAGAACATTAGTTGACTCGGGAGCACAAGTTAGCGTGATTAAAGAAACATTTTTATATCGAATGTTAAAAAATTGTAAAATATTTAGAATTCAGGAGAATCTTCATTCGGTAAGTGGACACAGATTAGAAGTGCTTGGACAAACGATGATAAATTTTAAATTAGGAGGGATAAATGTTAGGCATATGTTCCATGTGGTCAAGGATTTAAATAGAAATATGATATTGGGTAGAGATTTTTTATTGAAAAATGGGGTGAGACTTTTTTTTGATTTGCATAAATTAAAATTCCAAGATGTGTATGTAGATTTGGAAGAGGATATGCATGTGTCGACACTAGTTAGAGTCAAAACGACCATGAATTTGAAACCACAAACGGTTAATTTAATACAGGCAAAAATGAAAAAAAACCCATACTTTTCGGTTGGACAAACAGTTAAAATAACGGAATTAGAGAGAGAAATAATACAGGAACCGGGCTTAGAAGTCACCGATGGGTTAATAGTACTAGATAGACATCTCAGCTTTCCAGTGATGCTCCTAAATAATACAGGAAAAAATATTACATTATATAGAGGTTGTGTAATCGCTAAAGTAGAGTATAGTGAAAATAACATGTTAACTATAGACAAAGAAAACATATGGGGAAATACGTATTCAGAAACTCCCATGATTAGAAATAATGTCGGAAATAAGTATAAAAGAAGCTGGAAAAGACGAAATGATGAATTGATCCATACATTTAAGAAACGTCCATCTCAGATAGATACAGTTGATAAAAAGACAAGAGAACAAGAATTGTTATCACAATTAAAAGCTCCGCCGGAAAATAGGGAAATATTAGAAAAGTTCGTGAAAGAAAATCAAGACGTTTTTGCGATTAGTGATTTAGAATTGGGTAAGACAAAAACAGTTACAATGGAAATAGATACAGGAGACCATCCACCAATTAGTTTAAAACCATATAGAACTCCATTAAGAAATAGAGAAATTGTGGAAAAGGCAATAGAAGATATGTTGAAAGCAGGGATTATAACAAGATCAAAGTCAGAGTGGTCATCTCCGGTCGTCATAGTAGCCAAACCTGATGGTTCGAGCAGGTTCTGTTGTGACTACAGGGCGTTGAACAAAATCACTAAGAATGTAGCATACCCACTGCCAGTGATTGATGATATTTTGGGGTTGCTTAATGGCTCCACATTCTTCACGACGCTAGACGCAAGGTCAAGATTTTGGTGTATTCCGATGTCGAAGGACGCGCAAAAGAAAAGTGCTTTCTGTACTCATATGGGTTCTTACGAATTCTTACGTATGCCGTTCGGGGTTCGAACTGCCCCGTCTCACTATATGCTCTTAATAAATGAAGTTTTAGAAGGTATGCAAAAGTTCGCTCTAGCATATATAGACGACGTTCTGATTTTTACGAAAGGAGATGTGGAGGATCATTTAAAACATATTAGACTAGTATTTGACAGGTTAAGAAGGCATGATGTTAAATTGAAGCTTAGTAAGTGCCAGTTTTTAAAAACAGAAACAAAATATTTGGGGTATATTATAAATAGAGAAGGAATTAAACCAGACCAGGAAAAGATAAAGGCTATTAAAGAGTTACCTCCTCCAACTAACATAAAGGAAGTACGTGCGTTTATAGGAACATGTGGGTATTATAGGCGGTTTGTCGCAGCATTTTCAAAGATTGCAGAGCCAATTACAAATTTGACGGGTAAATACGCTAGATTTAAGTGGGATGATGAGTGTCAAAAAGCATTCGATTTTTTAAAAAACAGTTTAACAGTAGTACCACTATTGACGCATCCAGACTTGAACAAACAATTGATACTATATACAGATGCTTCGGACAATGCAATAGGAGCATGTTTGGTTCAACCATATGAAGGAGAAAGAGTCTGGAATACCAGGGGTTAAAAATGAAAGGCCAATTTACTTCTTATCTCATAAGCTTAGCAAAACTCAACGCAAATGGCCGATTATTGAGAAAGAAGCTTATGCCATACACTACGCTCTACAAAAACTAAATTACTACTTACATAATGCCAATTTCATTATTAGAACTGATCACATGCCATTAAAGTCTATATTAGAAGCACCAATACAAAATAGGAAAATACAAACGTGGGCATTGAATCTACAGGGATACAATGCTACAGTGGAATATGTTTCAGGAAAACATAATACATGCGCCGATCTTTTGTCTAGGATCCCGTATCCACAGTCATCAGGGAACACGGAAGATGAAGCTGAACCAGAGATAGATGATCGAAACTGGCAAGTAAATATATTAGATTCTGCCATAATAAATAGAGAAAACTTTGAGAGTTTACCGTCGGATCAAGAGTCTGAACCTACAACAGAAGACCCACATTTGGAACAGTTTAATATGAAAGATGAACAAGAATTAGATCCAAAAATAGTACAAATAAAAAGAAAACTGAAAGAAACAGGGGAAAATAGTTTTAAAAGAAAATTTGTAGAGCTACAAGAAGACAATCAATTATATTATATCAGTGAAAAAGGTGAAGGAATAAGAAAATATATTCCGAAACATTTAGAACAAGAAGTTTTAAAGGCATATCACGATAATAATGGTCATTTTGGACGAGATAAGTTGGTTAAGGCTATTAGCAGTAAATATTACTGGCCGAATTTATTTAAAAGCGTATATGAATATGTTGAAGCATGTGAAAAGTGTAGGTTAAGAAACATGAAGATAATTAAATGTCCCTTACAGGATACTGATATTCCTCAAGTTTCCAATGCAGAAAGTAAGTTTGGATATTTCAGGTCCTCATCCAAAAACATTATCGGGAAATGTATACCTACTACATATCGTAGATTCATATAGTCTCTGGCCAGAAGTTTATCCAATTCCAGACAAGAGTGCTGATTCAGTTATAAATATGCTTTTACAAGAATTTATACCAAGGTTTGGGTGTCCACAAATAATACTTACAGACAATGGGAAAGAATTTGTAAATAGAAAGTTTGAAAAATTAGTAAAAGATTTGAATATAAAACACATTAAGACTTCATATTACAGACCAACTTCGAATGCCAAAAATGAGCGACAACATAGGACATTATACAACATACTAGCGAAAAAATGTAGAAGAACACGATATGGATTGGGATCTTTATTTGGGAATAGCATTAGCGGCGATCCGTACACACCAAAATGAAGGAACAGGTTTCTCACCATTTTACTTAGTACATGGGAGAGAACCAATATTACCAATTGACAATTTATTAAAGCCTAGGAGAAAATATATGGGGGAGGATTTTCAGGAAACAAGATTACAAGAGATGCACAAAGCACATGTACGTTTAAGAAATAATATAATTAAGGCTCGAGAAAGACAGAAGAAATACGCAAATAAAAATGCACACTTACAAGAGTTCAACATAGGTGATAGAGTTTATTACAAAAAACATAGGAAAAACTCTAAGTTTGATGCTCATTGGGTCCCGGGATATTATATTTTAGAAAAGAAGGGTCCAGTATCGTATACTATTAAGAACCAAGTTACAGGGCATGTTGCACGTTCACATGTGGAGCACTTAAGACGAGATAATGAGGAAAAAAAATGCAGAGAATAATAATAATTATTATTATTCAGAAGAATTGTCAGATGGACAGATTGTCAGACAAACGGAATATCCAATAACTATAGAGAATGGGAAACAAGTAACAACAGCATCTACTACGGCTGAACAAGAAGAAACAATACCAAAAACAGTCGTGATAGAGGAAAACAACACGTATGACGGATTATAATAGTGAAGAATCAATCAAGGAAAACATAGAAGCACCATTTATGAATACAAGACAGGCAGTAAAAAGAAAGTTAGATAGACAGAAAGAAAGAGAAATTAAGAGGCAAAGGAAGTTTAGACTGAATTCTTCAAGTGATGAAGATATGCCACTGTTTGAAAATTTATTAAGACGTCAAGACAGAAAAATTAGATTGGATTTAGAAAGGAAGAGATTAGCGGTTGCTAGTAATGGATATACAGATGCAGAACAAGAGATGGATGAAAAGTCAGAAACTGATGAAGATGCTGATATGAAAGAAGATAGTTCTCCTCAGGAGGATGACGATATTGATGTAGATATTGCACTTATAGAAAAAAATTTGAAGCTATTAAGAAAGTGGAGAAGGGATAAATAGTGCGGTAGAATATTCTGTAGATTGCAGATAGAAGAAGAAGTTAGACAAGGTATTTATGTATTTCCAAGGAAGGAAGTTGGCAACTTAATCAAGAGTTGTTGGGATGAGTAGACATAATATGGTAGTAAGTTCAGACTTATTGATATATGCTTTGTGATCATTTTGATTTTTAAGTTGAAGTGTTGAGTTTTTCTTAGACGGAAAATAATTGATTAAGTCATAATATGTATGTATATATATGGTCTTTCATTTCATAACATATGTTTAATTTGATTAATGTGTGGGGATAAAGATGATGTCAAAGAATGAGGGGGTTGATATTGTGTAGTCTCTTGTTTGACTTCAATTGTTCTTTATAAAATGTGAGGATAATTTAACGTTGCTTTTATTAAGTTATCCTGGGTGTGTTTAAAATGATTACTGGCTTGACGTTCAGGTAGGGGAAAAATGAAGAGTTGTTTTTGGGAACTTACAGAAAATGTGAAATAGACGTTGAGTTGTTTAACGTATATAACGTTTATAAACAGAAATTGAGGGTGAAACATGGTTGAGTTAAGGAGGAAGTGGTAGTGATTAGTGAAGTGATTCAATATGTTGTAATGGAGGAGTATATTTAAAAGTGGCTGGGGGTATCAGCAAAAATTGATATTACAGGTGGTTTGGAAAGAGTTAAAATGGGGGATTGAAATAGGGACTACATTAGTTGGTTCGTAACGTAAGTACATGGATTGGAGTGACGGGCGATATTGGGTAAATGGGGAGTTGAAATAGGAGCTGGGTTGAACAGCGTTTAATGGGAGAATATGGGGGGAATGCCAGGTTGAATTTTGGCATTTAAATAAGTGGACACTGGAAGAAGAAGACTGTACGTAACAGTATACTAATAATTTGGAGGTTTTGAAGGAATAGTTGAATTTGACGAGGTGTATAATACAAAATGGTTGTAGTGTTGGATCAACTTTTTGATAACAACAATTATTATTGACGAAAATGAAGATAAATTTTAGAAACTTTATTTTTATAAAGTTTTGAGAATGCATGGGAAGAGAAATGTGGTTACTTCTTACTTTTTCCCCTTACTTTCTATATTTTTTTAAGGTGCGCACCTACCAAATCTAACCTATCCAACCTAACTGACTTAACTAAACTTTTCTGTCTATCCTGGAATAGCGAGAATGTGAATAAGGAGAAAAAGATAAGGGAAATATCTTCAATTTTTGTCAATCATAATTTAGATGGACACTTTAATAGCGGTTCGCTTATGGAGAATTTTGTAGAGAGTTTTTGTGGAGAACTTTATAACGAGTTTTGTAGAGAGTTTTGTATTATTGATATAGTATGAAGTATGTCTCTAGTTAGCATTTGGCTATGATGAGATAAGAGGGTGAGAATTGAGTTGAGAAATATATGGGATTGTTGGGCAGGTATAGTAGAGTTAAGTGGTTAAGAGTTGGGGTTGAGATTTTTTCAGGGAAAAAATCTCCTTGAAGAAGGGGAGGTATTGTAACAGTAAAGCTTAGGAGTAAAGAGTTAGGGAATGCTGCGCATTCATTAACTAGTGGGAAACCATAGTTGGTGAACGTGTGTGCACGAATGGATAGACGTATCCAGGGCTTGCACACACGTCACTTGGGGACTGGGAATTCAGGAGGTAAACAACAAGAATGTAGGAGTTTTCCATCATGTTGACGATGAATGATTTTCACCTAATAAACGTATGAATTTATAAAAGACGAGACTTGTCCACTATATTATCACGAGCCTTCCACACTCAGCATTGTTATATCATCTCGGCCACTGTGATACTTGTCTAGTGTTTGCAAGTAGTTGGTAGAGTTGATGTTGACACCAGGTTCTTTAAAGTCGGCCAACAATAGCTCTTCGTGTTAAAAAAATGCGCTCAGCATAACCTTACCAGCGGAAACATGTAACTTGAATTTTTTGACTTTTGGCTCAAAGTGGTGACACCATGATTCATCGCCTGCCAATATGCGGAATAGAAATGCATCACCCTCCACCCTGTAACGCAACAAGTTGTTCAAACACCATCCCATTCGTTTCTCTTTTTGGTGGCCGATCAACATCCGTGGTACCCACTGCAGTTTCTTACGAACGACCTTTTGAATTGTCCCAATTGACACATCAAATTCTTTCGCCCCCGGTAAGGTTAACCCGGTCGAACAAATGCCCGCAGAAGTAGGATTTGTCGGCCTAATAGCGCAAGAACGCAGCTCTGCTGTAAACAGGTACAACGCAATCACGTCCGAAAAAGAAAAAAAAAACAACTTTGGATAAACGCAGAAGAAGAAGAAATTCTTTCGCTAGCGAACGTATGCTTCGACAACGGTTCATCTGTACTGCTGCATCAAGTTTTGCGATGGTTTTTTTCTGTTGCAACAATATGCGCTGGACCCGGTCCGTCGACAATCTGTCGTGAACTGACGTCCTTTCCGAAACAGTTCGTGCCCAGTCTGTCACTGTTGTCTTCGACACACATTTGTTACCGTACGCTGCCTGAATTCTTCGATGAATGTCCACTGGTCGACATCCTTCAAATGAAAGAAACGGAATCACCGTTCTTTGAGCTTCTTTGGGCGAATTTTAGATCAACCCGGGGATTTACTCAACGGTCAGAAACAGAACCTATGCATCATGGGACGATAAGCACGTGCTCTTTTATTCATTGGTCAGTACTTATCACATGATTATGACATGTTCATTTTCAGCGTACGCAATAAGCGCGGTGCGGCACGAACGGATTTCAAAAGAATCGCCCCTTATATTTATATTTATATATATGGTCGTATATATATATATATATATATATATATATATATATATATATATATATATATATATATATATATTAGGGCTGCGGAAGTTAACGATTAATCGATTAATTAATCGTTAATTATTTTTAACGATTACTTTTTTTAACGATTAATCGATAAATTTTCTCTTATCACTTATACAAATGAGCGGGATGTCGAAAAATTGTCGGACATTTTAAACATAGTGCTGCAAACACAATCGAGTTGAAAAATTGTACTGAGCTACCATTGTGTAAGCTGCAGCAAGATGTACCAATAAGATGAAACACTACAGTAGGCTATGTTTATTATGCTACAGAGTCTTCTACAGGCCAGAGAAGCATTAACTGTCTACATGTCAGATAAAAAGAAGCATTGCAAAGGTCCAAAACTGTCAGATTCTGATTGGGAGAATATTTCGAAATATGTCAAAGTTTTAGACTTATTCTGCTAGACCACGGTCCTGCTTGGCGGTCAAGATTATGTTTCATGCAGCTGTGTATTGCCACTGCTATCATCGTTGACAAAGCATATGACCGTACACGAGGATGATCCGGGCTACAAAGTTAAATTTAAGGCAGCATCTATTAATGGCTTCAGTGAACGTGAAGCTAATATGACTAGTATTGAAATACTACAGATTGCAACAGCGCTTGATCCACGCTACAAATACCTGAAGTGTTTGTCAAAAGATTGAAAAGAACGAACTTGGTCACGTATTTTATCAACAAATAACAGTTAATGTTCATGATGAGCAGATGGAGACTGTTGCAATGAATGATACTGACATTGACAATTAAACTATATGTGAACCAAATGAAGAGAGTATTAAGCTAATTGAGTCTGAAATGGAGAAGAAAGTTGCTGAATGGGTTGACCCTTTACAATGGTGGAAACTTAATGAACATCGATATCAAAAATATACATTCCTAGCCAAGACCATTCTGTGCATATCGGCTACCTCAGTTCCATGTGAACGATTGTTCATCTCTGCTGGTTATATTATTAATAAGACGCGCTCGTCACTTGAACCAGATACTGTCAACATACTCGTTTGTTTGCAAGGTTGGTTATTAGATGACATATGAACAAGGCAATCCAGTGTTATTTAGATTTTTGACAAATACGACTATAATGTGACTTATGTGACTATAAATGTTTTGCTTTAATCTAAATTAACGATTAATTAATCGTTAATTTTTCAAAAGTTAACTATTAAATTTAAATTAATCGCCGCAACCCTAATATATATATATATAGTATATATATATATATATATATATATATATATATATATATATATATATATATATTATATATATATATGAGAGAGAGGGGGGGGGGGGAGAGGAGAGAGAGAGAGACACAGAGAGAGAGAGAGAGAGAGAGGAGAGAGGAGAGAGAGAGAGAGAGATTGGTATAGTTCCTGCGACATACCATATGTGGTATGCGGAGTAGGTCGGTCTACAAATACGAAGCTTCACTCATACTGTTCTCTATGAAATAGGGTCAGTAAGTTTGATTGTTATACCACGTATTTTAGGATCAAGTCACCCAATGCTTGTTTTATGGGGGTTGTATAAGATCCGACCACCGGTAATACACATGATATGGGTAGGCACAGAAAAGCAAGATTATTTTGACAGAGAGAGAGAGAGAGAGAGAGAGAGAGAGAGAGAGAGAGAGAGAGAGAGAAGAGAGAGAGAGAGGAGGAGAGAGAGAGAGGAGAGAGAGAGAGAGTAGAGAGAGAGAGAGAGAGAAGAGAGAGAGAGAGAGAGAGAGAAAAAAAGATTATAACTAAAATAGAAACAAAGCGACTTGGATTCCCGTCATTGAGTAAAAATGGATTTGTTTGTCACCCGAATTATATCGCAGGCAAGATGTTCAAGGACGTTATGTTGTTGTTATCAACGCAGACATTAACACAATGTCTTATCCGACAAGATTACCCACATCGATCTAACATTCTCTACACTGTTGTACAGGGGGCTTATGTAACACAGTGGTTAATCTTCTTCTTTGCAGGTCCTGTGGTCATGAGTTCGAAAACCCGTTGAATCGAGGTTGTTTTAAAATTTACCTGGGTTCCCATGTCTTACCATCTTAAATATTGTTTAAATTATTATTATTATTATTATTATTATTATTATTATTATTTATTTTGGGGTGGGGGTGGGGTGAGGGGAGGGGGTGGGGGGTCCTTTAGTCCCACTATGTGCCATTTGGCTCATAGTGGTCCACCAAGGCCCACTGCCAGTGTTAGTGGACGGTGAGTTAAGTTAGGAATTATTAGGCCCTTGAAGTTCAAGTTCCTGTGTGTAATTCAGATGACAGCCTCTGCTGGTGGCCGAGATAGACACTGTATCCCAATTTTATAAGGATTAAACATTATACTGTTGGTATTAATACAGTACAATACAACACACCATATTAATAACCTTGTAAGTTGAGTTAAGTCGACGGATCAACATCACGGCACACGGGTGTAACCCATAAGTGCTCCGTTCTACTCCTGACTCAAGCCTGAGTCCGGATAATCTCAGTTCAGTGCACGAACTCTGTAGCACCGGCGAGGATCCTGAAATTCTTCGGGTAGATTTTTAACTTGAAATTTACCCCGTGCAGCGCCGTTAGGCTACTCTTTTTCAATTTCCAACTACCAAGAGATATTTTACGTGCGCAACAATACACATAAACCTTGTTGTAAAATGATCTGTTTTATTTTCGTTCCCTTCCCTGATTATAAAAAAAAAAAAAAAAACAACCGGTCGTTTATAAGATTTATTGCTTATTTCGTGTAATTTTTATATGAAACATTACTGTTGTTTAACAATGCTCTTTTCAGCAACTCGAAATTATTGTCTCAATACAGAGTTACTTCCCCTGAATTTACAAACGACTGACCAAGAAGCCAAGATGTTTCCAGCACATACTGATTACTGTTGATAAAGATAATGTATAATGCAAAGAGTTCCATTGATAAACTCTGGCTAGGACGAAAACACGATGCCCGCCCTATAATTCCTTATCCCTAAGATGAACAAATGGCTACTTGATCGATCTCTAAACACTCATGTTGCAATCTCTGTTTGCTAAGTTGGTAATGCCAATGGCTATCAGAACCGGAATCCTGCAGCTGTCGCGTTTCCCCGTAAATTAAATTTAGGAAACTAACCGTAGGCCAGTTCTTGTGCCTTAAATACGTTTCTGACATATAGGCGATGTGTTTCCAAACACGGGGAAACTCTGAATATTGCATATATATATTAATGTGTTTATGAATAAACTGTTTATTTCCACGTATTATTGGTAAAACAGTAATTCTATATAAATTGTGTCAATACCATTCATCGCATACAAAGGTGAACATCATGGATAAAACAACGGGTGTAGATACTTCAGATATCCATGGGATTTACGGACTGTGATGGATTATCCAGTAATGTGCTTTAGTTTGGGTGGAGTATTTTCTGGAGTAACCCTACACGCCAAACACGAAAAAGAAATGAAATGTGACATCTCGTTGGCATTCAGTAAAAAGTTTAGAGCAATTTGCAGACATGTCTACAGAATCATAATGGGACTCGTTAACCTTGGGTGTTTTGCTAAAGCCATAGTTATGATCATAGTTTATGGTACATTTGATAAGACAACTGTGGAAGAAGCCCTGGCGGTACCTTTCTGTGCCTTCGTTTGGCTGTCGGCAACATACGTGTATTATAAATTCTTTCCTGCCTTATCATTAAAATTTCAAACATATGAAAAGAAATATGGCTACAGCCATGACCTACCCAGAACTGAGAGGCTGGCGAAGATTACATCACTGGTTGTCCTTTTATTGCATTCCTGTTTCAAGTTGGCATTTGGGCTGGTACACATACTTTGGTTAAATGATTCTGTTAGTTACATTTATCCGTTTGTTTCTGAAGGAAGAACACGGCAGCTAGTGTGTGTTATAGTAACCCTAGTGTATTTCCTAATTGAAGTCACCCCTTATTACTTGCTGGTGCATTATGTGTTCATTGTGTACATTCTAACACAGGAGTTCCACGGTGTACGCGATGAAATGTCTGTTATCTTCATTACAGGCACACATATCGAAGAACGGTTTGATTTAGTCAGGTAAAGATTGTTTTCCCTCTGCCACATAGCACAATCGTTATTGTCCCACGTTTACAAGTCTAATTATGTTTTCCCCGAAACAATTCTGTACTAATGTTTGTTCATGTTATCGAATAATGAAGTTTGTAATCGACATCACTGCACTTGGGACATTCCTACACACGCACTACCCCTCTTCAAAAGCCACCAAAGAGTTCCTATGCTAATTGTTCAGGAAACAATTTGGTTGAAAGCCCGCCTGCCTTTCCTCTACTCTTTAAGTGTCGACCAGACCCTCTAATTAATCCAACCTTTTTTGTGCTATGCCCCACCTAAGCCTTTCTAACATTCTTATGCAACCCCCCCCCCCCCCCCCCCCGCCCCCCAACATATGCATAATTTTTAATATTCAAAAATTGAAATGTTCACTAAAAATCTTGAATCACTAGGAAATTATTGAGCAACCACAGTACGTAAATTTTCAAAACATATAATAAAGAGCTGAAATTCAAGTACAAAACAATTTTAATGAAAAATTGTTCTATATCATTTTAATTATTAGTAATTATTTATTATTTAAATTTAGTGAGATCCTTGCGCTTGATGCTTGCTGCAAAGAGATTTTATGTCAGGTTCCAATTTAGTTAACTTCAGTCTCAAGTCTCCCCGTTTTGTTATATCCAGCCGATTTTTTTTTTAGCAGCAAATCATTTATGGCACTAAATCCGCATTCAGCTAAATATGAAAATGGAAACGGTAACAATAGTTCTCTTGCAAATTTGGTTGCATTTGGATATTTGATTTCGGTTTCCTCACAAAGTCATGCCATCGCTCCTTTTATATTAAAGTTTTAATTAACTCATCATTTTGCATTTTTGCGAGT
The DNA here is from genome assembly GCA_014155875.1 of Cepaea nemoralis. NCBI lineage: Eukaryota > Metazoa > Mollusca > Gastropoda > Stylommatophora > Helicidae > Cepaea > Cepaea nemoralis. The sequence continues at coordinate 580,281 of JACEFZ010009947.1, forward strand.
TCTTCATGATACTACATATTTGAATTATCAGACAAATCCACTAACATTGGCTGCATCATCCAAGTTGGGAAATCAATTTGTTTCAAATCAGAAAATCTTTCTTTTAAATCAGCCGATACAATTTTCAGATGATCGACAATAACATATATAGCGGTATCAGTCATTTCACATTTTTGGAGCCAATGAAACTTTTCAAAATTTTTGTTGTAAAGGTAATGAAACCAAATATCTTCGCTTTTGCATCGACAATAGTTTTAGTTGTTCCTTCAAGTTGTTCCTTTAATATATTTAGTTTTTCAAAGATATCGGCTATATAACTCACAAATGTCTTACCATCGACCGTTAATAGATTTTTCATTTCAGGTTTGTCGCTTAAATCACTAAGAGAATCAAATAGTTCCATAAATATGTCAAAGCAGTTCCTTTTCGAGAGCCATCTTACTTCAGTGTGAAGTATAAGTCTCACATGGTCTTCATTTTGTTCTTCACAAAATAACTTGAAGAGACGTTCCATTTTTCTTCCCCTTCATATTAGGAGCACCATCTGCAGCACAGGATGTTATAGTTTTCATTGGTATATTATTGACATCTAAGTAAATTATTTTTAGCTTACTATATATATCTTTGGAGGTAGCGGTGCTTTAAAATGATTTACAGAACAACATTTCTTCAGCAAAATCACCTTTAACAATATATCTTACGTAAGTTATAAGTACGACCTCACTGTCTTTCAGGGTTGATTCATCCATTTGCACCGAGAATTTTCTTGTTTTCAGCTTTCCAACAAGTTGTATTTCAATATCCTCACTCATTTCGTCTTCTGTTAACAGTATTGTTACTTAGTGGCATAGCTTTAACATATGTGTCATCACTTTCCAGAACCGTTTTAAGAAATGCTGATATTGATGGTTTGATTAAATTCTCCCCTATAGTTTGACATTTCCCAGATTTAGCGATGAGTAATGAAATTTGATAACTAGCCTCAAGAGTACGATTGATAGTTGCATTACGAGCAGTAAATAGAGACTTTAATGTTACTATTTTTTCAAAATGTTTCTTTAAAGTTTGAAAGTAATTCAAATCTGAATTAATATGAGCATTATGTTTCGCCTTCAAGTGTGCCTCAAGACGACCTCGTTTCATTGATTCGTTGGTCAAGCATTGTTGGCATAAAAGACACAAAAGGTGACCGTTCATCGTGGACAGCGGGTATGAAACCAAATTTTAAATATTCCTCCGAATACTGACGAAATGTTTTCTTTATTGCACCACTCATTTCACTATGGGCTGAAATAAATAAATATAAGATCAATTAAAAGCTTTAAAAAAATATGAGCTGGAGTAAACGTAGACTAAAAATGCGTGTTTAAATATGTATGGCACATTTACCTCACTGCAAAAAAAAAAAACATACTTTTTCATTTGACAAATTTTTCTGGAAAATGATGATTCTAAAACTGAAATTAATAAAAATTACCAACTGAATTTACATACCATTTATATATCACTTATATTTATACAATGTATATATTTTTTAAAACAACAAGACTTTTAAAACAATTTAACAGACGCTTATTTCAAATTAACACCAACAGTGAATGCTGAGCGTTACTGCGAAACACTGCAGAAACTGAGATCCCGGCACTAAGCATTTCGCACCATTCAAAACAAATAGCGCAAAATGCTTAGTGCCGGCCCAGTATAACCGGTAGTTCAACTCTAACGTCTAACAATTAAATCACGGCTACTAACATGGCGGGCAGAAGTTACTTATACTGGACGTTTACCTAGTTTCAGTAGCGACTGAGAGTCACCATATGGCTAATTTAAACTCTGGACGAGTCCATTTTCGAATCCCCCCCCCCCCCCCCAACCAATCGAAGTGCCCCCTGTGGGGCATGGGTCCCACATAAACACTGCTCTAATCATTCTCTTTTAAACTAGTCTTTTCATTTATGGAGACTGGACTGTCTGCTCAGCTGCATTCTCCACGCTAACCTAATATGATTACATGTATATTTTTCTTTAGATCTGTTTGTGTTGTTCCTGATAAAGATTAGCATAATCGAAACATCGTTCATTGTTTCGAAGTATTCTTATTTGTTCTTTATTATTTTTTGGTATTTTAAAAATATCCCCCACCCCGGTGATTTACATATACCGTTGTGAAGTTCGTTGTAAGGTGTGTGTACATTGTGTCTGTTTTTAGCATAACTCACTTTTATGCAGGAATTACACACACCTAACAGTTTTTTTTTTTATTTCTCATTCTTATATCGTGCTGCAACCCTTACCTCTCTTATCATGACATGGAAGCTGTGTCTCTCTTGCAATCTATTCGCATGCAAAGTGTGAGTCCTCAGGGAGATACCTCACAGCGTAGACCATGTCTGATACTCCTTTCAATAGAAAGCCAAGTATCTACATGGAATTCCGCATTAAAATGACACAATACCTCTTTATCCTCCTTCATACATTCTTATTAGTTGTTCTAGCATTCTATAATTTCACAAAATTTCGGTCTGTAAAATATCTTCGTTTAGTCTTTCTCCGCTACATTGAATTCCACATAACATGTTCTAAAAACATAACAAAACTTCTTCGATTGCGTGGAATTATTCAAGATGAGAATGGCTGCACGGAGAAGGCACATGATATGTAAGATACTTTTGGCAACCGTGCATATCCTGAGAACGTCATTTATATAGCACTTCAATCTGTCACACAGGTCATGCGCCCAATGTCTTTGAACACCAGTACTCAATCTCCTGAAAACCGAACCCAAACTTCACCCACATTTTCTTTCAGTTGAATATTTTCTTCCTTTCTGTGTTTATCCAAAGGTCTGATCCCGTGAGGTATTCCCATATGTTTTTTGATAGTCTATCGATAGTCGTAATCCCCCGACTGTTTCAGTTTTAGCCCCATCCAAAGGATATCATACCATGTCTCGCTTGTGAGATTATCCAGGCCATACATCATGTGCCATGCCGATAAGCGTAGGCGGTCAAGTTTTGCCATCTCACTCGATCACCAGAGTCGTGAATCAGCTCCGTGTTTCTGTCTTGACCATGCCACATGTAAAAGCCATCCAGGTATTTACTTCCCGGTCTTCCCCTTGGTCTCTTTCCTTTGAGCTTGCCAGTTGTCACCAAGTTGCCCAATTCATTTCTTCTCATAACATGCCCAAAAAATTGTGACTGTCTACGTCTAATGTCTCTAATCAGTTTACGATCTTCATTTGTTTCTTGAAGGACTTGTTCATTCGTTTTTCTGTCTGTCCATGGTATTCTTTGAATTTTTCACAGAAACCACATCTCTACAGCCATCAGATGCTTTTCAGCTTGACAGCTCATTGTCCTCGCTTTACACCCATACAAAAGTACTAGTTGTGTGTGGCACTTCAACATTCTTTTTCTCGTTTTAATTGATATACTTTTATTGGTCAGTATGTTTTTCATCGTGCAAAAGGCTACCTTCGTAATGCCAATTCTTGTTCTAATCTCTTCAAGGCATCTCCCATTAGATGTTATGACTGTTCCGAGATAACTGTACCGATTCTCTTGTTTAAGAATATGTCCATTTACTTGTGTATTACATTGTGGTATTTACTTCTTCCCAGTGACGACCATAATATGTGTCTTCTTACTATTCAATTCTAACCCTAGTTGTTCACTGTGTGCAGCAACCGCGTCTACTAAATTTTGCAGGTCCTGTATTATCCATGCACACTCGGTTATTTTCCTCAGTGGTACATTTCACATAACAGACTCTCTTTCCTGCATATTTTATAATCTGATCCAACACAAGACGAAACAAGAAATACAATGCAAAGACTACGAGATGGTTAGTATATAGTTTCAAGGAACGCCCGACGGACATCTTATGACATTCTAACACTTCTTGCAAGTAGTCAGCTTAATTACGAGAAGTATTTTCTGGACCTTTTCAAACCACAGTCAGCTAGAATTAAGCTTGAACCACACGTTAACAGCAATATCATGAGATCTCTCCCATTCGACCAGCCTGTCATCTCTTGGGTTTATTTCACTTTGACCATAACCCCTGGTCACAGCAAAAAATTGGTCATTTCCCATGTCTACACTAAAACATCATAGTATCACTGTTACTAGAGGCCAGAAAACACTCGTATACTCAATGTCATTTACTGTAACTCGTTACACTGTTGAACCCGGACTTTAACAATCAAAACATGCGATACAAAAGCCATGCGTCTGGTTACAAGATATTATAACTTATAATCATCATGATCATCACCATCGCCATCATTATCATCGTCACCATCATTATAACCCGCTTTGTCATTATTATCATCATGAACTTCTTCGTGGAAAGAATAACCGCGAACAAAGTCCAGCGAATCAAGACGTGAAGGAAAGAGTCTGGCGCTGTACAGATAACGCATTGAGAAAACATGCTAACAGCGTAGCTAGAAAGTTATCTTGTGGAACCCATAGGACAAAATAAATTGAGGCGACTTTAAAATTACATTGTGAAGAGAATTCGAGATTGAGATTAATAAAATGGGAACTGCAGAAGATAACAAACGATATGATGGGCCGCCATGAGCTTGTTGAGACCGGGTGCTCCACTGAGGGACAAAAGGTAGAAGAAGCAGAACATAAATAATTATCACTATAATCGTCATTATCACCTTCATCATCGCCTTTCATCAGATTATTTACAATAGTAATACCATTAATAATAATAAAAACAAAAGTCAGTAGATACTAAACATATGGACATCGTGCTATTGTTTGTAAGAAAAATGTATTTCATCTGTTATTATCAGTAATTATCACCAAAACCATCATCATCATCATCGTTGTAATCATCGTTGTAATTGTCGGCAGATAGTAAAGAGATAGTAGACGTTTGAGAGATAGAATTTATTTATAATATAATTCAATAATATTGGAATCATCATCATCATCATCATCATCATCATCATCATCATCATCATCATCATCATCATCATCATCATCATCATCATCATCATCATCATCATCATCATCATCATCATCATCATCATCATCATCATCATCATCATCATCATCATCATCAATCATCATCAATCATCATCAATCATCATCAATCATCATCACCACCACCACCACCACCGTCATCATCGCCTTTCATCAGATTATTTACAATAGTAATACCATTAATAATAATAAAAACAAAAGTCAGTAGATACTAAACATATAGACATCCTGCTATTGTTTGTAAGAAAAATGTATTTCATCTGTTATTATCAGTAATTATCACCAAAACTATCATCATCGTTGTAATCATCGTTGTAATTGTCGGCAGATAGTAAAGAGATAGTAGACGTTTGAGAGATAGAATTTATTTATAATATAATTCAATAATATTGGAATTACACATCATCACCATCATCATCATCATCATCATCATCATCAATCATCATCAATCATCATCAATCATCATCAATCATCATCAATCATCATCATCATCACACCACCACCACCACCACCACCATCATCATCAATCATCATCATCATCATCATCATCATCATCACCACCACCACCACCACCACCACCACCACCACCATCACCATCATCATCATCATCATCATCATCATCATCACCACCACCACCACCACCACCACCACCCCCACCACCACCCCCACCATCACCACCACCATCATCATCATCATCATCATCATCACCACCACCACCACCACCACCACCATCACCATCATCATCATCATCATCACCACCACCACCACCACCACCACCACCATCATCATCATCATCATCATCATCACTACCACCACCACCACCACCACCACCACCATCACCACCACCACCACCACCACCACCACCACCATCATCATCATCATCATCATCATCACCACCACCATCACCATCACCATCATCATCATCATCATCATCATCATCATCATCATCACCACCACCACCACCACCACCACCACCACCACCATCATCATCATCATCATCATCATCATCATCATCATCAATCATCATCATCATCATCATCTCCATCATCATCATCATCCTCCTCCTCCTCCTCCTCCTCCTCATCATCATCATCATCATCATCATCATCGCAACCACCAGATAAACATAATTTTTCTTCACCTTCTTTTCATTATCATTCATTACTATCATCACCACTATAAAGTAGTCAGACAATAAACACCATGCATTTATTTATCAGATAATTGAGTCTCCATTTGTACGAGTAATTATTAATCATCATCGTTATCACCAATCCCACCTTCATCATCATGATCATCATCGCCAGCATCAAAACCACCGTGATTATCCCACTACTGCCACTACAGACAACAAAGATTATTATTATTATTTGTTTCAGATCTAAACATCAGTGTCTTCAAGATATTGTTCATCTGTCGTCCTCGCACTTTCGTTCATCTGTAGTTCTTACATTTATCTTCAACATCATGGTCTTCTGTTTCCTGATATACCTGGTCAGCAATGGAAAATACACAACCTACGGACTGACCGTGCAGATCGTAACGGCGGCCATCAGTATATGTGCCACTCTGTGCATAACCATAGCAGGAGGCGCATTGCATACGGCCGTAAGTATACTACATGGGGTAGTTAGGTGGAGCTATTCAAACCGTATGCAAATTAACATCACTAAAACAAAATCAGTGTTATTAACAACCAGACAAAGACTTCAAACTCTAAGCTCACACACATCACTTCAACTTCACATCGATAACATGCCAGTAGAAAGTGTAATTGAGCACAAAACATTAGGCCTAATCATTGATAGAAACCTAACCTTTAATTCCCACGCTCAAGCGCTCATTAAACAAACAGCGAAAAAAGTCTACCAACTCGCCAAGATTAAAAACTTCCTTGATGAGGACACATGGAAACTATTCTATACTTCTCATATATAGACACACTTTGTCTACTGCTCTATAATCTGGGACGGTTGTTTTAATTCAAACACCAAGCGACTTTACTCACTCCAAAAACGGGCCATGAGTCTAATTTATAGCAAACATTTATCTGACAATCCTAGCCTGTATAAACGCCTTCAGTTACTACCACTCCGCAAACGCCTGTTTTTCAATAAAGCTAAACTAATTCACAAAATCCTGCATCGGAATGCCCCAAATTACCTTTGGCCATTGTTTAAATATAATGCTAGACACAGTAAACGATTAAATATATTACACATTCCGAAGCCTAGGATTGACTTATACAAAACAAGCTTAAAGTACTCTGCAGCTCAGCTGTGGAACAATCTTCCACAAGAAATCAAAGACATCACCAATCCCTATTCATATAATCGCAAATTATTCGAACACTATCTCAGTACGGATTACTTTCCCCTTAATAATAGAGATAATAATAATAATAATAATAATAATAATAATAATAATAATAATAATAATAATAATAATAATAATAATAATAATAACAAAACCCTAGTATAACAGCCAGTCCCCTTTTGGTAGGCCAGTATATTCCACATGGCTAATAACAAGTGTCAGACCATTATCTAATATTACTGAGTCGTGTAGTTTTGATGTTCGAATTTTGCCCATGTCTTTATAATGCATATCTTTTATATTGTTGCTGTTCTCTGTTAGCCTTGAATGATGTGTGAATGAAATAATGTATGAAAGAGAGTGATAGAAGGGCAGAATGTTAGACGGGCCTGCGTGCCCAATTCTTAACCCTTTGAAAACAAAGTTTGTTCGTTCGCTCGTTCGTTCGTTCGTTCATATACACCCAGACACGCGCACACATACACACATACACACGCAGACACATAAACCAGCACAGACACACACGCATATATATATATATATATATATATATATATATATATATATATATATATATATATATATATATATATATATATATAGCATGGTCGAGACAGAAACACGGAGCTGATCCACGACTCTGGTGATCGAGTGAGATGGCAGAACATGACCGTCCACGCTTACCGGCATGACACATGATGGATATATATATATATATATATATATATATATATATATATATATATATATATATATATATATATATATATATCTTCTCTTCCTTCACTTACCTCTTTGAAGTGTGTGGATAACAGGGAAACAAAACTCGCTTACACACAGGAAATAAATGACTGCTACCCCGAGGTAGACCAAGAAGGCGGTGGAGAGATAATATACATACAGACCTACAAGCACTTGGAATCAGTGACTGGCAAGAGAAGGTCCACCAGAGAGACGAATGGTGACGGCTTGTATCTGCAGCAAAGAATCTCAGTGACTCGGAATGCTGAAGAAGAAGAAGAAGAGAACACACACACACACACACACACACACACACACACACACACACACACACACACACACGCACGCCCGCCGCCCGCCCGCCCGCCCGCCCGCCCACACACACACACACACACACCCACACACACACACACACACACTAGCTGACCCGGCTCGGCTTCGCCCAGCCCTGGCGGGGGATCTATCTATCTATCTATCTATCTATCTATCTATCTATCTATCTATCTATCTATCTATCTATCTATCTATCTGTCTGTCTGTCTGTCTGTCTGTCTGTCTGTCTGTCTGTCTGTCTGTCTGTCTGTCTGTCTGTCTGTCTGACTCGACCCAGCTTCGCCCAGCCTCTGGTGGAGAGCATCTAATTTAATTCATATAAGTAGTCATATAAGCTCCCGTTCCCGACTATCTGTCTGTCTGTCTATCTATCCGACCCGGCGCGGCTTCTCCCAGCTCCTGCCGGGGAGCGTCTCATTAAATTCATATTAAAAAAAAAAAATTTACTTAAGAATGTCCTTCCACATGCCATCCATTATTTTTTAATGAAAACTGATTTTTAAACTTCTTTAAACATAAAAAGATGAGTTAGAAAATTTTCACTATTTAAATAGATGCATTATTTTTATGAAAACTTTGAAAATGCCGTAAAGATTATATCAATATTTATTATAACGCATATGCCTGTAACTAACTGTAGACAAAGAGTTTATAAACCTGTGAAAACAATGCAACAATCTATATAAAATATATAGGAATGCTATTAAAAGTTATGCCCCTTGATATAACTTTACTTAAGTTAAATCCCCTCGCTGTATATAAATGATAATGTAAATTAAAATATTAAATTTTAGTAAGTAAATAGCTGATTGTACACTAACAAACTGTGACAGTTCGCTGCACGGTAATGAAAAGAAAACATAGAAAATTTCATCTCAATCGGGTGGAACGTTATCGAACGCATCAAATACATCCCTAACATACATTGTCTTTTCTATATATATATATATATATATATATATATATATATATATATATATATATATATATATATATATATATATATATATATATATATATATATATATATATATATATATATATATATACATATATATATAAAATTCTCTTGAAACCGTGTGTAACCACTCTTGAACCACCCGCTGGAATTCTTCATCGGACAGAAAAGTCTTTCCTTCCAATAACTCTTTGATTTGTCCAAACAGATGGGAATCACTTGGAGCTAGGTTTGGCGAGTACGGGAGATGTGGTACACAGTGAAAATGGAAGTCTTCGATGGTTTCACCGTTGCACGGACAGTATGGGGGTCGAGCATAAGGACACCTTTATTCAGAAGTCCACGTCGTTTGGATTTGATTGCGGGATCAAAGATGATTCCTGTGAAGATGTGTATACGTATCACTGGTGATAACTTTCCATCTTGGCATGTAGTACTCTAAAATAACGCCTCGTTCATCTCAAAAGAGAATCAGTCTAATCTTCCCTTCAGATGGCTGGGTGCGAAATTTCTTTGGTTTCGGTGAGGACGGATGGCGCCGTTCCTTGCTAGCCATCTTTTCTCCCGGCTCATTTTTAGTGAACTCAAGTTTCATCTCCAGTAAGAATTCGTGATATGAAACAATCACCTTCTGCTTCAAAGCATTGCAAACGTTCTTGATAAGCCTCAATGCGTCGTTGTTTCAATTCTGGAGTAAGCTGCCGTGGCACCCACCTAAAGAAAACGTTGCGCCTACTGTAGCACATTATGGATGATGTGATGTGCTAATCCTTGACTGATCTCAAGATTTGCGGCAATGTCACTCACAGTCAATAGGCGGTTTTCTTTACAATGTCTTCAACGGCTGCAATCGACTCTGAGGTCACTACTCGTTGTGTCTTACCCGGGCGTGAACAGTCTGTCACAGTAGTCACACCGTTTTGAAACTTCTACGCCACTCATACACTTGCTGGACTGACAGGCATACATCACCATACAAGACCTCCACTCGCCGATTAATTTCTATAGGTTTCACCATTTCACTGATTAAAAAAAAACAAAACAACGGATAACAAAACGCTGCTCCTCTTTGGTCCATGCCAAAAGTGGGGCGGCCATCCGTAAACTGTCGTGTTCGTCCGCACGGTGATGTCACGTGCTTAACACTCTTGACATCCTTAATAACAATACTGACAGGTAACAAGACAATGGCATGGTTATTGTAATTTCAGTCACACTTTTAAGATTTTCATTTGAATCCCCGTCGTATAACCGCATTAATTAGTGCGCTTGCTGCCAAGCCGAGGGATATATTCGAATCCCCCCCCCCCCCCCCACCCCCCCCCCCCTAATCCACAACTCCACACCCCAATCCCCCACCCACCCCCACTTTTCAAATCTGAGATTTAATATACGATTGACCTGGACTCCCATGATGACCCATGCTAAACTGGTATAAGAAAATGTTCCAGTGAGTCTCCGTGGCGAGGTGGTCATGCCGTTTGACTCGGGTTCGGAAGGTTGTTGGTTCGATTCCGGACCGCGTCCTTCGATTCACGAATGCATTTTTTCGGAGACTCCTGTGGGTCGTCGCTGGAGCTATGGAGTTCGTGCTTTGTGCGAAGATTTCCCCGCTGCGGAAAGAGACCGAGCCATATAGAATAAAAAACCGGTGCAATGAAGTCGACCCTGTTTACTTTTAAGAGACCTTTTTAAAGTTCTGGCGAGTAAAGACCGCCGGCGTGATTTAGACCACATCACCCATCGGTAGCAGCTTGTAAATTAAATTAATTTATGAAATGACGATTGTTTATTTCAGGCACATTCCGTGTGTGATTCTATCAACAATGGCGATTGGAACCACTTGTCGATTCCTGCATTACAGAAGGTTTGTTGAGTGTAACTGTTGCAGCTTTGAATGCAAACCAGGAAGGAGACGATATGTTAACTCATTCACTACATAATGACGTAACAGTGTTTACAACGGTATAATTTACTTTCATTTGGATGCTTCATGTCCAGTCTCTTCTTCTTCTTCGTAGCCATTAAGTTATAGTTAATTAGTTGCACACCCTTTACAGGACGTCGCATCAATACCAGCATTTTTTGCTGTTGTGATAGTTTTGCAACTTTACGTTCAGTAGTTTTCCATTACTTTCTGAACGACTGGCACCTATGCCGTTTCGAAAAAAAATCCAACGCAAGGCGATCTGCTGCCAAATCGATCTCAACGGTGTTTCGAAGGCGGGTATGCGGGATTACGAACTGCGTCCGTAACATCTTGGCCACGAAGCCTGCATTAGCCATGCTATATATCCACAGTCCGGTTAAATGCGAAAGGGTCGACTTCATTGCACCGAGTTTTACCATGTATGGCTCGGTCTTTTTCCATTGAACTGCAGCCGCCTGCTAAGAATTTCTCATAAAGCTCACACTCCGTACTTCCAGCGACGATCCCCAGGGCTTTCCGGAATTGTTTCGCCCCTTGTCTGAACGACGCAGTCCGAAAACCTTTTTATCCCTTTTAGATCACAAGCAGATGGCTTGGCCACTTCGTCACAGAGCACCCCTCCACCTCCACCTCATCTGTACCTGCAATCCGTTTGACAGGATGTAGTCCACCGTGTTCTCTAAATCAATGCGGACGCCCCATGACTTCTGCTACATCTCAGCATTTTCTGGCAGCAAAGATACCAGTAACTTGGGTAGTCTCGAAGGATGTGTTCAGGATCCTGAAAATGGATCTTCGCATGTGGGGATATCCAGCATAAGAGCTCATGCTGTCGTTGGTTCGCCAGAGAAGTACTTGATCTTATAAGCAGAGTATATTTGATGTTATAAGCAGAGTATATTTGAGACACAGACAACAGTGTGATACTGTCGCATGATAACTGTATTGTTATAGTGCATGCTATGTGGCGTTGGTGATCATGTCTTTCCACAGATAACCGTGTTACCTAACGGAACAAGTTAATTTAGTTACATACCCTTTACTGGACGTCGCAGTCAACACCAGCATTGTTTGATGTTGTGATCTCTTGGCAAGTTTACGTTCAGTAGTTTGTCATTGCTTTCTGAAACACCGGCAAACATACCATTTCGTAAAAACCAACGTAAGGAGATCTGCTGCAAAATCGCCCACAGCTGTGTTTAGAACGCGGGTATGCGGGATTACGAACTGCGTCCGTAACCCTTACGCCACGGAGCCGGCAACAGAATAATTATATATATATATATATATATATATATATATATATATATATATATATATATATATATATATATATATATATATATATATATGGGCTGCGATAGTTAACGATTAATTAATCGATTAATCGTTAATTGTTTTAACGATTAATTTTTTTTACGGTTAATCGAAAACTTTTATCCCATCACTTATACAAATGGACCGGATGTCGAAAAATTGTCGGACATTTTAAACATAGTCCTGCAAACACAACCAAGGTGCAAAATTGTACTGAGTCACCATTGTGTAAGTTGCAGCAAGATGTACCAACAAGATGGAACAGTATTTTTATTATGCTACAGAGTCTTCCACAGGCCAGAGAAGCATTAACTGTCTACATGTCAGATGAAAAGAAGCAATACAAAGGTCCAAAACTGTCAGGTTCAGATTGGGAGAAGATTTCGAAATATGTCAAAGTGTTGGACTTATTCTGTCAGTCCACAGTCGTGCTTGGCGGTCAAGATTGTTTCATGTAGCTGTGTATTGAAACTGCTATCATCGTTGACAAAGCATATGACTGTACACGATGATGATCCGGGCTTCATAGCTAAATTTAAGGCAGCATCTTTTAATGACTTCAGGGAACGTGTAGCTAATATAACAAGTATTGAAATATTACAGATTGCAACAGCACTTGATCCACGCTACAAATACCTGAAGTGTTTGTCAAAAGATGCAAAAGAACGAACTTGGTCACGTATTGAACAACAAATAGCAGTTGATGTTCATGATGAGCAGATGGAGACTGCCTCAACGAATGATACTGACATTGACAATGAAACTATATAAACCAAATGAAAAGCGTATTAAGCTAATGGAGTCTGAAATAGAGAAGAAAGTTGCTGAATCGGTCGACCGTCTATAATGGTGGAAACTTCATGAACATCGATATACGAAATTGGCATTCCTTGCCAAGACCATTCTGTGCACACCGGCTACCTCAGTTCCATGTGAACGATTGTTCAGCTCTGCTGGTTATATTGTTAATAAGACGCGCTCGTTCACTTGAAGCAAATATTGTCAACATACTCGTCTGTTTGCATAGTTGGTTATTAGATGACAAATACGACTATAATGTGAGTTATGTGACTGTAAATGTTTTGCTTTAATCGAAATTAACTATTAATCGTTAATTTTTCAAAACTTAACTATTAAATTTAAATTAATCGGTCGCAGCCAAGTCGCTTAAAAGTCGACAGGGTCGACTTTATTGCACCGGGTTGTTATCCCATTTGGCTCGGTCTCTATCCTCAGCGCGGAAAGCGTCGCACGAAGCACGAACTCCGTAGCTCCAGCGACGACCCACAGGAGTCTCCGAAATAAATGCACTCGTGAACCGAAGGACACGGCCCGAATTCGAACCCACAACCTTCGGAGCCCGAGGCAGGCCACTTGACCACTTCACCACGGAGACTACACACACACACACACACACACACACACACATATATATATATATATATATATATATATATATATATATATATATATATATATATGCTTAGTGAGATAGCGGAATAGATGAAAAGACAGACAGACAGACAGACAGACAGACAGATGGGTGGCTGAATGGATGGTGGGTGGGTGGATGGATGGATGGTAGGTGGGTCGGTGGGTTGATCGATGGAAGGATGGATGGGTGGGTGGATGGATGGATGGATGGGTGGGTGGATGTATGGGTGGATGGGTATGTGGGTGGATGAATGGATGGTTGGATGGGTGGAAAGATGGATGGATGGATAGATAGATGGGTTGATGGATGGGTGGAAAGATGGATGGATGGATGGATTGGTGGGTGGATGGATGGGTGGATGGATGGATCGCTTACGATATCTATACGAAATAACTATAAAGACTCGGCCGTGTTCTAAAACTGAACTTATGTCTACCTTCAGATGAATCTTTTCATGACGCAGTTTGCCACTAAAAAAATTGGCTTTGACATCTACGGTCTGTTTGTTCTGGACACTACAACATTGCTTATGGTAAGTTGAATGTGACCAGGTACATTTTCGCCTGAGGTAGTTTATCCTCTTATTTAAAATACAAACAATATAAAATGACACAAAGTAGTGCAGCTTTACATAACAGAGTTAAGACACATACAGAACGTTGCGGCGATTAGCCTTCATCAGCAAACAAACACATTCACAAACACAACATATAGTCAAGGAGACCTCCTGTGACTATATCAGAAGGTGACGACAGGACGAGTAGAACAAAAGCATGGAAAAATGGTAGCAATGAGGAGAAAATGAGAATTAAAAAACTGTTAATTGAAAAGAATGTTAGTTGAAGAAAATGTTTAATTGAAAAAAATGTTAATAGAGAAAACGTGCATACTCACCTCACCGTTCGGATCTGCAAGTGACTAAGACAATCTCCGATGTATTCCGATGCCCGGCGCTGGGTGTTACGGTTCAGTGAGCACATAGAAGGAAGGGGGCGGGGTAGGAGGACGGCCAATGGTCTGGCAAGGGCATCTGAGCAATCACAGTGGATGTGCTAGTGAAGTATGGGCGCGCCAGATTGAAGGTGGTAGTACCCAAAACCACATTGTGTCATTACAGGGGCGAGTCTTAAAGTCTGGGTGGACTGATATGTGTGAACGCGCATACATACATAGGCACCCCTCAACAGACAAAATGATGAAGGCTAATCGCCGCAACGTTCTGTATGTGTCGTAACTCTGTTATGTAAAGCTGTACTACTTTGCTGTCATTTTATATTGTTTACACTTTCACAGCTTTACCGCAGTTCCACCAAATTTTATTCATATTTAAAATACAAAATAAAAGTATGATGCAGGATGATCTAATCATTTGTTATATATTAGTTTAATACATACATTATTCATTATGCTTACCCGAACAAACTGTAAAAACTAGAAGATTACGCTGACAGTGGCACAAGCGTAGAGAAGGGTTCGGTGCCTGCACTCGTCCTTCACTATGTGAGGGAAAATCTGGCCACTTCTCCCTCCGTACACTCAGGCCTAAAAACTGCGAGGGTTCTAACATATCATATACCCACACCAGGTTCTGACTGCAGGACTTGTTGTTTTGTTTTCTCCCTGCACTTGTTCGTTTGTTTTGTCAGGAATTATAATTTAAGAGGTGGGTGATGTGACATGGAGTTAAGGTGTTGGATTCATTCTAACTCTAAAAGGTTCCGTATTAATCACAGTATTTATTTTTAACAAAATATGACGGCAAGGATGGTATACGCCCCCTGGTTCTGCGGTAATGAATGGACGACTAATTTTGATTTTGATTATACCATTCAACCATTATACCCCGTTCAACCTCAAAGAGAAGTTATATTGGGGTCTATCTCTGGCTCAGATTAGTAATCATGCGACTGAGTCAGCCGCAAATAGCGACTGACCAAGGTTTTACCCACATGAATTTGAAGGTGAATGTTGTCAATATGGGGTAATGGCTCCTATAATTAAGACGACTAACCTTCTTGGATTCTTCTTATAAACCATACCATATTGCGTTGGGATCATGTCTGTAGGCAATCCCGTGTTTCGTGTGTTACAAATGATTCCCGATGCTGATATTCCTCTATGTCATGATGTTAGACTATCTTCTCTCTTGGTCTCTCCTGCCTCTCGTCACATGCGAGTAACCAGTTCTCCTTGTGAGTTAATAAATGGATTTACAAAAAAAAAACAACCGAAAAATAGATTGTGAGCTTTACTAGAACACGATTACAAGTAAGAAAATGGACGTTGCGGCCAAAGCCTTCATCAGCACAGAACAATCAAACACAAACCGACACACAACTACACGAAAAACACTACATGAAAATATTAAAGTTACTTATCTGTACCGGTTTCCGGTTTTAGGTCAAGATGGCGAGACGTGTTTCTTTCTAGCTCGGCTTAGAACGGTTGATCGGCGGTCCGACAAACCACCATCGTAAAACTTCCCGTTGTTTCAGAACCAGATTTCTGGCTCTAAATGTTATGTTGCTTCGCTGAAATTTGTTGAATTCCAAGGATATTTCAATCTGGCTATTGGAACGTTAAAACCCAACCTACGTGTGTAGTGAAGTGTGTGTTGTGTTATGAACGGTTACAACCGGACCGGGATATTCTCGACGTGTTTCCTTCTAGCTTGGCTTAAGACAGTTTATCGACGATCCGACTAATCATTTTACGTTGCTTCAATATCAGTAAATGTTATAATGTGTCGCTCAAATATGTTAAACTCCAAGGATACTTTCAAGATTGGTTATTGGAATGTCAGAACTATGTACCAGACGGGGAAAACGACTCAGGTGTGTAATGTTATGAATGAATACAACCTAGAAATTCTTGGGGTTAGCGAGTGCAGATGGACTGACTCAGGTAAGACATTTCTCAACTGTGAACAAAGACACATAATTTATTCAGGAAGAACCGACAACCATCATTCGAACGGAGTCGCTATCATCATGTCAAAAAATGTAGAAAGATCACTGATCAGCTGGGAACCAGTAAATGATAGAATCATAACAGCGCGTTACCAAACGAAATATTTCAAACTAACAATCATACAGTGCTACGCACCTACCAACGACGATACAGACACCAACAAAGATAATTTCTATGAACAACTAATTGGTACCATCAACTCATCTCCCAAGCACGACATTGTTGTTGTAATGGGTGATTTCAATGCCAAGATAGGGTCTGACAATAAGGGTGTTGAGAGATATATGGGAATTCACGTCTTAGGGGATATGAACCAAAACGGAGAGAGACTACTAGAATTCTGTGAAATAGCAAATCTGATAGTAGCAAACTCTTTATTTCCTCACAAAGATATACACAAAGTGACGTGGAACTCGCCTGATAGCATCACAAAAAAATCAGATAGACCATTTTTGCATTAATGCCAAATTCCGTTCATCAGTACAAGACGTCAGAGCCTACAGAGGTACAGATGCTGGCAGTGATCACAATCTCTGCATTGCCAAACTAAAAATAAAGCTCAAGACTCTGCACAGATCACCCAGAATTAAGAAAATAAACTCACAGTCCCTACTGACTAAAGAACACCAACTCGCGTTCAATTCAGAGGTACAAAGCATCTACGCTAACAAAGAAAGTATATCAAGCAATGCGAATATAAAAAACAGCATTGAAGAAAATTTGAATTTCCTAAAAAATACCTTGCTAAATGCTGCAACAAACACAGTCGGCTACGTACAAAGACAGAAGAATAAGTGGCTAAGCGATAACACCTGGACGAAGATACAAGAAAGAAAACAAGCAAAACTAACACTTCTTTCTGCAAAAGACACATCTACATATGAAACCCATAAGCAAAAATACTCTATGTTGGATAAAGAGGTGAAATCAAGCGCACGAAAAGACAAACAGAACTTTATTCACAGCCTGGCCTCCGACGCCGAAGCAGCTGCCAGAACTGGAAACAACAGAGCCGTATTCCATATCATGAAGCAACTATGCAATCACTCACCTACACCAAATATACCCATCAAAGACAAACAAGGCAATCAATTGTTATCCGATGACCTTCAAAAGCAACGATGGGCAGAACATTTCAAAGAAATATTAAATAGACCGCAGCCTGACACTGTTCCAAACCTGGATGGAGAAATTACTATGCCCCCACTAGATGCTTCCTGCGAGTCATTCACCATGGAAGAGATTAAAGCAGCCATCAAAAAATTGAAGAACAACAAAGCTGTTGGTGAAGATGAAATCTCAGGAGAAATGCTCAAAGCAGCAGATGAGAACACCTTACAACGTTTGTTACAGCTGATCAATGAAATCTGGCAAAGCGAATCCCCACCACAACAATGGAAAGATGGTGTAATTTTCAAACTGCCTAAAAAGGGCGATATGTCTGATTGCAATAATTGGCGTGGTATCACTCTATTATCAGTACCAGGAAAACTTTTTTGTAGCATGTTACTTGAGAGATTGAAAAAGGCGATAGATGAAAGGCTCAGAGAAGAACAAGCAGGCTTCAGACCAAAACGGTCATGCATAGACCACATTTTCACCCTCAGAATAATCATTGAAGACTCCGTAGAATTCCAGTCGAAATTAATCACCAACTTTGTCGACTTTCAAAAAGCCTTCGACAGCATCCACCGTCCTTCACTTTGGAATCTACTTAACATCTATGGTTTTCCTACCAAATATACCAACGTCATAAAATCTTTCTACAAAGAGACACGTTGCTGCGTAAGAACAGAAACAGGCAACTCTGACTGGTTCTCAGTCGAAACAGGAGTGAAACAGGGTTGTGTCTTATCACCGATGCTTTTTGGAATAGCTATCGATTGGGTCATGCGCAAATGCACAAACAACACAAATATGGGTATCCATTGGGTTGACAAAATTCTAGAAGACCTGGACTTTGCCGACGACATAGTGCTTTTGAGTTCAACACACCCGGATGCCCAAGAGAAAATAAACCACCTCCAAAATGTTTCAGGGCAAATTGGTCTCCAAATTAACACCACAAAAACAAAGACTATTGATCTTACCAACAGTTCAGATGACACCAAATTGAACAGCTACGTTCTTGAAAAAGTCAACAGCTTCACATACCTAGGAAGCAAAATGACATCTACAGGGGACTCAACACCAGAAATATCATCTAGAATCGCACTGGCATCTAGTGCCTTCAATAAACTGTCAAACATCTGGAAGTCAAAGACACTCAGCAAACACACAAAACTTAAAATCTTCAACTCTTGTGTGATTCCAGTGTTAACGTATGGATGTGAAAGTTGGAAATCAACGGTAGCTTTAGATAAAAAATTAGACAATTTTGAGAACAAATGTCTTAGAAGACTTCTAAACATCCACTGGACAGACTTCAGAACCAATTCGCAAATAAGACAAGAGACTAAGCAAGATACAGTATCAAATTTCATAAGAAGACGCCGTTGGAACTACATCGGCCATGTACTCAGAATGGACAAGACAAGACTCCCCTACCAAGCCCTCATATGGTCACCGGTAGGGAAAAGAAAACGGGGAAGACCAAGAGAGACCCTGCGTAGAACCATCATTAGAGACGGCTCATTCAACGGCCAAGTAAATATCCAAGATCTACAACAGGTAGCAGCGAAGCGCCAGGCATGGAGAGACAAGACTTCTGCCCT